>PVKZ01000817.1:0-589530 GCA_004027375.1 Macroglossus sobrinus | reverse complement strand
CGCCGTCACCACCACCATAGCTCTCCTTTGCTGCGGGGCCACAGCTTTGAGTGTCATTCAAGGGACAGCACAGCCTCACCCAAGCTCTCCTACCTCTGCCCAGCCATCCCTCTCGTCCTCCCCCTTCCTCGTCCACACTCCATCCAAAGAAGAGGGAAAGCATCGAACAGAGGGGAAGGAAGGCAAAGTCTGCTGTTCTCACCTCTTGGCCCTCTTGCTCCTCCATCCTCACTCACCGCCAAACCCTCTACCCCAAAGGAATCCTTCAGGAGCTGAGGCGACTCGCCCCACTGCCATGTCCAAAAGCTTGAAAAAGAAAAGCCACTGGACTAGTAAAGTCCATGAGAGTGTCATTGGCAGGAACCCGGAGGGCCAGCTGGGCTTTGAACTGAAGGGGGGCGCCGAGAATGGACAGTTCCCCTATCTGGGGGAGGTGAAGCCCGGCAAGGTGGCCTATGAGAGTGGCAGCAAGTTGGTGTCGGAGGAGCTGCTGCTGGAGGTGAACGAGACCCCCGTGGCGGGGCTAACCATCAGGGACGTGCTGGCTGTGATCAAACACTGCAAAGACCCCCTCCGGCTCAAGTGTGTCAAGCAAGGTGAGCGCAGCGGCTTGTTCTGGGCTTTGCCAGGAAGCTGGACCGCTCGGAGCGCGGGGCAATGGAAGGGTGGGCTCGCTGTGGAAGGGGGTGTGTTGCACGGTGGTGGGGTGAGGTCGGGAGTACCGGTAAAACAAGTGAGATTTGCGGAGGATCCGAACAAGGGGCTAAATGGAAGGGAGGACGGGTTGCGCTGTGGCATGCAACTTTGTTTGCGCAGTTATACCCTCCCCTTTGGAAGGTGCTCGGCCTGGTGTGACCTCAGAGGTGCGGACGAGCTCCCGGGGCAAAATGAATGTGCGTCAGTGGCATCGCCCGCAGTAGATGAAAAGCTTTCAGGGATAGGTGGAAGGATGGAAGGATGGATGGAAGGAAGGAAGGAAGGAAGGAAGGAAGGAAGGAAGGAAGGAAGGAAGGAAGGAAGGAAGGAAGGAAGGAAGGAAGAAGGGAGGAAGGGAGGAAGGGAGGAAGGGAGGGTGGGAAGGATAGAAGGAAGAAATAAAAAGAGGGAGAAAGGGAAGGAAAAACTTGAGGGCGCAGCGGCATCACCAGCAGGGCGGAGAGAGGAGCAGAAGGTGGCGGGCGAGCGAACTACGGCCCCCCTTTCCGCCACCCTATTTGGGGAGCTGGACCATAGATGCCGTGATCTGCAATCCTCCCTTAGGGATCCCTGCGCCACTAGTTGACGAAGACGGGAAGGGACCCATTGCTTTGAGCGCTTTGACCGGTCTTCCTTAACTTTTTCCCTGCTTCACTTCTCTGTCCCCCCGTTCCCCCGCCCACGGTCGTGTCATGTGGGCACCGCGCGTCACGTGCGCACTGACTAACCCGGGCGCTCACCCGGAGCTGGTCCTTGAGAGCAAGCTCTGGTAGAAGGCGGGGCACTAAGAGCGGATTTTAGTGTTGGGAGTTCGAGAGCAGAGAAACGGTTACCTAGATGATTTGCCCTACTCAGGGGTTGCCCTCTTTGAGTGGAAGTTCTCGGTGATTGGACTCTCATCTGGCTTCTGATTAGGAGTGGGAGTCGGTCGTGATTTTTAGGAGTTGGATGGAAAAGCTCAGGCCACCTGGATGAGAGCTTCATTTGAAGGTTGTTGTGGGCACCTAGGGAAACTGGGATCTTGCAGAACTTTATTTACCTAAAGGAGGGAAGAGTGTGGGGAAAAAAGGGTTCTTTGGAAAGAGGATAACTAACGAAAGTAATGTATCTTTATTTTCCACACGAGATTGACAGCTCACAGGCACATTTCATGTACAATATGTGTGTATGTACATATTCTTATAAATTAAAGGTTTGCTGGTGGTGTTACATTGTTTGTCCTCCCTCAAAGATGGAATCGAGCAGGTCATTACCTGTGTTTTGAATAACCGTTTAATCTTACTTAATGAAAGCTATCACGAAGGAGGGACATGTTCTCTATAAAACCAGTTATAAAAGCAAACAAATGAAAAAGATGTCTCAGGCAAAACTTCTTAAATGTGAATTGGCATACAAGTAAACGTTTTCTTTTGGGGATTCTTGAGTATTAATAGCTGGTGACTTGAGATAAGCTAATGTAAATATTGACTATGAGGTCAACATTGTTCAATATGAAGGATATGAGTTAGGAAGGCAAATAGAATGTTTTGGTATTTTTCAAGATGACATACCTGAGGCTCAAATAGGGATTCATATTAACCTATTTGATGTCATGATACTGTCTTATAGCAATAGATATAAATGTAAAGTTCTGGTTTGAGGCCAAGAACTTCACTACACAATTAATGACCATGGTTTTGTTGTCAGTGAGTTTGGTATTTGTAGTGAAAAGTGGCTACAAATTTTAATGTATTGTTAATTGGACTAATGAGGAAGATGATTGCCCTATTATAGTTCACAATGATGAACTATTTTACACATGTTAATATTGTATTCATTCTGAGCACTACCTTTTAAGATGGGCTTTGGCAAACCCTAACTCTAAGCAAGAATGTGTCTAGAAAAGAAAGAAGGGGAGATTATTAAATATTGTAGATATCTCCTATTTATTCACTGGAAAGACTTGAGAAAGTGAAGATATGAAAGCTATCATTAAATACTGAAAAGCCATTAAGTAGGAAAAATAATTCTGACTATCATGTGTCACTTTACAGGACAAAACTAAGATGAATCTATGGAAATGTTTAAAGGATGAAACATCTTTATTTTCATGAAGATGAGCTTTCTAACAGAGCTTTTCAAAGTCTGTTAGAAATTTTGAATTTATGAGACCTCCATTGTTGTAGGTGTTGATGAAGAGGCAATGACCATATGCCATGGATTCCTATGTAAGATGGGGACCTGGACTAGATGTCATTTAAATCCTGCCATAATTCCATCCAAAGCAGTCTCTGATCACTCAACTTCTGTGTTGTTTTATTTGAAAGTTTATTGCTTTTAGAACTCATGGAATATATGCATATACAGTGATATTTTAGAGGAAAAGCTCTGCTCTTTTCATTCTGTTAACCCTCAGTTCCGGGCTTCACAGGGTCATTGAAGATTGATGCTGGTGATGATGTTCACAGAGCCTGATTCACCTTCTGAATCACTATTGACCAAAAAATAAAACAATTGCTTTTTTTTTAACTTTAGTGGAAAATATAATCTTCTTGTATATTCTTCTAAATGTGATGATTCATATATACTATTCTCTTGTTGAAATCATCCTTTCTTCTGTCAAATAATAGATAATTTTATTTTACTTATCATCAGAAGCAAAGTGAAAATTTCAAAACCTTAAATATAGTCCCTGTGTGTCTTGGGGTTCACTACAAATTTCACTTGCTAAAAAAAATATGAGAAACTTTTGGCTCAATAGTTTTATTTCTAGAGAGCCAATAAACTAGCATAGCTAAAAAACCTTAAACATGGTTTGTTTAGCAGTTGCATTTTTTAAAATATTGAGATAATTTGATTTTTGAATATTCTTTTAAACATTGAGTATTATACAGAAGCTACATACAAAATTAGTTAAACTAAGGAATATTTTGCAAAGATAAGTGGATGTTTATACTAATAATATTTCAAAGTGCATCAGATAATTACATTCTTTACTCAATTTTTATTTACTAGTTTGGCTAATATTACATTGTCATAATTTTAAATTATCATATTTTTAAAAGAAGGTGGACTACTTAGATTTTAAGGTAGACAAAATAGATGTATCAATTTTTCTACATTAAATGTCTATAAAACCATTTTTTAAATGCCATTTAATTAAATTCAGAGGATTCCGTTTTTAATTTAAGCTGCTTATAATTCAGAGTGATGAGTCATATAAAAATACCATTTTTTTATTGCATATCCAATTTTTTTTATGAACTGTTTTTTTTTAGTTTATAGTAGTAAACCTTCCTTACTAAAATATGTAATTCTAAATCAGCAGTTTTGTTCTGTGATCTCATTAATGTGGCAGACCCAGTTGAAGGAAGTTTCTTGACTGATTTTGAGATCTATGATGACATGCTAAAGGTATTTTTTTTTTGAAGCTTTCTACTAGTGTTCACAGAAGCCAGCTACATAGACCATTGTGTCCTACATTCCTTGTACTATGGGTGCTATTGCATCTAATACCACATGGGGATCTATATAGCTTGGATTTATTGTCCCATTTAGGATCTTACAATGGAAAATCAAAGGCAAAAAGTTTTTTAATTCTTCCCATGTGGAAGAAGGGCTAAATAAGGCCTTTGAAATTTAGTTGCTTTCACTTCTATTGCTCTTTTAAAAGACGCCCTCAAAGGAGAGTAGATCCACATTTATTGAGTCATGCTTTCTTTTTGACTGACTTCAGGCTAAGCATAGAGCTTAACCTCTATGCTCTTTTTTATTTGGAAAGATAAAAGCAAGTTATGTCACATTTTCTCCAATAAAGATCAACTTTCCTCCATAGAAACTTACAGTATGTGAAATTATTTGGCCAATAATAAAATTGTTTAAACAATTTGACCAGTTAATTATTTTAGAATAATGTATCTTTAATTTATTAGAACAAGGTTAATGGAACAATTATCTTTGGGCATAGTTTATGGGAGATGCTATTGGAGTTTTTCAGAATGTGTAAATAGTTTAAATGGTGTGACCTTGAATGCTAAATATGACTGCTTTTTTATGTGTTTATTCTGAGAGTAATCTCAGGGTGAAATCACAGAAATGCCTCCATCTCTGCTGTTAACATTTATGCTGTGCAATCTTTTGGAATATTTATTATGCTCACTTTCCTTTTTAGTTGGTTGAAACTCTCACATTCACTTTCACAATGAGTAAAAAGTGTGACAGCCTTGACCACTTGTAGTTTAACAATGGCTTTCAAATGTATAGCAGACCCAGGCTGAATTTCACTCTAGAGGTGGGATAGATTAGCTGGTACATGTACAATTTCCCAAGTAGACTGTTTAGGTTTCAATCCTGAGTGTGCCATTTAGTATTGGCTATAGAAGGAAGTTATCTAGCATGAGATAGTTATAATATGTTGAGAATTTAAATAAGTTATGTATTTAAATGATACAGTGTTTGGAAGATAATACACATTACGTAAACGTTAATAAATGTTATTCCAAACTTATTGGTTATTTTGAGCTAGTGACATGAAATGTTTTTAACTTTCAAGATATTAATATTAATTGAAGACTAACTGAAAAATATGAAATGATTGACTAATTAATAATATGAGTAATTAGCGAGTAATATTCTTGAGGTTTCTTTGAAAAACATTAATGTAAAGAGTAATGCCATTCAATGGAATGGAACATATTTTCATCTTATAAAAATAACTCCCACTGATGCTGCCTTTACATGAAAGATCTGCTTTTTTATATATATTTTATACTGTAACAATAGTTTATTTTCATCCAGTAATTTATTCTCTTTGTATCTATATATTTTCTCCTAAACAATTGGTGAATATATTGAATCATTTACTCTAGGCTTGATAAGCATAGAAGTTCTATTATAATTTGCTAATTTTAAGTTTAGAAGTTTATTTATACCTATTACAAGTGACTGTGGTTAGATACAAGTGTCATGTTTTAAAGCAGAACTTTTTCTTCTCAGCTAGAAATCAGGTACGTCATAAAAAAAGCAACAGCAAAACAGAATTAATTCACAAGTCTTCAGAGTCAACCATGTACAGTAAAGAAAAATATGTCAAAATTCATCAAGTTTATGTGGCATTTGTGAGAATGTTAGTAGCTCAATATTAATAATTTTCTATATTAACATTCAAGATGAAGCAACAAAAGTATGCCTATCACCACCTCCTAGTGATTTTAGCATTCTAGATTAATTAACCCCATTTTAGAATTCAATAGCAACCTCTTACTCAAAGCTCTAGTGTCCAATATTAAATTTTGAAAATCTTTCTTAGCTATAATTTTGCTATTTATCATGATAACAAGCACGGAATAGAGTCCTATAGCTTTGTTAGTATTGTGACTTTTTAAATTATTTATTCCATTTCATTTCCAGCTCCGTCTTCTCTGTCACCCTAAGGACAAATGTGTGATTTTTTTAAATAAAATTAAATTCTAATTAATGTAATTTAGATAATTTAGTAATAGGTTTATAATTACAGAATTTACATAATAAAAGACTTGCATAGGGATATGCATCACTAAAAACTTGTAAAATGCCCATATCGTCATAGAAAATTAATAATTACTTCTTTTGTCGTGTTTTATTGACATCAATTGTTTAAAAATATTTATTAAGGGATTAATTTTTAAAAGATTAAAAAATTCATGTTAATTTTAATATATAGTGTTACCCATTTTACATCATCTAAAATAAACAGAAAAAGTTTTTTTTGACAACTGATTAAATATTAACTCAAATGCATCTAGTGTATCTATTTTCAAAGATCCAGCAATCCAATGAGTGAATATTTTAAATGAATAATTAGATTTGTTTCAATATTTAAAAAATTATATGACTTACTCTACCTTGGAAAACATTTCTCTTTGTAATTGTTATGTGAATATATGTCAAGTTTTGTGGTATTTTCAGTTATTTTGCTTTCCTTTAAAAAAATCACTGTCAGACCTATGATAGTCATCATATATCCAATAATATCCAAAAACAAATATGTGACAGAAGAAAAATTAACCCTTAATAGAATGAAGTAAAAGATGGGTTGAAGATATTGATTTTTCTAATAACAATTTGTGGGAGAATTTTTTTGAACCTCTTAAGTGCTCTAGTGATACTCATGCATCTGAAATCAGAGATTTTTCCATAAATAACTGGATTTTATTATATGACTCTGTAAAATTAAGTAGGACAAAGCAAACTTATTTAATTTAAAAAATATATATTTCATTTCTCTATTTTCACATTACATTGTATTTGAAGAAATTTGTTAAAACACGAGTTTCCCAAATGTTACAGTAAATTATTTATGTTGCCAAGGATTACAGGTAGCATAAAAGCTGTTTTCACTCTAAATTGTCACTCAATAGATCATAGAGAATGTCTGAATAAAAATTTTATGTGCAAAAAAAACAATTATATATATTTCTAACAATTATTTTTTATTTTGCAGGTGAGCAATGTCACTTATCCTACTAGTCTGTAATGTACTCAGGAAAGTACATAATGAGTTGGAATATATGTGAATACAAGGATAGAAAGTGCTGCAGAAATACACAGATTAATCTAGAAATATACCCTAAATTTGTCAAAATCTGATTAACTGGATTTCAAGCAGGAGCAAAATTTAAAGATATGAAATGTCCAATATTACATCTATGAAGCATTCTAATTAGTTCATTGCTGACACCAATTTGCCTTTCTTTGTACTATGTGCTGTGAGGATGTTAAAACAATTCTTTACTAGACAAAGTTTCTTTAAAAATTCTAGCAAGCAGTTAGGCTTAATGATCACTAAAACCTCCAAAGGTTTTGACTTACTTTCAGAAGCACTCCAAACATGAATAACTGTAATCTTACCTTTCTAGCCAGTCTAGATACTTAGTGGGTGGCCATTTTGTTGGTGTTAGGACTGGAGTCTAAGGAGACAGGAAGAAGTCTGTCCTCCTCTAGAAGAGCAAGAATGGTATCAATGGTTGTCGCCATCTGCAGTTAAAATACTAAAATCTTCTTAGTATTTCTCATGAAATATCTGTAGCTGGATCTCCTTTTCCTCTTTGTTTAGAAGTAGCTATGCTTTCTTTTTCTTCTGTTCAGTGTGAGAGTCACTCTTGTGAACAAATTTGTTCTTCTTAATATTCATACAACACACATACACACCTGCATGTTGTGCTCACACACGTTTTCATACACTAAGGTTCAATGCCGGTTTTTAAATCAGTAGTCCCAGAAAGGCATTTATGCATTTGAAGATACAATCTTATTTTAGGGAGTTATAGTAAATTATTCCATGTATGACAAATCTATCTTCTATAGTCACCTATTAATTTTTGACTGTGAATGATATTTTTAACCCTTATTATCTCTGATAATGGGAGACCATCAAGTCTTAATAAAATCAAGTACTCAGATTTATATATTTCATATGTATTGTTAGGAAGTGGTAATAAGAAGTCAGATTTCAGTAGCTTGGAATTTGGTTATTTTAATATGCATGCCAAATGACTGGTAGATTACATAATGCTTAGGATAATGTCCTAATGTTAATGTAACAAAATAAGGGGCAAGGAAAAGGGATGTGCTTATTCTTGACCTTGATAACACATTTGCAAAGTGGTTTAAGCTTTTCTTGGTATAGAAGTCGCAAAATAAAATGAGAGGACTGGACCAACATGCTTTGACTATATGGTAGATTGCAAGTTTAAAGAAGTAATCATTTAAAAATAAGTTACAGTTGTGCCACATAATCATGTTTCATTAATGATGGAGGGCATAATCAACAGAAGATTATAATGGAGCTGAAAGGTTCCTATCACCAACTGATGTAGCTGTCATAATGTTGTAGTGCAAAATATTACGTTTGTAGTGATGCTGGTGTAAACAAACCAGCTGTGCTGCCAATCATATAAAAGTACAGCACATACAATTATGGAGGCTACACCATCTAGGTTTATGTAAGTATGACAAATTTCTCAACATATCCCCATTGTTAAGAAGCTCATGACTGAAAATGATGCACAACTTATAATTGTTTAGCTAAAATACAGGTACTGATGTTGCTTACTGAGAGATTAAAAATGTCAAGAAAAATCAAGTTTAATTAGCATGGAACCTAAGAGGTTTTGTTATGAATCGGAGAATATAATATTTGGATTATATTAATGTTTTAAATTTAAAGCCATTTTCCATATGTCAATTTACTGTGGAATAGTACTATATATGAATTTATAAATTGCATAGGTACCATAAAACCTAATAAAAATTAAAATTAATGATACCTTTGATAGCTCAAATAATATGCTAACCCATATTACTGAAATTAAGAAAATGCCCTTTTATATTCTCATTCCAAGTCTCCCTTTTAAAATTATCAGAAAATCTCATAGTCTAGTGTAAAGAGAATCATGGCACCCTTTATCCTTGGAGAAATTGATCTGTTTAGCATTGACAAAGGAGTTGATTTGCTTCAGTTAATTATGCTTTTAGACAGATTTTAGAAAGCCACAAAGTTATTAGAAATGCTGTGTTTACCTGGAATGCATTTCTTCTCCTTTTCCCCACAGAATGCCACTTTGGTTCAAGTATCCACACATTAATGTGCTGCTATGCCATGTATTTAATATCAGGTTGGCCACATCCCAAGGGGATGAACTTAGACTAGTCTAAACTGAGCAAAGCAGTTCTATGTCTTTGCCAGTGATAGTTTTAAGAAATGTCTTAAAACCCAATTCTAAGTAATGGAAAATACTATGAAGTCCCTTGGGGACTTTCTGAGAAATTTTTTAGTTCTTAAGATACCAGAAAGAGCTATTCACTTTTCTGTTGGTGAAAGTTGCTGCACATGGAGGTGATGCCTGGAGCAACTACCTATCATATAAGTTTTCCCCAGTATCTGAAAGTAGAGCATTTCTGTGAAATCTTTTGTAAGTCAAATTATAAAACAAAGAAGTAATTGCTATTAATTTATATGGAAAATTTTTTAGTGTTCCCAGACCCAAAATTCAAGGTCTATTTCATTCACCATGATCTGAAATACTTAATTACGTCCAGTTTTACGCTAAGCATAATGCCCTTACGAGCTCTCTTTGAATTTTCTGATACCCTAGGATAAATTTTGCTAATGGAGTCACAAAATAAATCAAGGTAAAGCACAAATGCTCAGAGACACAGTGCAAAGCTATGGCATCTTAATGCTGAGATGCTGAGTGTAGTTCCTAGGAAAGGAGCTTGGCGGTGTCACTCCTGCTGCTCTGGTATGTGCTGCCTCTATAATGGCTGCTGCAAAACACATGGTGATCTCTATTTTTTTCTTTCTGCCTTTTCTTTGTAGAAGCGAAAACCCTCTAGACTTCTCTCAGTTAGTGAAAACATGTACTAATGTCAGCCTTTCCTAAAAATGAGGTGGTGTAATGGTAACTTTGGAAAAGCTGAGGATACCTGTATAACCATCTTGTGACCATGAGAAGAGCTAGCTAATAGGTGGAGAGTGGCAGATCAGAGTGATAAAAAGTTAGCGGTCCCTTGATGAACTGCTAAAATAATGAACCCAGAACTAGCCCTATCTCAGGACTTCTTATTATTGAGATAACAGTATACAAGATAGTTTAAGCCATTTGGTTTGTGATTTCTGTTGTTTTGCAGAAAAATCTTCTGAGTGATACAACTATAAAATTGTATTAAAACAGGTATTTAATTTATATTTTATTGTTTTGGGGAGCATTGGTGAAGATCTTGTTTTCGAGAAGAGTAATCTATTTGGAGAATAAATAAAGATGTATTTCTCTGTTACATAAGCTCAATCTAATTCTAGATATGTCTCCGTTACCTCATTCAATATTGTTCTGCTTGGACTTCTGTTTTAAATTCCAGAAAATTTTAACTATTCTAAAGTAAAATATGTAGGAACACAAAATCATTTTTACATTATACAAAATAGAACATAATCAAGAAAGCAAATCCACTACAAAAATATACCCACAATACATGCCAAAACCAATTTGAAATATTTTTTAATTATATAGTGTTTACAGATGTCTGTGTCATGGATTGAGAAGTGTATATAATTATAAATTGACACATAAAAATATTCCAACTCCATTTTTCTGGGGCTAGAATTTATTTGCTTATTATTCAACAAACATTTATTGGTAACCTATTTTCTAACAGGTACTTAACTAGAGACTGGTGATAAAAAGATAAATAAGACTTCATTAAGATATCATCTATACCCCCAAAGTATCTCATCTTTATTTGTGGTATGCCTGTGTGCCTTGGGTAAAAAATTATTAAGTAGAAATTTCTTTTATATTTTAAGATAATTTCCATGACATACTTAATATAATAGGTAAGAAAACAAAACATTTTGGAGAAGAAATATGGAGTAGGAGTCCTTAGTATTCTACATCATGGATTATAGTTTAAGCAGTTACATAAACTCTGTATGTATATATTGTTAATATTGTGCCTATGTTCCAGGTACTGTACTAGGTAGGGACCATAGGAAGGTATAAAAATCTTGATCCCATCCCAGGAATTTCACAGTTCAGGATAATAGTGAAAAGCATGGAGCTTTGGGAACAAATAGGTGTGGATTCCAGTCACACCTCTTTCCCATACTTGATGTGAATTGAACAAATTATTTTGCATTTCTACATATCATTTCTATTCTTTGTAAAATAGAAATATTTACAGAAAATATCTCATAAAGATGTTATGCGGAATAAATCTTATATTATCTACAATGTGCTTAGCCCAGGGCCTAGGGTATAATATAGGCTCAATAGTACCTATATGTGTGTGTGTGTGTGTGTGTGTGTGTGTGTGTGTGTGTGTGTGTGTGAACAAGAATTTTTAAGGCAATAAATGTTTCTAAAGACCTGTGCCTAGGCGAAGGGTGGCTGATCTCTCCTGTTTCAAGCAACATTTCATAGAGAAGAGAATATTTGAGTAGAGATCAAGCAAGGAAGGTATGAGAACTACTCTAGAACAGTGGTGCCCAACTTTCTTGGCACCAGAGACCAGTGCTTCTATGAGAATCTAATGCCTGATGATCTGAGGTGAAGCTGAAGCTGTGATGCTAGCACTGAGGAGGACTTGCAAATACAGCTGAAGCTTTTCTCCCCAGACCACCTCTCATCTCCTGCTGTGCAGCCCAGCTTCTAACAGGCCATGGACTAGTACTAGGGCTTTAGGGACTCCTGCTCTAGAGAGAAAGCAAGGAAGCGGAGGCATTGATACTGAGGGTTTTGAGGAGTATTATAAAGAATTTACAAGTACTAAAGTTTAGAGTTTAATATAGACAGTAGTAATAAATGAGTCTGGGGGATTAGATGTGGACCAAGCCATTTTACGGGACTGAAGGGTAAGCCACTGAATATTATTATCATTACTAATATTATTATCATTACTAATATTACTATTATCATTACTAATATTATCAAACATTTGTGTGCTGCTTACTATATGTCAAGTAGTGTTCTAAACATTTCAGATAAATGTTAATTTATCTGCAATTAACCCCCATATTATTCTACAAGGTAGGTACTATCATTAATCCCTCCTTGCAGATGGGAAAACTAGAGCTCAGGGAGATTATGAAACTTACGCAAGACATATAATAATTTCAGAGCCAGGAGTCAAATCTGTGCAGTGCTCTTAATCACTATGTTAGTTAGCTTGCTTCTCTGTGTTTGAAAGTTTTTGAGAACAGAACTGACAAGATCATATTTGTCCATAGTTTTCCCAGTGAGGCAAAATGGAGTCAACATTTTATGGAACATGTGTAGACAGTGAAGAGACCTAAATAAGAGAGCATAAAGATACAGGCAAAGAGGCCAATTAGGAGACTACAGAGGAGAGGATTTGCATTCTCGTACTATAATAATGATAGTAGCATGGAAAAGAGGGGACTGAGTCAGGAAATATGAAGATTATCGGTACACATGATTGGACAGGGTCATAGAGAAGTAAGGAACAGATTTGGATAGAAAGTAACTCCATTTGTGATGTATTTAATATGAAGTACCTGAAAAGAATGTAAATGATAGGCATCTGAATGTGACAATGAAATTCACAAGAGTGGTTGGGGCTGAATGTGCAAATTAGGGAGTATGAGATTATCCAATAAGAGACTATAGGTAAAAGGAACAAAACAATGCTGTGGTATCTATATTTGAAGAGAAGTCAAGGGAACCCAGGAAGGAAACTAAGACTATTATCAGAACAGTTTTCATATTAATGAATAGTCAGCACTTCAAAACACAGTAGAAATGGTTAGAAAGATGTTGTCTATGTTTTCATTGCATCTGGCAAAAATGAAAATATTCTTTGGTGCCATTTCATTGGAGTGGATGGTTCAGAAAAGCCAAATGTCACAGAGTTGAGAGTGACTAGGACATGAGAAAATAGAAATAGCATCTGCATCTTACTTCAAAAAACTTGCTTAGTAGTAAAGGGTAATGGACAGTTACTCTAAGGAGATGTGTAGTTAAGAGGGAGTAGGTGTGTGTGTGTACGCACGTTTGTGTGTATTATGATAGAAGAGAATGAACTTAAATTTCTGTATTTTGTCACATAAATTTATTTTATTCTTCCAATATAAAAAATTTCTAGCATATTAAGAGCCTTTGGCTGATTAATTAAATAATTATTCATTATATTTTTGTTTAGTGTCATGTTAAAGCTAAGTTCTGGTATTAAATTAATAATAAGGATCAAACCCTGCTCTCCAAGAATACAGAGTAAGAAAGGTAATCATGTACAAAATGAGCCTTAAAATAATGAGTTTTTATGGAATGGGACTAAAAAAAACATAATGCTTTTAAATACATAGGAGGGAAAGGAAGAAACAGAGGAGTATAAAATCGTGTGGGTCCTGGAGTAAAAGGACATAGACTCCAGTCTCGATTTCATTGCTGTCACTTCCGCATGGAAGGATTAACTTTCTCTGAGCATTAATCGTCTCATGTGTTATAGGGTGGTTGTTTGAGCAAAAAAAAAAAAAAATGGAAAATGTTTCCTAAAACTTTTAGTGCAGTTTAATTAGAAATTTATTATTTAGAGATAGAAAATTGTGGGAGGGTAATTAGGGGATTGCTTTATAGGGTAAAGGGTCTTTGAAATTGGCTCTAAAACTTGAGTTAAGAGTTCAGGAGAGGTGGAGTGGAAAGCAGAGAGAAGAGCATGACCAAAGGTAGGAGAGGAGAAAATGACCTTCTTGTGCAGAGACCTAAATACAGATCAGTGAGGCCAGAGAAGGGTGTACCTGAGTACTCCTGGTGGCAAATGAAGATTTTTCCAAAAAAAGAAACTTGGAATCACATCAGGGATTAAATGAAAGACTTAAAAGCCTTAAATGAAAACCTAAAGGATTTGGATATTATTCTCTAGATGGTGAGTAAAACCACAGAAGGTATTTGAATAAGGGAAAGAAGCATAATCAAAATGGTTGGGGTTTTCTGTTTGTTTGTTTTTTTGTGGGGAGGGCAGAGAGGAAATTTGGTTTGAGCTATGCATTTAGTAGAGAAGATACTGAGAGCAAGTCCTAAAAGACTGGTATCAGTAGTGGGAAAGGAGGGACATAAACTTGAGAGATATCTCACAGACAGGTTAAATACAAATTTATATTTAATTGAATAGGAGGTAGTGGTGAAGGTGACATAGGAGTGAAAAATAACCCTGCAGTTTCTTACTTGGGGGTGGGTGTATGGAGTAGATGAAGATGCCATTAAATAGAGATTAAAATTCAGTCTACAGGGAAATGGCTTTAGACTGTTCTAAAAATTGAAAATTGCTGTCTTTGACAACTGCAGAAGAAACAGCATGCTACTTTCAGTAGATTATATTAGGAAATATTTATCATTGATTTTTACTTAAAACAGTTTAGGTTAGGCGTTAGAGATATAGTGAATTAACAGAGTTTAATTATGAAATGGTTTATATTTTGTTTTATTTTATTTATATTTTTTAATTTTCGATTACAGTTAATATACAATATTATATTAGTTGTAGATGTATAACATGGTGATTAGACATTTATATAACTTATGAAGTGATCACTCATAAATTTAGTACCCATTTGAAACTGTACATAGTTATTTTAAATTATTGACTATATTCTTTATGCTATACTTTATATCCCCATGACTATTTTGTAACTACCAATTTGTATTTCTTAGTCTCTTCCTCTTTTTCACATACCCCCTCAACTCCTCTCATTAGCAACCATTAAAATGTTCTCTCTATCTATGAGTTTGTTTCTATTTTGTTTATTTTGTTCCTTAGATTCACATGTAAGTGAAATGATATGCCATTTGTCTTTCTCTGACTTACTCCACTCAGCACAATACCCTCTATGTCCATCCATGTTGTTGTGGAAGGCAAGATTTCATTCTTTTTTTTTTTTTTTTTTTACAGCTGACTAATATTCCATTGTATATATTTACTGCCTCTTCTTTATCCATTCATCTTGATGGACACTCAGGTTGGCTCCACATCTCTTGTAAATAATACTACAGTGAATGTATGGATACACATATTCCTTTGAAGTAATATTTTTTTCCGGGTAAATACCCAGAAGTGACATTACTGGATCCTTCTTTTTCTCGTGTTATAAACTTTGTTTTAAAGTATTTTGTGTGGTATAAGTATTGCTATTTTAATTTTTTTTTCATTCCGTATTCATGCAATATCTTTCTCCATTCTTTTACTGATCTTTATTTTATCTTTATTTTATCAGATTTTCTTATTTCATTTTGCTCTAATTAATATTACTTAAAGAACAGAGTGAATGGAGAAAAATGAGTGTCTGGGAATCTAATATGTTTGAAGTACTTGGAAGATGGCATGATTCTGATGTTTAAAAGTTATTGGTCACATATACTTAGAGTTCACATATACTTAGAGTTTAATAGTGGTGGCTGTAGCCTTTCAAGGAATTATGGTCCCCTTAGGGGAGCACAGAGAATGAAAGAGGCCAATAATGGGAATCTGAAGAATGCCTATATTTAATAGGCCTGCACATATATTTCTCTTTATTTAGTACTTCTGATTTAGAGTAGGGATACATAAATCCTTAACTACGTACATACTTATCTTCTTAAATTGTGCCCTTCTTAATGTGAATTATATAAGACATATTTATCATGTATGGATCTGTAATGTTAATATATCACTGTTTAGTACTGAAAAAAATGTTTCTGTTTTATTAACAAGTAAAATAAAAATAATGATAGTGAGAACTCTATCTTCAGCAGTTCTACATTTGTCTGCTATGTGTTTTTCTTTTGTATTACTTAAAAGGTCGCAGAAATTAAATAATACTTCACTTTTTTTTGATTCTGTAAGATACCATTTTGATACCAAATTCTTTAACCATTGCTGTGATACTCGAGGCTGTATTTGGACTAAACCCTGAAAATGCAAACTCTTCTTTAAGTTTTACTGGAAAGTCTTTATTTAAATTAGGTTTGTAATTACTTTCCCCCAAAGTGTAAAATGATTCAAATGTTTCCATATTGCAATGGTTGTAATATGAATACTCAGGATTTTATGTTCTTTCTTGTAGGTAGCTTCTCTAGTACAAAGTTTCAGAAATGAAGTTTAAAATATTTTGAACTGTATGTGTTATATAATTTTGTTAGAAATGAAAAGAATAGCATATACATTCCAGTATCTCAAGTCCACTTATTTTATTCAGAATTGGTATGTGAGAATTTGATTCCATATTCACCTGATTCTTAATATCACAACAACACATTTACTCATTTTATTTCGTATATCAATGGTTTGCCAACAGAGTTATTGAATATTATCACTTGCACTAAATCTAGAACTCATGAAGGGTAGGGAAAGCATCTAATTTTTTAATTTTTAATTTTTATTTTTTTAGTCAACCTTACAGATTGCAAGGACCTTGTCAGCTTACAATCCCTTATTGATTTTATTTACTTATTTATTTTTACACCTATAGCACCTGGTCATCCTAGGTGGTATCCCAACCAGGCCCGACCCTGCTTAGCTTCCGAAATCAGACAGGATCAGGCTTGTTCAGGGTGGCATGACCATAGACTCATTTTTTATATTTTTTTAATACCTGAAATAATGCCTGAAAATATGTAGAATGTTTGGAAAACATTTTACTGAATGAATGATAAATGTCCTTCTTTCCCTATAACACTTGATTTATCTGAAACACATTATGTTAGTCAAGGTTCTCCAGAGAAACAGAATATATATACATGGAGAAGGAGAGGAAGAGGGAGAGGGAGAGGGAGAGGGAGAGGGAAATTTATTGTAAAGAGTTGGCTCACATATTTATAGAGGCTGACAAGTCCCAAACTGTCAGCAAACTGGAGACCCAATAGAGAAGATTGTGTAGTTTCAGTCCAAAGGCTAGTTAGCAGTCCTGAGGCCCAAGAAGAGCCAATATTCAATTTAAATCTGAAGGCGGGAAAAAATTGATATTCCAGTTCAAAGGCAGTCCTGCAGGAAGGATTCTCCCTCTTTTGGGTGAGAGTCAGCAGTTTTGTTCTGTTCAGGCCTTCAACTGATTGGATGAGAACTCCTTACATTAGGGAAAGCAGTCTGCTTTACAGTCTATCATTTTAAATGTTCATCTTATCCAAAAACACCTTCACAGATATAGCCAGAATAATGTTTGACCAAATGTCTGGGCACCCCATGGCCCAGTCAAGTTGACACATGAATTAACCAACATAGACATTAACAACCTATTTTCATAATTAAGAAACATTATAATTACAGACATTCTAGCCTATAGCTATATCCTTGAAAATATTTTAAAATATTTAAAATAATTTCTTTTCGAATATACTTATAGCTCTCTATATTATGCTGTGAGACTTTTTACAGTGTGATCACTATTAGACTCATTTCACCTAAAGTATTTTTTCCAAAATATAATCTATTTTGTTCTGGAATGCAATCTTGCTCATAATTAATCTAAATTACAAAATTTTCATAGTTTATTGAGTATCCTTTTCATCCTTACTCTGAAACTATTGTAAAGGAATCTGTTTCTGTTTAATTTAAATTCATATTTTAAATAGTTTAGCAGTGAGTAACCTGTGCTTACTTGATTCAAAATAGTATGAACCTTGTAAAAAGCCATTGCTCAGTCAATTACCCATCAACATCGAAGACAGCTTAGCTGGTAATGACCGAGGCTGAATGACATTGCCACAGACCTCTAGTATCAAAAGGCAACTTAGAAGTTTAGTTAGAATAAGAGATTTCTTTATTGGGTGAATTAAATTGGCTCTTTTGCTCCAGAAGAGAGGCTTTCATTTAGGATAAGAATTGTTTCAGGCTGTTTGTAAAAGAAAATTGCCCTCTTTGAGAACTAAGGAAAATGTAGAGGTGGTAGTTTAAGTAGTTCATAGTAAATTAGCAATAAAATGTTATTCATGTGCCATCCCTTTAAAAACATGTTTAAATTGTATGAGTAATCAGAAATAAGAGCTCATTCAGCCAAAGAAAAACACAGTACACATTTTTGTACTAAGAATATATATATATATATTTGCCTTTTCTTTGTTTTACAAGATATTTTGATATATTTGGTTGGTAGCTAAATCAACTACTTTTCTTATTTTTTAAGGTTAAATATTAATATGAAATGCTCTGAAGTTATTAATGTTGAATTTGAAAGTTCATGTCTAACTTATTTCTGTAATGTAAGCATTACTCAGTTTACTTAGGGACATTAAAAATATATATATATATAGAAATAATAAGAACAGTAATAATAACAGTTTGTATTGACCCCTTAGTATGTTCTGGTCATATGTAGTATCTCATGTGACCAGCTTATTAAATAAGTGGGACATAGAGTGTACAAATAAGAAACAATTGCAATTGACCCTTGAACAATATAGATTTGAACTTGGAGAGTTCACTTTACTTAGAGTTTTTTCAATAAGTATTTTAAATATATTTTTTATTTCTTATGATTTTCTTAATAACATTTTCTTTTCTATAGTTTACTTTATTGTAAGAACATAGTGTACAACACATATAAGATATAAAATATGTGTTACTTGACTTTTTATGTTATTTATTGGTAAGGCTTCTGGTCAACAATAGGGTATTAGTAGTTATGTTTTGGGGAAGTCAAAAGTTATATGCATATTTTTGAGATGGGAAGTGGGGAGTATACATTCCTAATTCCTGCATGATTCAAGGGTCAACTGTATTTTTCTCTCACCCTTGTCTCACCACAGACTCATTGCTCCACCTTATAACTGTTTTTTACTTTCATGTATCAGAATAGTTTCATTGTAGGGTATAAAAAAATGTAGTCTGTTTGAAATGTAAACTTTAACCTTGCATTCAATTTAAATGTCTTATCTTCTTAACTAATTAATTTTTATTATAGTTGACATAAGTATTATATTAGTTTTAGGAGTACAATGTAGTTTTTCTACGTTTATATACCTTTCAAAGTGATCATCACAATATGTCTTGTAAACATCTGTCACCATACAAAGTTATTACAATATTATTGACTATATTCCTTATGCTGTACATTATATCCCCTTTACTTATAATTGGAAACATACCTCTTAATCCTCTTCACCTTTTTGCCCATCCACCATGCCCTCTCCTCTGGCAACCACCAATTTGTTCTCTGTATCTCAGCTTGCTTTCATTTTGTTTTGCTTATTGTTTTTCAAATCCCACATATAAGAAAAATAATATGGCATTTGTCTTTGATTTAGTTCACTTAGTATAAAACTTTCTAGGCCCATCTATGTTGTCTCAAATGGCAAGATTTCATTCTTTTTTATGGCTGAGTAATATTTCATTGTCTGTATGTGTATATATAATATACATTATATACACATATATACACACCCACATCTTCATCCATTCAACTATCATTGGACACATAGGTTGCTCCCGTATCTTGGCTATTGTAAATAATGCTGCAGTGAATATAGGGGTGCATATATCTGTTAAAATTATTGTTATTGTTTTCTTCTGATAAATCCCTTTAAGTGGAATTGCTAGGTCATATAGTAGTTCTGTTTTTTATTTTTTTGAGAACTCTTCATACTATTTTTCATTGTGGTGGCACTAATTTACACTCTTACCAGCTATATATGAGGGTTCTCTTTTTACATCCTTACCAGCTCTTGTTTTTTTCTCTTATTGAGAACAGCCATTTTAACAGCTATAATATGATATCTCATTGTGGTTTTGATTTGTGTTTCCCTGATTAGTGAAATTGAGCATTTTTTTATGTGTTTGTTAGACAACTGTATGTCTTCTTTGGAGAAATATCCATTCAGGTTCTCCGCTCATTTTTTTTTTAATTGGATTGTTTTTTTTAATGTTGAGTTATGTGAATTCTTTATATGTTTTGGATTTCAATTCATTATCCTACACATCATTTGCAAATATCTTCTCCCAGTCAGTAGGTTGCCTTTTTGTTTTGTGGATGGTTTCCTTTGCTGTTTAAAAGCTTTTTAATTTGGTGGAATTCTATTTGTTTATTTCTGCTTTTGTTGCTTTCAGCTCATTCTCTACCAGGAACTTTGAAAACCAATAATGAGAGAGATTAGTGTAGTCTTTTTTCTGAGCTTTGTTTGTTCCACCTCCACCCCCAATCACCACAACCACCCCAATCACACATACATACACACCTATTTCTATGTCTCCTTGCAGGACAAGACAAGGGAGGAGAAGGAATAAGAATAAAGGAACAAAGTCTTGTTTTTCCAGTTCTTTTAAATCTGACTCTATGTCTCCTCTGTTATGTCAGACATCAGATGCTGGCTCTCATGGATCACATATGTTCTTCAAAGATATTCTAGCTTCCTCAACATCTTTTGCATACCCCACACTGTCTACTGCGGCATGTCCTGACAGGCAACCAACTCTAAATCTGATCATTTGTAATTCTGCTGTCAGCTTCTGCCCATTGTATTACACCTCCATGTTCTTTCTTTTGTCCCCTTGGCCTAGCAGGTAGCCCTCTAGAAAAGGATCCTTTCAAAAAAGGATTTTTTTTTATGTAATCTCTTTTCAAATATTTAGTCTTCTCATCTAGGCTATTGGGAGTGATGGTCTTTACCATGGATATGATTGATATCTTGCTTATTTTCCATTATCCTCAGTTTTGAAGCATTAGCTACATTCCAGGAAAATATGAAATGTTCCATTTCACATCTAATTATATTCATTTAAGGCTCACATTAACTCTATGAGGAGAGTGATATTTATCATCCCGGTTAAACACAAGGAAACTGAAGCATGAAGAATTTTATTATTTGCTCAGGGTCACCTGTTTTTTCCAAGATCACTCAGTACTAAGAGGCTGCCTGACTTAAAATCTCATACTCTTTATCTACTTTGTTATATTGCTAAAACAATAAGAGTCTAAGGATTAAGAAAGTCAAACCCCTAGATAGTTGCCCCAAACTGCAAAATAGACAGTTGTAGCATCCCATTGTGTCACTTTTCTAGTTCCATTTTCCTTTCCAAAGCTTTGAAATTTTTGATAGAAATTGCATTCATCTCTTTTTCTTCTTCCCATCTTAGAGTTCAAATACTTCAAAAAATTTAGTAATTTTAATGCTGAAATCATAAGCATCTTAGCAATGTTATAAATTTCTTATTCAGCTATTTTAATATTTCATAGCATACATTTGGAAACCATAAAAATACTAAAGAACTGTGTTAATAGACAAGGAGAATCAAATTCTACAAATGACAAAGAATTTATAATTTCCCTACAGTGTTTGAATGCCTTATGAATTATATAAACAAACATTATATTGTGAACTTGAAAGTTTATTACATTATCACTTTATATGAATATTTTTTCCTCAGAAATCAAACATATTTTTTGTCTTTTTTCTTTCCTCTAGAAAATTGTTAGTCTTCCTGCTAGAGTAGACATAAATCTGCTATTTGTTTACACTCAGTGGCATCCACATACATTATTAAAATTGTATTGCTAAAATATATCTACTTGTAAAATGTAAACTTGGAAATTTGACTCCAAGGAACTGTCTTATTTCAGGTGTTTCGTTCTAGTATGCTCATGTGGAGCTTATATTTAGTATTACTTGAGTTGCAGATTTATTTCATCGTGCCTAGCAGCATCAGCTATTTCCTTCTGCTGGTTCCAATTATTATGATTATTTCCAGCCTGAGTGAAATTTGGCAAAAGCAAATATTAAAAGGAAGAAAGAAGAATAGGCTATTCCCTCAAACTAACATTCAAGCTTATTAGTCTTCATTTAATTGCAGGAACCATTTATTAATATCTAGAGTTAGCATTTTAATATCGATTTTGATATTCTTTGGTGTTGCAGAGATAAAACTAAGTGTGTACAGGGCACACTTTAACACTATGACAGTATGGAGGATGCTGTTTTCTTGCCTATGATAGATTAGACCATTGTCCATTTCTATTAGAGAAGCTAGAGGGAAGTTGAGCTGGTATTTGTTGAGTTCTGTGGTATCCTTGCACATGTAGTATGTGAAAAAGTAGAGGTTATAAGCACATATGTATTACTACATGTAATGTAAACAATAATTATAGTTAGTTGCCTGATTATATACTTAGAGTGATTTTAGAGACTATTAGCTATATTTATTAAAATCTATGCCTGAGCCCCATAGGTAGTTGTGAATGTTGAGATTGTAGAACTGACAATTGGAGTCAAGAAACTCATTCATATAGGTTGCTTTTTCATCATGTTTCTTTAGTAACTTTATAGCAAAAACCAGTTTTTCTTCTATTCCTAAAGACACAAAGGATTCAATAAGAACTTAAATTGTTCTAATAAATTTGTTCTGAAGCTTTTGTATGAACTTGAGGATTTAGCAGAAAGGAGAATAATGTCAATAAAGACAAAATTAGATGCTGACTTTGTGAAGTTGCCTTTTTGTTGTTTGTTTCCATATAGTTCTGTCAAGGCTAACTAAAAATTCTACAAAGCCTCATTTTGCCATATGAAATAGAAAAATGACTGAATGCAGAAGACTGAATTATTGATTAACATTTAAATATTTTAAATAGAATAGTTTAAAAATTAAACCTAAAATTTTCTATAAAGCAAATAAGAATTTATGTCAAGTACATGTGGGTTCTTTGAAATAATTATCATGCGTACGTCTATGGAAAATTTTCTTCCATTTTGAATCCATTTAGCTTAAAAACAAATTTTTCTCATTTTCTCAGTAGTGTTCATTGATGGAAACATTGTTTTATTGGCTAACACCATCTTTCTTAAAAGCTTTTAAGTAGATGGCATTTTTAAGTTATAACCTTTATTGAAAAACAAATGTTAACCTGAAAATACCCTTAAGGCCAACTGCTGAATCCTCTTTGCTTATTTGGTAGGTTTCTGCCTCTGTATTCAATGAGATTATTTTATCATTATTGTTATTATTGGGGGAAAGTCAATTCAAATATATGTGAAAATATAAGATTCTTTGATAAACTTATATGGAGAATTTTTCCAACTTTTATTTTACCTTTCTTGCTAACTTCCCTCTCCCCCAAAACAACAGAAAACTCTATTAAAGGTAGGGAGCAGAAATTTTTTTTTCCAGAAACATTGTAAATTTTGCTAAAAAATACCAACAAATCAGTTTTTTAAAAAATTTATTGACTTGTACAGTGTTTATGTTCAAGATTTATTACGTATTAAAACAATTTGATTTAATTTAAACAAAATGAAGAGATTAAAAGCTGTTCTGTTGAGTAACTTTTTAAAGGAAAGGTGATGGAGCACTTTTGTGAATGGAAAAATAGATCCTTAATTTATGAAGCCCTGCAGATGTATATTTTTTTCAGAGATATTTACATAGACTTATGGAGTACATAGAACTTATAAGGAGGTAATTCTCTTATATAGCTACACATAGTCTATTTTTATTGTTTATATAATTGATAAACAAAACGTGTATAAAGGCTTTATATAAAACATATCCAGAGTGCTCTCTAAATATTTTATTATTAATTAAATATTGGAAATTATGGAAAACTGGATGTTTTTGTGTTCTTCAGAGTAAGCTTTCCAGAGAACATGCCTTGAGCAAATGAGAGCAACAGCAATTATACATTTTCGGTGAGATATTAACTGAGCTGATTTGTCATCCAGTATAATCCAAGAAAGAGGTACAGTACAGATGTATTTTCAGTTGCATATTCATTTTGTTTAGCACCCAATTTTTGAGAATTTTCCTTGATCAACAAGAAGTATGAAGATGGTGATGATTATAATAATTTTTAATTTTAAAATATGACATCTAGTGATAAATCTAGGCATTCTTTACCTTCTTTGTAAATTTATAACCTTCCAAGAATAAAGATAGGCCAGCCTGTTAATAACTAATGATATTCTAAATATCTCATCCTTCCAAATGAACACCAGTACAAGAAGTTGGGAATTTTTGGACATGGTCATGGAGAATAAAGCATTTGTTATGGGGCTGTAATGTATTTAAAGTGGAATAGTTTTAAGCTGGAGTGGTTTATAGAAGTAATATTTTATTTTATAAAAGTAGTATATCTATTTCGATAGATAATCAAATTATTATATTCTTCTCTGAATAAAAGATTTCTTTATGAATTATAAAACTAGACTTCTCCGCCTTTTGTTGTTTAGTGAATTTATACAGATATACATTCAGACCTGATTTCCAGTCTGACTACTATAACACTTCCATCCAGTACTCTTTGTCTGGAATCAGTCCCATGCATTCCACATGTATGATGCTCTGCTTCCCCCTTTAAAAATCCAAAAGTCAACTCAGTTTCCATTTTAGTAAACTATACCTCCTAATTTCTCAGTATCTTCTACTGGTATCATTGGTCTCTAGGTCATCTGAACCAGAAATTTGGAAATCTGTGCTGTCCCTTTTCTCTATTTTTTTTCTTACTCTTTAACCCATTTAACGCTGTTAGTTAGATCTTGGTACTATTTCTTGCACTTGTCTTCTGCTTTCCTTTTCCTCTTTTAACACTCTATATGTACCCCTTCATTTCTCATGCCTGTAGTAGTACCATAGCTTCTAATCTGGTTTCCACCAATCTTTCCCCTGCCCAGACCATCTAGCAAGTGACCACCAAATTAATCTGCCTAAAATAGCACTCAGTATCATACTCCTCTTTCTGCTTTTTTCCTCCTTTACCGAATAACTTCTAAATGCTTAATCTGACATTCAGAACTCCTTGCAATAAAACCTAACAATTTTCTGCATGTATTGGATACCGTTACTCCACATATACACTGCCACTGGGTATGCTGAACTCGTTTTATATCCATCCTTAATCCCTTCCTTGCCAAGAATATAGTCCTTTCAGTTTTGCTTGCTGAAATCCTGCTTGGCTCTAATGACACCTCCTTCTCATATGATTCCTTCATTGCTCTAATTAGAAGTATTATCTCCATTTTTATTTGCCTCAGTCTTAGGGTCAACTACTTTGCAAAATCATTATTTAGATGCATGCCATCTTAACTACTGTTCTATGAAGTTTGGGGATTCAAGCTTTTAACCATCTTCTTATCCATGCAATGAGAAGATAGTGAAGTTTGGTGGAAGTAAATAATTCATTTTCTTTTTTATAGTATTAAAACTCAGTGGACCAGTCAAATATTCAGATTAAAGTGACCTAATTTTCAAAAACACTTTAGAACACAATTATGTAATTTGAGTAATTTAGAAGAAGGGAAGATAGTTTTTATCAAGTTAGAGGAAAATAGATTTATTGTGTTTGCAAATTAAGATATTATTAATACTGGGATTTCTCCTGATGTCTGGATCTGTAGTTCAATCATAATTTTTTTACGGAATAAATTCTAAAGGGAGCTGGCATTAGAACTAAAGTGTAAAAGTTCAGCTTTGACATTGTGCATTCCTATTTAGTTTGACAAATTTATAGAGATAGAATATAAATGCCCAGTATTATATGGTCCTAGCTATATATGCAGTAATTTTTCCAAAATGGTAAACTTAAAAAGATAAATAACCAATATCTTCCATTTAACTTCTCAAGAGGGAAGCTAGTTGGAGGCTGTTGCAAATGAGAACCTTCCTAGGTTCTAATTTCTGAAACATAAAAGATCATTTTTTATCTTCATTTTAGTTTATGGTTATATATTATGGTGACGACCTTTGATGTGGCTATGCAAATTTCTTTGATGAAGATACCAGGGAGAATGAAGAAGAAAAAGAGAAGAGAGGAAGGAGGGTAGGAAGAAAATAGGAAGAAGAGTGATTTAGTTCAGAACATGACTCTTTGATCTAATAATCTATGCATTTATATTTGAAAAGTGTTCAATAAACCAAATTGTTAGAATAATAATTCCCATATTGGAGGTCTGTGATTATGAGTTTAGAGTATAGCTAACAGAAATGGCAGCTTTATAACAAAAACTAAAACATGAGTTCTTATGAGTCCATGAATCCTCTCTCAGTTTGGGGTCAAGACAAAGGTGCATAATGTTTTTGAAAATATCCAGTTGGATTTTATTAAACATGATAGATTGAACAATTATTTGTATGTTTCTTGAAAAGATTCTTTCTTAAAACAATACAGTACTGTTAATTCAAGTTCAAATACAGTTTTCCTTGTGTAGTTTTTTGTTAAATTATCTGCACAATGCTGTGTAGTGCGGACAGGCACTATGGTAGCTTTCATCCAAGGGTTTTGATCTCTCTCTCTCTCTCTCTCTCTCTCTCTCTCTCTCCTCTCTTTCTTTCTTTCTCATTCTCTCATATGTATATGTATGTGATTTGTCAACATGTTCCCAAGCAGATATCACAGGACTATAACAAATGTTATTATCTTAATTTCAAATTACATAACTGAGACCACAAAAATAGACTCAGACAATGGTAGTTACATGATCAAAACATATATGTATCTCATATTTTCTATAATAGCATTCTGGATAAAGTAATATATATTTTTTAACTTTAGGATATTAGTGTTTTATTTTTGTGAGAGTATTCAAAAATATCAACCTAAAAAGTTCATTTATCTTGCATGCAAACATCCAGGACTGGTGTGGTAGCTTAATAGTTATCTAGAACCCAGAATATTTTCAATTCTTAGTTCTTCTATCTTCATGAGTGCTCCTAGTCCTAGCAACTCAAGCACCATGTGCACTTTGAACTAGCAAAAGAGATGAAAGAAAGAAGGGGGTACATTTAGTTGTATTTAGTGAAAGGTTTTAGAAAAGGAGCATAATACTCTTAATCACAATACCATACCTAGTTGCAAATATTGCTTAATTCTGGGATGCTTAAAACAAAATCAAAAGTTCCAGAGGGCACAAATGGAAATAAATATTCAAGTTTAATATTGTATTTATTTTATAGGATATATATATATATATATATATATATATATATATATATCCTGTAAAACATATATACACATATGTACATATATTAATGGCTGTGGCTTGAGGAATAAAATGGTTTGTGTGTTCCAACTCAGATATTGAAGCCTTATTTTAAACATTTTCTTCCAGATAATTTTAGACTATGTGATTCTACCACATTATTTCTGTTCTGGAAGATGAGAGTTTGAGTTTCTACTGCACATTGCCACTAGCTATGTGACCTCAGTTTCTTTGAGTAGCAAAGCAGATCACTGGGTTAGGTGACTTCTAACATTCTGTGATTTATTGAATATCTCTAATGTTCAAAGCCCAATAGCTTCTTGAGGAAATGCAGTATTTCCCATTGGTATTCCCAATGCCTCAAACATGGTTTTGTTGAGATTTAAAAACTGCTGTTAAATGGATATGTATAATATGAGTTATCTGAACCAGGCACTCTCCTAAGTCCTAACTCTGTACTGATGTTACCTTCTCTGCATCTCTATATAACAATCAATGTGCATTAGCTATGATGTTTTCAAGCTCAAGTTACTGAAATCCAAATCAAACAGATATAAATCATAAGGATATTTATGATTTTACCCAACAGGAAGTCTAAAGATAGGGCAGACTTCAGGATTGGTTGATTGAGTGACTAAAAATATGTCTTCTCATTTCTCTGCTATGCCATCTTCAGTTAAGACCTTATCTGAAATAGATATTGAAGGAAATAATATCAACTACATATTTTTAACTATATATCTATATATGTTTAAATAATTTTTCTAATTATTTCTTGAAAAGTTCATCTCCCCACAAAAACTTTTCTTACATTATATACATATTTAATTTCTAGCCAAAACTGAATACATATAGCAGAGATTTAATATTGCTTCTTGGAATTATTTCTGATGAGGTAAAATTTGTAAAATGTATTGTCTTACAGGTAATGTTGTGCAATTAAAAGAAAATTTTGAAATCAGACAGATCTGTGTTTGGATCTTGGGTGACTTACTGACTCCAAATATCTAGGTCCTCATCTGTAAAACAGAGATATTAATATGTAATTCTCAGTGGCATTGAAGATTAATATGATACTCTATTTAAAAATAATAAATATAGTTTCTTGTTGGTCATGTTTACAATTTCAAACCATTTTTTAAGCCATTTACCAAAATGTGCAAATACATGTATGTGTTTTATTTGTTTCCAAGAGAATGCTATAATGTTGATACAAATTACTATTATGACCAGTAAATATATATATATATATATATATATATATATATATATATATATATATATATATATATCTGATTTATATCATTACTTCAGAGCATACCTCATGATTTGGGTTTGGCTTAGGATAGCCAAACAGAACAAAAACTCCTGCCCTATAAGCACAGAGAAAATTGTTAGGCAAGGACAAAGAGAGTTAATTTGGGTGATCCGAGTTGAGCTAGAAGTGTGGAATGTGGTTTTAAATAATCCAACTCTATTGCCTAAAGAGTCATGTAGTCTTTATTAGTATATCATAGCTGACTAATATTGTGATTATGTTACTATTTCAGAATTACCCAAAGTTATTTCCTTTAGCATAACTAGTTCTGTCAGCCCGCTTTCTCTATTTCAACACATTCTTCAGATGCTGCATCTGAACACAGCTGGCTTGTGCATTGCAATGGAAACAAGCAGGGCAGGCCTTAGAACAATAAAACGTTCCCATTTATTTGAATCTTTGTGAAAGCTGTGTGAATTTAAATAGAGATACAAGAATATGAGGTCACTAGTATAGAAATCAGACGTTAGAAATCATCATATTGAAAATGTGTAAATGACATACCTACTTATTAGATGTGAAAACATGTGTCTGTTTTATTTTTTGGCACTCAAGTGTATAGTCATTAAAACTATCTAAATGTTTCAGTCTGTGTTGTGAATGTTTTGAAGCATATGCCTTTCAGATCTTGGCAATAACTTTTTTTTATATCTTATTCTTCAGATTATAGACTGCCATGTAAATGGTGATGACTGAATTGCCATGAAACAGAACCACTTACACAAGTAGAAAAAGCGAAAAAATGTTCATCTATATTTTCAGATTAGACCAAACCCTGACAACTGCCGATAATAATAAAATGCTCCTGTCAGATAAATTAGTCAATACCTCCCATGATTTTAATTCTTTCATTATTGATAATTAAAGTATTTTAAAAACAAGATAGAACTGTCATGCTAATATACTCTAAGTTTTTTGAAGTCTCAAGTTTGGTATTTTCTATAATAATTAATTTTAGCTGTCAAAATTTATTCTGTCTAGTCTTCAACTTTATATAAATGAAAATAAATCTGTGTATTCATAAATATTTGTTATTTGGGGCCCATTAGATAAAAAAAATAGAAATAATGCTGACAGATATTGGACCTCAAATCTCCCAAATAACAGTAAAGTATGTTATTTCAGTGTCCAGATTAAACACATTCATTTTTGATTCATCATATTGTAAATGCCTTGATGGAATAGCACTTGTGGGATGGAAGAATGAAAATGCCATGTAAATTCTGCTTAAAACTTATGCTGAGGTATTGTTTTAGCCCCGAGTATATTTTGAAAAATTAAAACAAATATTCATCATAGTCCAAAATAGCCCAAATACAGGTACCTGTCCAGATATCTAGATGCTTGTAATAAAGTTATAAGTCATCCTTTTATCTGAATGTGATATATGCCATATACCAATGATATACATTATCTAACACTTCTGGAGTTAATTTTCAGCTATACTAAAACTAATTAGGTAATTGGTTTTTAATTATTAATTAATTAATTCGTATTTTGGGGGTGAAAAACATCAACTCTAGTGATTGTATTTTCAAACCATTTTACTGAGTTAGTATTTCTCACTCCACTAAAATGGAAAAAAAAGTCTTACCTCAAATTTATGAAAATAAACTGGTTATTTAGAGTCCAGTTGAGTAGCATTAATGAGGCAAGAATGGAGGGCTTGAGACCCATGTGGGCCAGTTAAGTCTGTATAATAGACTGCTCTTTTCTTGGGACCTTTTTTAGATATATGCTGATAAGCAGTGTGGGTGTATAAATGCAAATTCATATAATCTCTTGAAAGACATCCCACCAGCTGATGGTTAATGTTGTCAGCATCACTGACTGGTATTTACATTATGGATCCTTTAAATTTCTTTTGTGTTGGCTGAAATACAATTTTTAAAAGACTAAACATCTAAATTTATTTTGATGTTTTCTCTGAAATAGAATATGATTCCTCACATTCAGCAATATGTGACTGTCTATTGGGCTTTAAGAAAAACTATACTTTTACTTAATAAAAGAAACATCTACTGCATATATAAAAATGCATATGTGTAAGTAAGGGAGACTTATACCTATCACCCTGTATCACAGCTTTGAGACTTCACATCTACCATGAGCGACAAATTGATATATACTTGTTATGACTTATAGCAATACTTTTTCCAGTGTACATAAAGTGTGACACTGTGTGTATGTTATGTGCATATTTATCATTTCCATTATAAGAAATTTCTACTACTGGCTCTTCAACTCCAATTTTGTTGCCTGCATTACAATATTTCAAAACTTTGTATACTTGCCATCATGGGTATAATTCACATCTTAATTACATCATTTCCAAATTGTTGCAATAGCTTTTTTATTGGTATCCTTTGCTTTTATCTTTGATTCATCAGCCACACTACTGCCATATTCATCCTTCTAAAAGTGATACTTTTATCAGAATACTTACCGACTCAAAATCTCCATGGCTTTCTATTTCCTAGAACAAGATATCCAAACTCTTTCATCAAACATTCAAGGTTTTTATAGTCTGCCTTCAAATATTTTTTTAGTTATGTCTCTCGGTACCTACCTATGTGAACCTATCAGAACATATTTATTTACCAGAGTTTCTTTTTACCAGCAAGTACATTTTCTTTTGCCTCTTGAAACACTTTCTGCCCATTTTATTTGCAAGTCAAGGTACACCTGGATCAGAAACTGGTTCTTCAATATCAGGTTCATTGTTGTGTTACAACTCCTTTTGTCACGAGGCAAACAGGAGCAAATGCTGCCATTTGAAATACACATAATGCCATGAAACAGACTGTTTTAGAATCCTATGCTCTCAATGAAATTCAAGGTTGTTGGCTCCAATACATACACAGCTTCTGACTTTTTTTTTCATGTGATTTGAACATACTCTTTTAATTTACACCCTCTCTACTACTCTACCTTGGTTTGGAATCTTTATAAGGGCTTTGTTTCTTAAATATATTTCTTCTAAATTATTTAGCTTAATTAACCTGGCCCTCAGGTTATTTGCCCTTATATTTTTGTAGACTCACATATCTTCTGAACAAATGGTACTTATAGGATAATAGAACCCTGATTCTGCCCTCTAATATTGCAATTTCCCTTAAATTATGATTTATCTGGCACCCTTTACCTCTGGTTTATTTCTGACTTGTGGTGGCCAAAACTTCTAGACTTCTAGTATTTCTGACACTCTAACTTATTACTCTACTCTTTGACTGCTGTGTTTTCTCACCCTACTTTGAGTGCTAACATGCCAACCCCATACATGCAGCCCACACTACACTACAGCCAGATTTGCCCATTTGATGATTCTGAATATTAATTGTACTTTCTAGCCTCCTCTGCTCAATCTCCCCCTATCATTTCTCCTAATGATATTTAAAGCAGATAGGGGGAGAATGAGCAGAGTAGGCTAGAAATACTCTGCTTTTTAGCTTATATCCATGTCCTTCATGAAGTTTCGGTTACCAGCCCAGCTTGTAATGATCTCCTCTAATATTTACTGACTCTTTTCACATACCATTTCATAGGAAATCAAGTTTTTATCAACAAAAGACAGAGGATTATGGTAGCTAGTGTTTAGGTTTGGAGTCAGACAGAATGAACTAAAAGTCTGGCATTTTATGCTCTTTTCTCAGTGTTAATAATAATAGTAAATGATAAAATAAAAACTGTAAAAAAGTAACAGTAATACTAACAGCTCTCTGTAAAGACTAAATAACACATTTAATTTATTCAGTAACTATTTTCAACAGCTTACTATAAGCCAACTACCCTAATAGGGATTTGTAGGTGAACAAAAGAGATAAAATTATCTGCCTATATACATCAACTGTTATCACAGTAATCATATCAACCAGATTTATTGTGATAATACTGTGACATTTACTTTCTTTGTATCTCTAAAATTGCTAACATTCCATGGCAACCTAAGGAATAATTTTGTTTTTTATTAGCTTATATTGTTACACTTTGTTCTTTGTTTTAATTTTATTGATTTTTATGTATAATATGTTTGATTTTATAACATATTCATTTAGTCAGTCTTGAGATCATGAGTAGTTAACAAAACATTTCTTCATTTATAAACTCTCTCATAACCTGAAGCCATGGCACTGAGTTTTTACAGATCCACATTTGATGTTATTATTTTAATGCAGTAAAAAGGGAAAATGAAACAGAAACTCCCAAGAGCTTACAATGTCAGGATAAGGTCTGGCATTCTCAGGATTTTTATGGTTTGAATAAAAATGCCTGAAATTTGGAGTTTTTAACACAATATTAGTAGATTATGAATTTAATCATGACAATGTAATCTTGGTAGCATATGCGCAAAATAAAGTATCATCTCCATTGAGGACTTTATTTTAGCCTGACTCATTAGTGGCTTCCTGAGCTGCAAATGCTGATGATATAATATGTGCCTAGAGAAACCACAGGTTTAATTGCCCTGTCTGAAATGCTCAGTGCTGTATTTGTTTTATTCACTTCTACACTGATCACAGAAAAGATGAAAATGTTGAATTAAGAAAAGTGAATTTGAAACTAAATATATTTAAGAATCAGTATGGTTAAGAAGGTGAATAGAAATCCTATGGAATTTTACAGTGGCTGAGTATATTTGGTGATTACTAGGAATATTCCATACTTTTGAGTAGTTGCTTGTTTTCATAATAGGCTGATTTTAGTGGCATTGGTTATATTTTTAAAGCAATATCTATCCTGTAATACGACATTTTAAACTTAATTCTCTGCGAAAGAATAGAGTCAGAGTTGTGTATTTGGGTATGAATGTGTATAATCCTTTCTTCTTTTATATTATTTCTAAATGAAATTATTTAAAGGTTAATTAATACACATTTTGCTCTGCTTTCCAGGACAATAGAATCAGAGCATGCTTTCCACAAAGTTGCTCAGAGGAAGATCCAGGCTATCTAAAATTAGGTTAGATGGTCCTGAGCAAAGAAATCAAAGCTGCCTTATATTTAGTACTTCTGGGACATCCCACTGTGCATTGATGTAACCATAATATGTCCTCTTGGGCCAATATGGGCCACTGATTAACTCTCTGCTGTAGGTCTTTACGTTCATGTAGGTGCATATTTTATTCAAGAGGTAAAATACATTTTTAAAAAATTTGCTATGCTACCTGGAAGTACCAGAGTTATTTTGAATCTTTTGCTCAAATTTATTTTTTATGTCATCAGTTTTTCAGCATAACAATTAGCCTTTTTAGTTTTACGTTTTCCTCTAATAAGATAAATATTTATAAAATTAGAGAAAATTTTATTTAACAAAGAATACCATGCTTAACATCAGTAGGGAAGAAAGTTTGCATTTAATATATAGTTCAAATACTCTAAATAATTGTCTTATTAATGGTTTATTCTTTATATAGTGTATGAATCCTCAAAGAAAATTTCGGATGCAAGAACAAACCTAATTGTGAACATGACAGCAGGTTGTCTGTTGTTATTTAAATAAATACAGCAATGTGATAATTCAGAGGATTCAAAGCTAAAGCTATGACATTCTCACTTGTCCTCACTTAGGCGATTCCCAGGAAATAAAAGAAAAGCATATGTTCTCTTTCCTATGCCTTTTCTATTCTTCCTTAGGTTTTATTCTTTCTGATAGCTTTTTATTTTCTAATGGAACTTTTTCTTCTGTTCTTAAAGAATTTTTGCTTAAACTAACTTTTTATAATAGTAATCATATCAAAAACTGGATAGTCTATGAAGCTTAGTACCCATTTTCCTTCTCCATGAGGGCTAATCTATCAAAACATACAAAGGAAAGAACAGAGTCCTTTAGCAAAAGAAATATAAAGATTCTTGTTCATTTTAATACTTTAAAAATTATCCTAAGAGCCATTGGAGCCCCAGAACAATGAAGAATCAATAATAAATAAAATGAATTAGAAATATGGTAGTATATTTTTACCTAATTGTCTCTGAGGAAAGCTGGATTATTTCTCTGTCTTGGATTGGGGTTTGGTGGCATTGTAAATTAATTTTTCATAATTTCATGTCAAAGTTAATACAAAATAAAATGTATGAGCTGAACTTATAAATTATTTTAATGACTGTTTGATAAAATATTATTTAATGGATATTGGAACTTTGCATTTTCTTTTCCATTGCTGAGGCTAATGAACCTATGGGTGAGTGTCTAATTAAAGGTTATACCTTTTAATTTTTATTAGTTGTAGATTCATAGGATTTTATTTTGAAACTTAGAATCATAAAATTGAATGGAGCTCAGTAAGTTATCATTCTAGTCCACCCTTCTTCCCTGTAGGAGGGCCATTCCTAGAGCATGTAAAATGATAACTGAAGTTCTTCATTCCAAGATGGTAGCAACCACAGCTTTCATGTGGAACAGTTTTATTTGTCACAGTCTTTCATCATACTGATATAAAATTTATTTCTCTATCTAAAACTGATTGTGATTCTGATAGTAACATGAATTTATCCCATCTGCCAATATTGGGAATAGGAAGTAGTATATTTAGAGCAAGTTATATGAACATCCAGAGGTGTCCTCATTGCCAAACCCCATGGGCTACCAGAATATTATTTTATCTCGTTTTACAGAATGATATAAAATCATGACTATCCCTCTGAAAAGAACTTATAGCATTAATTTTCTTCTGATCAACTATAATTCCCATTGATTTATTTATCTAATCTACATTTATTATCTAATCTACATAAATGTGTCAAACCTTCATAAACTTTATTTCGTTTCAGATATTGTATTTTATAGATTTTACGATGACCATTATTTTACCTCTCACTAAGAAATAAAAACAGTGCTGTCACTTAATGTATGACACAATTCTTCCTTATCACTTTGAATTTTCATTTTAACTTTTGAAAAGAAAGTGTTTTGGATCTGTTTAGGCAGTTTTTATGATGTATAACACATGTACACATGAAAAAAAGTAAAATGTATGTGAAAAATAGTTGAAGTATTTCCAATTTTTTACATTGAAATTTTAAGTTTTTAAATTACCTTTATATTTATGATCATTGCTGTCTCTTCTTTGTGGGGAGTTAGTGTTAGTTTTTTGCTTGTTTTTACATCAAAAATATGTTGTAGCTGCTATTATTGGAGGGATTGGGGTGGGGGGAGAGAGAGAGAGAAAGAGAGAGAGAGAGAAAGAGAGAGAGAGAGAGAGAGAGAATGAGATTGAGTGCTTTATTATTTCCAGAACTTTCTTGCAAGACATTGGATTCCATTCTGCAGAGGTTTTTATTTTTATTTTGTTTTTTATTTTGTTCTTTTGGTGCATGTGTAGGTACATTCAACAATGTCACAACTACAGCCTTCAGGACATTAATTTAAGAAGGACTTACTCCAAGATCAAGGGCATTAAAATGTGGAAGCTGTGTTTATGAGTTTTATGAGTTTTTGTTTCTTTTTCTTGTTTGTTTGTTGCTTTTAGTTTTATACCCACATATAAGTGAAATCATATGGTTCTCAACTTTTTTTGTCTGACTTATTTCACTTAGCATGATTATCTCAAGATCCATCTATATTGTTACACATGCCAGTATTTTATCTTTTCTTATGTCTGGATAATAGACACAGGCAACAGTTTAGTGGTTACCAGAGAGAAAGTGGGGAGGTAGAGAGGTAGATAAGGGTAAAGGGAGTCAAATATATGGAGACGGAAGGAGATTTGACCTTGGGTGGTGAACACACAAATTATGTATTATTGAATTATATACTTGAAACCTATATAATATTAACCATCATCCCCAATAAATTTAATTAAAAAATAGTAAAGTGTGAAAGCTCTGCTTATTATAATTGAAAACAAATATGGTAGTATATTTTTAAGGAGTAGTTTGAATTAGTCCAGCCTGATAAGATATAGGTATCTCTTATATAGATATGTCTGTAAAATGTTTAACTCCCACTCCTGTGAAGGCAGTTTCTCAAGGACCTTTGTTCTTCACAGCTTCCCCTAACTGTCACAAAATTTTGATGCCCAAATCAGAGATGTGATATTAAAGATGTGGATCCAAAGATATGGTACTCAAGACCTTGGCAAATTGAGCCTTAACCATTATATTGAGATTTAAGAACATTTAACTCTCAATTATTTCATCAACGGAAGAGAACTCTAGTTTTCTCAAGACAAAGAAAAGCTTTGGAATAAATTTAGTAGTTTAAGATTTCAAGCTATGCTCTAGAAAATAAAGGAATTATTATATAATTAATTAGATATGATGTATTCTGATTATGCAGAAGTGTTTGTTGAGGCAAGCTACCTTATTTATGTAAGTCCAAAGTTGTAGAGCAGGCATAGAACAAATCAATACATATAGGCCTATGGATTTTTTCTATTCATTTTTAACTTCTTATTATGGAAAATATAATCACACTTAAAAGTAGAGAAAATAGAACAATGCACTTCTATGTACCCATGACCTATCTTCAATAATTATGTTTTTTTCTAATTAATTTCATCTATAGCCATTATTTTCTTTTTCTCTATAGTATTTTAAAGCAAATACCAGGTATTAGAGTTCTGGATCTAGTTTTAATGCGTGGGAGCCGGGGGCAGGGGGCAGATTTCACCACATATCTAAGCAATTCTTTGGACACCAGGCATTATTCTACAATTCAGCTCAATTCTGATACTATCAGAGATAGTGTCATATACCACAGAAGGGTTCAGTCCTAGAAGACTATCCCCCAACTTCAGATGGCAGTCTTAAACCCAGGTTGTTACCTGTTCTTCTGATTAACCAGATATAAATTAGAGGTCCCCACGACTTCTTCCTTGGGTAAGATTAATTTACCAGAATGATTCACAGAATTCAGGAAATTTGCTCACTAGATCACCACTTTGTTATAAAAGGATATAACTCAAGAACAGCCAGATGCAAGAGATGCATAGGGCAAGATGTGGGGAAAAGATGCTGAGCTTGCATGCTCTCTCCAGATACATTGCTCTCCCTGTATCTGTACACATTCACCAACCCAGAAGCTCTCTAAATACTGTAGTTTTGGCTTTTCATGGATACTTTATTATATAGATGTGGATGATCAAATCAATGACCATTGGCAATTGACCCAAACTGAGGCCCCTCTCCCCTCCCTAGAGGTCAAAGAGGAGGGACTAAAAATCCAATCCTCTAATCACAGGGTTAGCCCCTCTGGCAACTTGTCCCCCTCCTTAGGTGCTTTCCAGAAGCCACCTCAATAACATAACAAAAGACAGCTTTATCACTTTTATTGCTTAGGAAATTTCAAAAGTTTTAGGAGTTCTATGCCAGAAACAGGACAAAAACAAATATATTTTTTGTATCGTTTCACCATATATTATTTCAGTATGCTGAATTCACATAAATGAACATTTTAAACATAACCACCTTGTTATTATCATACTTGACAATATCACTAGTAATTCATTAATAAAAATACCAAGGTCACATTCAAATTTCATTGATTACCTCAATGATGGTTTAGAAAGTTGATTTTTTTTCTTTTCTCCCTCCTTCCCTCCCCTCTTTCTTTCCTCTCTCCCTTCCTTCCTTCCTTTCTCCCTTCCTTCCTCCCTTCCTTCCTCCCTTCCTTCCTTTCTTCCTTCCTTCCTCATGAATCAGGGCCAAACAAGGTTGAAAATTGCATTCGGATATGATGTTCTTAAAGTTTCTTTTACTTTCCATTATTTTTAGAGCAAATGGATGTTCCTAGTTTTATAAAGAAAACAATGGGCTTTAAGTCAGGAAACTTGGCTTCTATTAATAACTGGGGTAACTAGTTATTGAACAAGTTAGACTCAGTAGGATACAGCAGATTAGCAACTTGATTCTTTCTCACTATTATCCTATGAAACGAGCTCTATGGATTTTTCTCAGCTCCTAGTTTTCCTAGTCATTGTTAGTTCTTAAAATAGATTGTTTTCTTTTCTGTTAAATAGTCTAATGCAGTCTGATATACAACCTTATTTTCTTACTTTTAAGTTTTTTTCCTTCAACATCACCTCCCAACAAGTTCTATTTTGATATCTAGAAGAAAGGGACCCCTAGAGTTCCCTAATTTTTCATTAAATTTATTGGGGTACCCTTGGTTAATAAAATTATATGTGTTTCAGGTATACAATTCAATAATACATCATCTGCATATTGCATTATGTGTTTACCACCCGAAGTCAAATCTTCCGTCATCATATATTTGACACTCTTTACTTTATCTACCTCTCCCTTTCCCCGCTTCCCTCTGGTAACCACTAAACCATTGTCTGTGTCTATGAGTTTTTATTATTTTGTTTGTTTGTTGATTTCAGTTTTATATCCCACATATGAGTGAAATCATATGGTTCTCAACTTTTTCTCTTATTTCGCTTAGCATGATAATCTCAAGATCCAACCACGTCTTCTCTATTTTTGCTCAATTTAGCTTTGCTTTTGCATAAGCTAGTGCTGCTTCTGTATCTTCCAGGTTCAGATCCAACAGTAAAGGAATAAATAGGAAAATAGAACAATTTCATGTATATAATGCTGTTTAATCTGTTGTCAAACTACTCTGTATTTCAGATGCCTACATGTTCGTTGTCTTTCTCATAAAGCTTATGAGTTCTTCTGATATTTTCAACCATTGGATACAGACTTCTAACATAGTGCTCTGACTGGCAATTTAGTTTCCACTCAGACCTTGTCCTCCTCAAAGTGCTGTTAGGGTCCTCCTCAAAGTGCTGTTAGGGTCCTCTTATCTTACAGAAAGCCTTTTTAGGAAGAGTCCCTTTTAACTCTCAAGATACCCTCTTATAAATACACTAGGCCAATTGGAAAGCACATACATCCTTGCTGGGTCCAACACTGGATATATAGGCCCTTTTTAATATAACCTGGTCTCAAAATTCTACTTCTGACAACTGGCCTCATATAGGATGTTCTTAGAAGTATAGCCTCCCCTGACTCTTATAAATACAGATTTGGCTTGAGCTGGAAAAGAAAGTCTCCACTTAGGATGAGAAGAGAATGATCCAGTACCCCAGAAACTCTTTGTTTGAATTGATATTATCTACCAATTTTTTACATCTTATGAATTCGTAGCCCATTTTAATACAGGGCTACAAACAAAAGTGAATTTACTTTCTTCATACTGAATAGGTCTGCTATCTAATGTTTTCAGTCTCTGGAGCCTTTAAGAAGGAGGTCACAATTAACATCCTTGGAATGTTTGCAATGTCACAATGGAACTGTTTCCTCAAATGTAAAATCCATTCAGAGTTAGGCCCTGTGCCAGGAATGTATTCAATGAATGAGCAGTTTACTTACAGGAGATATACCTAAAACTAATTACCTTACTAAAAATTGGATTAGCAGTATTATAGCAGTAAGTAAGATGAGATAACCCATGAAAAGATTGAAAGGGGAGAAGAAATAGTTGTTTCCAACCAAGATGGGGATAGCTTTCAGTTATGTATCCCCCACATCTCTCATCAAAGTAACAACAGTTCAATAAATATATTTATATATAAAGACCCAAAGATATAAAGATTGGGAAATAATTACTTATAGGACTGAAAAGGCAAAATTTTTTTCACACTTGAGAATGAGGCATCTGGAATCTTTTTAAAAGAAGTAATACCATCTGGAACCTTTTTATAACAAGTAGATCCATTTGCAAAATAACCAGCCAGTGTCATACTGATCTCTGGCTAAAAGTCAAAATAATAGGCCAACACAGGAATCACATGTGCGAACTGTACCTTTTACCAAATTTTCTAACCACCTAAACTAAATAATTAGGACTCAACCAGTTCTTTCCTCTGTGCCATGTGATAATAGGTATCAACTCTGCTAAAGAGACAAGGGGAAAGTACTTGTGACACGAGATCCAAGAAGGAAGAACAACCTTGAGAGAGGGAAGTCAAGGGCAATAAAAACCAGCTTGTTACTCTGCCATGATGTATAGTTAGGAAGTGTGTGTCTATTGAGCACCTACGGTGTGTCCATTATTTATAGGATACTGCTGAGAAGATATAATGACCTTTAAAATAAGGTAATACATATATAATAAATCAAACAATTTAAGGTAGTATATCATGTAGCCTCTTAGCAAATTTTTAGCCAACTCTTTAAGGAGTGACAGTCATTCTCTTCTCTGATGTCCTGGGAAATTTTCTGTATTCCATCATACCATATTCTCATATTGGATTTCTCTCCCTATTTATCTGTGGGGTTCTATTGTTTATAGATCATATCTTTTATAGTCTGCATCACCAATAGCAAAAACATCATAAATCAATACATTGAATGAATGAATAAATTAATAATAGATAAATGGGTATAGGCATGGCACCTGAGTGCTTCAATTGTTAGATTAAGTTGAAGGAGAAAGTGCTTCAACTTGGAAAATATTGTTGGCTGAGAACAGTGGGAAAAGAAGTAAGAAATTTTCCTGAGGACATGAAAGGGGTTAAGAGAGAAAGCAGAAGCAGGGTAATCTTATATAACAGTACCACATTGAGGGAGGATGAAAGAAGAAAGAACTGACACAAAGGATTTGGTCCTGAGCCAATCCACATTTGGGGCTCAGGCAGTGCGGTTGGCTCTTTTCTCATTATGTGCACTGCTAAGGTATAATTAAAGGAGTGGTCAATCTCCAGCAGTCAGTTCAGTTGTTAAAGGGGGTGTTTGTGCCACTAGCATAACTTGGCCCAGTATAGTTGCTTTATTCACTGTAATGATTTTGGTGGGAAAAAAAAAGGGTCCAAATGAACTGACAAAGGCCTCTGACTCACAGCACTTCTTATCTTGGCTACTAAAAATCCTATCACCTTTTATATGAGTGGCAGGATTTTCCATTACACTTGCTAGTAGACATATAGAAAAATCTCCCCCTTTGTCTAGCAGAGGGAGTGGAATAATAGGAGTTAACTTGGAAACTAGGCTTATTTGTATGGGGATATACATTAGTGGCCTGGAAAGAACAAAATTGTGTATAGCATCTTAGCTGCCTGCAAAATTGCTTTTAAATATAAACAGCCACCTTTATCCCCATCCATTCTTTGAATGAGAGTTCAGGTTGTTCAGTAATGAAATTGCCTTGTCTTCCAAGTTATGTCATGACCATTGGCAATATGCAAGATTATTCTTATCTCTAACTTCAGAGAGAGAGAGTCAAAAACCTCAAACTGTGTTCTGAAATATTTTTCATTAGAGTTTTAATAATTCTTTTGAAGTTTTGGAAATATTTTCATCCTCAAAAGACATCTGATGAAATGTAAACATGTCTAAAATAGCTTTTATACTAGCTTTTCCTTTTGGCTGTCCCTTTTAGGACCAAAAAGATAAGCCTGGATGGTCAAAATATTGTATTTTCTTTAAACTGTTAATATTCTAATGAGGTCCGAAAAAATAAAGATCTAATTTGTGGAATGAGTGGGTCTTATTTTTCAAGTCGTGTTGGCTGGTGTATAAATAAGTATCTTAAAAATAATAAATAACTAATTTTAAAAATGAATATTTAATTGAAGTTTTTATCTGAATTAAAGTAAATATTTACTTATATTTCTTTTTTTTCATATTTTATTAAATTTATTGGAGTGACATTGGTCAATAAAATCATATAGGTTTTAGGTATACAATTCAATAATACATCATATGTATATTGCATTGTGTGTTCAGCATTGAAAGTTAAATTACCTTCCATCACCATATCTGGTGACAAAAAGTTTAATTTTAAATGATACTGATTTACTGAGAAATCATATAAAGAAATCATGTATAAGTGCTTGATTTTTTCTTTGCCTTAATTAATGTTAATACACTGTTCATGTATTTTCACTTGAAGAGCTAGAAATGGCTATGGGAATAAAAGACTTCAATCAAAATTCTACTGTTCATTTTAAAGGAATATTTTCCTACCTACTACTTAGTGCAACAAGAGGTTGTATTAGTTTCTTACTGCTATTGTAACAAATGACAACAAGTTTAGAGATGTAAAGCAAGACAAATTTATCATCTTACTGTTTTGAAGGTCAGAAGTCCAGAATGGATCATTGGACTAAAATCAGTGTCTGCGTCTCTTTGTGGAGGTTCTAGGGGAAAATCTCTTTCCTTGTCTTTTCTAGCTTCTAAAGGTTACCTGCTGCTTCTTTTTTTTCCTTTGACTCCTGTCTCCTCTTCCATATACAAAGCTAGCAATGTCAGTTTGAGTTATTTTCGCAATGCCATCTCTCTCTTCTGATTCTCACTTCCACTTTTAAGAACCCTTATTATTACAATGGATACACTGGATTCACCTGACTAAATGTATTTAATCTCTTTCTTTTAAGGTCAGCTGATTAGTAACCTTAATTTCCCTTTGCCATGCAATGTAATATATTCTGAAGATTAGGACTTTGGGAGGTCAAAATTCTGCATACCATAGAGCTCAAGAAAGATGAGGTGAAAAGCTTTACTACCACTTGACAGTGAGTAACCAGGGATGCATGATTAGAGAGCCTAGTGCAGTATTTTCTCAATATGCAGAATGAAGCCCAATTCTTTCTCCTTGCCTCCCATAGTAAGGATCTCTAGCAGCTAAATACATGTTGAACATTATTAACAAGTTAACTACCAATTATTTGTTTGACCTTATTCTGTCAGAATGTACCTGAATGCACACTAATTGTAGGCAACTACTCCATCAGATAAAAATTATTTTGAACAAAACTTAAAATATAGCCAAATTTAAAATAGTTTATATAACTACTATGGTTTTTTTTTTTTTTTGCCTTTAACATACATTCAAACAGTTTAACAGTTAGTTGAAAATTGGAAATTACTTTTTTCACCGAATAGTGATGCAAATTCTGTAAAATTAGTGAAGATGACTAGCCTGTTTTAGGGTAAATGAAGTAATACTAAATATCTCTTTGCTTTTTATAGAAATTAGTCAATTAGTTGTTTCTTCTACACAGATTACCACGACATTTTGAGATCAATCATACCAGCAGCTGAGAGGTGGTACTCCTTCTTGGCATCCCCATTGCTTAGACACTTCCACCCAAGTCATTCTTTACTCAGGAGGGAAAACATTTTGGCAGTGAAACACCATATGACATCACAATATTTGTGTGCATTAAGTATCCACAGTGTACACATAATATGCAAGGCACTGTAGCTATAAAGGCCTTTTTTATCTTTTCCATTTTCACTTTTTTTCCCCACATCTTAATTCCCCCTGACTTCTCAAACGGTCTTTAATTCAAAGATAATTCAGGTTCAAATTTCAAAGGTTAGCATTTCTATAGTTTAGCATTACCAGATTTTTAACTTTTACAATATATAAATACAGTCTAATTTAAATGACCACTAAATTTGACTAAATGTGTTAATGGAAAACACTTTGAAAAATTATGGAAAACACTTAGAATTTTACATGTTCAAAAGTATTACATAGAGTTATTATTGTTAGTAGTAGTCGCAGTAGTAGTAGTTGCATGATGTTTTAATATTATTTTGAGTACACCTCCCAAATTCCATATTGATTCCTCTAAAATTGTGGTTCTTCTCAAATATTTTGTTCTGCTTATCAAATAATAGAAGTGAAAATATGTTTTTAAAATCTAGCTATGTTTGACTTATATTAAACATTAAAGTTGATTTAATGCTTAGCAGCCATTAATTAGAAACTTTATTTTTATTTTCATCAGGAAAAAATGCTAAGTACTAATGATTATATTGACCTGAGGCATTTAGGGTAGTGTTAAGGCCTAAGAGCTTCATTCCTTTTTGCTACCTAAGTTGTAAAAACTAAAATAATTTCATACTCTGGCTATTCCATGTTGTATTAGACATAATGGGAAAGATCTGTTGTGACATATAACCTCTTTTTCTGTTTGCCTTAGGATGTTACCCATTGTGAAATAGTGTCTCTTAAATCTTTGTTAAATTTATACTGAAATAATCCACTTTATTCATGTCTCCAAGCTTATGTATGTATAGCAGCCTTTAGTTTGATAACATTTCAGTAACATTTCAGTTCTCAAAAACAGAATGTTTATGGTGCAGATTAATGTAATAAAAAGAAAAAGAAAGAAAAAAAAGAAGAGAAAACTAAGATTATATCTACAAAAGGTATTTTTATTACTAAAATTCTCTGAGAGCATTTTTTAATCTTTGGCATCTCTGTTAAATTCCCAGTTGTGGTGAGATAAAGGAATACTTGCTTTACTTTTTGTTCTGAATACATCTGATGAATGCCATTTTTTTTCCTACAGGTAGCTATGCAAAAATGTGTTAATCTACTGACTTGCGTCGGAACACTGTTCAACCTTTATATCTGTTGCGGATTCTTTTTGGATTTATATCTGAAATAACAGAAGTTTCATTTATGTGGTGACAGTTATTTAGAATGATATATTCTCTGTGCATGTTAAGCCTTTGTTACTGTATTTGTTAGTTGTGTCATTTCTTCCTGTGTAATGCTTAAGGCACTGAGTTCAATTTATCTTAGAAATCACTGTTTTAACTTAACTTTTTTTAACAAGCTAGTATCATCTTAAGCCCTTAGATTAATAACCTACAGATTTCAAATTTAGAATTTGAAGGAAATACTAATTGTTCAGTTTGTTTTCTACCCTGAATCACACCACCTGTAGTCTGCCATAATTTTCCATTTCACTTGTTTCTTCTTTTGTCTCTCTGGATTAATTGTTAGGTATCTGAATTATCTTAACTCACTTCATGTTTTTGAGGAGTACATTTATTTCATTTATCATCAATTCTTTTTGATATATGCATTTCCTTTAGTAATTTATTTTTTTTCTTTAATTCATGGTAACAACAGGCCGTAGTTTTTCCTACTAAATTTTCACACTCACCTCATACTTTTGATATGCAATTTTCCACTTTTAATTAACTCTTTGCTGTACATGTTTTCTGTTGAGTCACTTATTTTTCCCTTCATTTATAAAAACAAGAGATCCTCATTTTATCCTACATCTCTCTTCCTTTCATCCCTGTAGCATCTCCATCAAATAGTATTGTTATTAGTGCTAGGTAAACCTCCAAACAGACCCACTCTAAACATTCTTTCTGAACTTTGATTACAGGGATTTCTGTTTAATATTTACACTCCATATTTTAGTGAGGTATATTGATATATTACTTATTTAAAATACATTTTATTAGGCAATTTGTAAAGCAAATAAGTTATAATTTTTTCTTTTAGTAATTGTAGTAATAGTTATATTTTCCTTAGGAGATATAATGTGGAAGGAAAGAGGACACAGATAGCTTTTGTTGTTTTAACTGTATGAAATACATTTAGTGGTAGTAAACTTTAGCTGTAGTAAAATCCAGGTTTCCAGGCTAAGCTATTTCTATTTATAGCTTTTGAAATGGGGCATAATATTAGCTATCTCGCAAAAGCCATGCCAAGGTGAATAAGTTATGTGGAAAAGCTTAAAAAGCTTAAGTATAAAATATTATTTCAGTGCTAAGAGTTATAAAAGTATATTTATACCTAATGTCTACTGTTAGGGTGGCACATATGGATTTAAAGGTTTAATAATATAAAAACATGCAAATATAGAAACACTGATTTTTAATGTATATTGTCTATGCCACAAATAGATGGAAAACATAAATTATAGGCATTTGTGTCTAATTGCTTTAAAAATAACTCAGAATATATTGTCTTTGACAAATGTGTTTGGATTTTAGGATTATTTGAAATTTGTGTCTTAGGACATATTTATGGTCATATTTGTAGTTTTTTGGCAGAATATGCTTTTTCTACTAAAATTAAGTTTTGATTGGAAAAGGCTTGCCCTGTATAACTGACCAAAATTTTCACAAAATATAAACATGTAGCAGTGTTCATCAAAGCAGTCTCTTATACAGATAAGAAAGCTGACCTCAGAAATATGAAGTGACTTGCCCACTTCACATAGCAGCTGTAATCAGTGCACAAATTACAACAAATAATTTCATGTGATCCCAGTTAACTTAAAGTTCAGAGGGAACTTTTGTATTTATATCTAAACTCTTCTTGGAAAACAAGAGTGATGCTGGAAATGGAAAAGTCCATATTGAGTATAGGGGCTAGTCAAAGCTAAGAATAAAGGCAATATAGCTTCCAGGGTATGTAAGAATTACTTGTTTGCTCTGGAAGAATGACCGTGTAGATGTTTCATTTTGGGTGGCAATTCATGTGTCACTTTCATGCACAGATTTTGTTTGCTATCCAGTCATCAGTTCTGAATAAACATGGGTATGAATATCAGGTCAATGTTTTACAAATGTACAAATTTACAGTTCATCATTGAGATACCAAAGCAATTTCATTTTGCGCTGTGATTACTTTTTAAAAATCACATAAAACTTTTTATCTTTGTCTTGTTTGTAAAGTATATGTAAAGTATATGTGTAGATACTTTTGTCTTTTTCTTTAATAATCCATTTTTCTAAATCAAGAAACAAAACCATCTCAAAATCATTAGCATTACTGTGTCATGGGGAGAAGTGCCTGGACATTTAGAAGACAATAGGTGTTTCAGAAAGCTGGTATTAGCATTTGATTTCTATTTTTCTTTTTCTATCCCATGACCCCACACATCAGTCTTACTTTTTAAGAGGTGCTTCTAGAAAATTGCAATAATAACTGATTGAAATTTAACTTGCTTTTCAACTCTCTTTGGGACATCTTTTATGTAATAGGCTGGATAATGTTTATTTTTATTTTCCTCACAGCCCTTCACACAGTACTTACATATAATAGGCACTTAATAAATATTTGCTAAATGTGGATGGATGAGCAAAAGACAAATATAAGAGGTCTTTATGTAACTTGAAAGCAGAAAATTCAGACCTTGGAAGATCTAGAGTTGATTGTATTGCCTTTTTCCAGGAACTTATTAGTATGAATCACATAACCTGCTTATTAACATAAAATTTCAAAGTCTCTTTATTCAGCCTATCAACCTATGAGGAAATCCTTACCTAAATATAGATGACAGTTTGCAGTGTGGCCAAATCTCTCTCCTTGGACTCATAGACATCAACTGCGCACAAAAAGCTACTCCCATTTCCAAAAGCTCTAGTTAAAATGTAGTTAAGGAGGAACTGCATTCATATACCTTGCCACCCTCTGGATATAGCTGCATATTTCGATTGAAATCACTTTCAAACTAGCACCTCTCTCACATTATAAACCTTCAACTATTTGAAATAATTTGAAATGCTTTTTAGATTCCTTATATCATCCTCGCAATATCTTGTTAACTCTAATATGTTACTACTTGTACTCTCCTCTTTGTATCTTACCTTTATTTAAATCTATTGATATATGATTTATGAATTACTATTGTAAAAGAAATAGCATCATCAATTCAGAAAATTTCCTTTAAATATATTCTTTGATAGAATTTACACAGGAAATTTCGACTTTCTTAAATTGTTAGAAACTTAATTATTCATTCAGGTGATTTCAAATATTCAAATGCACAGGTCTGGGGAAGAATAATCTTTTATCCTTAAATAACATTATTTGGTAATTTAAATCATTCTTATTTTTTCATGAACTGCAAAGGACTCCATTTTTTTTTGCATTGTGATTATGAAGTTATTCTTGCTCCAGAGTGGAGCCCCCTAGAGGGTAATGTGATGTGTCTCTTATCAGCACAAAGGATATATTAGGCTCTCAAAAATATTAAATCAGTCAATCATCAAGGATATTTTCTTTGACCCAGTTTACTTAAATGATTTATATGGAAACTTAAAAGTTTAGTGCCTAAAATTATTCCTGATATTGAATCTGTTTTTTAATTTTCTTTTTAGGTCCCATGGAACTCATTTAAGTTAAGAGCTGTCATTGACTTAAAGGCTTAGTTATCATGATGAGCTCTATAAAAATATAACCAAGATCACACTACAGCTCTTGGGACATGGAAGGAAATGTGTAGTCTACCACAGAGAAACCAGCAGAGTTAGGGTAGTGCTTGAACTTTCATTTCCAAAAGTGAAGCATCTAGTAATAAAATAAGTGTTAATAAGGATTGCTATCTTTTTCTGAATTTATGAACTATGGAATTTGGACAATACTGTCTGAGCATCCTGTTCTTCCTTTATTTTTCATTTAAAATTCTGAGAGGAATAGTTAACTTTTGACATGCAGTGAAGAGAAACTAGGTTCCCTGATGTACTTTATGAATAATACCATTTTGAGTAGGCAAATTTCATTGTCATTCTTAAACTAACCCTTAACATTTGCATGGTCTGAGACAAAAATACAAATGGGTACCCACGTGATACAAATCTAAATACTTAAAGTTATAAATCAAGCCAACAAGCTGTCAAATTATATATGCTCTATCTCTTGTCTTAACAAATACAGCTTTGCAATGACTAGGAAAGCCAAGTTCAAATTTATAATTTCTGTCACTTTACGTTTTCATGCAGGAACTAGTTTCCCACTATTGGCCTATTCCTTTTATCTTTCTATCCTAACTCTATCCATCATCACAAAGGATCTCAGCCTGTATGGCTAATCTCCAGCTATACTCTTAACCCCTAACAAAAATGCCCCCTTCTATCTCCCTTAGGTCTAGCAGTATGCATATGGGTAATGAGGTTCCCCTTAGAATCAGGTTGGGCCTAAGGCAGATCCCTGGAAGTAATATCAGGGCCATTTAGACAGAGAATTTTGGAGTTCTGGCCACCAAAAGAATGATCTATATAAACGAATATGGGGAAAACCAGTGTCAATAGACCTAAGACAGGGTTTCTTCTTGTCTGGGCCTAAGAATGACCTACCTTCTTTTTAAATGTCTCCCAGAAATTCTTCCTGGAAAATATGCAAATGAGTGTGATGAAGACAGAGTTGGCACTAAGGTTTCTTCAAGTAAAAATATTCATATAACTCAAAAGGAAGTTTCAGAGACAGAAATTAATGCAAAAACCTATGGACGGGGAGTAGGCCTATTTGGTCTCAATCTTCCTTCCCATTCACCTTGATCAAAGTTTCCTATTCATGAATAGTGTAAGACTATATTAGAACCTGCTTATCATTGGTAGAAAAATTGAGAATGAAACTCATAGTCGTGTCCTGTCAGATGTCATTTTCCAGCTGTTGGGGTCATAGAACTAGACTGCCAGATAAGTTGAGAAGTAGGTAGCTATAATTAGTTCCTTAGGTAAATATTGGCATCTCTGTAAGTGGAAGAGTTAATGAGAGCCTTTTTCAATTTTCTTGTTGGCCCTTGAAAATGCCTTTGGCTTCTTGTTGCCAGATCCTAGCAAGTGCCAAAGTGATGCAGGTTTCCATATTTAATATTGCATTTTTCATCTGTAGGACTTTATATCATACCCTGATCTATGTCATTGCAGTTGCTCCTGTTTTATATAATATAACCATCTCTGTCAGATTTAATGTTGACTAGATTTACATTGTACTCACATTATATTTTGAAAATATCTTTTCTTTAAAGTTTTAATAGTCATTTTTAAATTGGCTAGATTAAATTTAAGATGACTTCTGTGTGTGCTTGGGAAGCATGTGCTTGGGAACATGAGTTTAGATTTTGAAATTTTCATTTTTGGCAGGCACAGAGCAGGATGTGGCCTAGTTTCAAATGTTTATTCGAAACAAAAATTTAACTGGAATAGAATACTGTGCTTTCTGGAGAGAGTTCATAAAATTTTTGACTGTAGTTATTTTTGCACCTAAAGTATGTATTCCTAAACTTCATCCAGAAATTACTTTTTAATAATTTTAAAAGGAGTATCATTGAGCTTATTTTTTTAAAAAGAAAGCTAGAAAGGCTTTCTTCAAGGTGCCTGCGTTTTTACTGTAGTGTTGATGTTATGTATGAAAAACATTTCTGTAGTCAGAAAATTAATAGTTGGTGCATCTGTTTACTAAATATTAAGAAAACATTCTTTAAATCTCCCCTTTTACATACTATTAATAAATTTGATATAAAGAGATATCTTCTGTAAAAATACAGGTAATGAATACATGAAAAGAAACCTTTTGGGCTGTTCTTTAGAATGTAGTTTTAGTAGAGAAATATTATTTAGTATTTTCCAAAATTTTTATTATACATTGACTTAGTAATATCAACAAAAACAATACTAAAATTTCAAGTGCATACTATATGCATGCAAGTAAGCATTTGTATGAGTGTTAGATAGTGTTCTAAGCACTTTATCAATCTTCACATCAACACTAGTGAAATGAGTGCTGTTTTTTAATCTCTACATTAGAAATGAGAAAACTGAGGTACAAAGCATGTAAGTGATTTGCCCAGGGTCCCATAGTAGTTAATATGTGGTAGAGCTGAAGTTTGAACAAGTCATTTAGATTTTCTTCAATATATGAGACTGCCCTTGGAAAGTTATCGAATTTATAAACATGGTGATTCAATAAACATGAAAACAATTTTAAATGAGGAAATAAGTGGAAAGAATAGTAGTAGTTCATTTTCATATGGAATTCTGTGTTTATAAAGGAACACCATACTTAGAGGAGGGAAATGTGATTCTAGTTCTAGTGTTGCCATCGACTGGCTGTGTGGCATTGAACACAGTACCTCACCCTCTCTGAGTTTCAATTTCCTCCTTTATAAAATATGGAGAGTAATATTGTTTCACATGTGAGGATTAAATTAGATATTGCATAACTTATTTTCTTCATAATAATTTAAAAAACATAATTGTAAATACACACACACACACACACACACACACACACACACACACACATTTTCTGCCCTCCTTCCTTCTGCTTTTGTCTCTGAGCCTTAGGTTTTGAAGAAAACTGGGGGAGGGTTGAATATCACAGCTTTCTATTGTCTCTATAACTTTGTGATCATTATAAAAATTTTTGCTTTTTAAAAAAAATCTATTATTTCCTTGCAACTAATTTCATTTATTTCATTTAAACAAAATCTTGGATTTTGAAGACTATTTTAATAATTATTCATAAAATTGTAGAGTTTAGAAAGAACTTAAAAGGATAGCTACATAATTTAAAGTTCTAGGACAGCTAGAAATATATCAGAGTTTCACTGAATCCTATGTTAGGAGATTTTAACATAGCTCTAACATTCACAATATTTGCCACCACAAATGATCTTTTATCATTTATCTAAACCTTCCTTAAAAAAATTAATTCTGTTTATTACTTGAGAGGTATTTAGTGAAGCTGGGCATACCTTAATTGAATTTAGCTAAGTCACTTTTCAATGTGTTCATTTTTGTACTAAGAAAAGCTTTTTTCTATTCCTTTTGCTATTCTTTAACTTTCAAAGACACTCTAATCATAATATGTGGAGGCACAAATTGATCAGTAAACATATATAATTATATCTTCCTGTTCTACATATGTCTCATTTTTAAAAACAATCTCAGCATGCTTATAATAGAATACAATATAGTATAAATTAATGTATTTATTCATTACTTTTGTTGTTTTGAAGTTCTTTGTCATTATTGGTGCATTTTATCTAAGTTTGGACTTTTACTCTTAAAGCTAATCTGGCATCTAAACAACTCCGAAAGATTGAAGGCATGTGTTTTTTGTTCAGTTTAATTAAAAGTCAACAAATAACAAACAAGCAATATGGCTTAGTTATAATTTAGTAGAAAATGACAGCGGAAAATAAACCTACATATTTTGTTACATTTTAAGTGGGGATAGCTTATATCCTGCCTGAGAAGTGATGTTGCCAGCATGAGAGAAGCAGCATATCCTTCAAATTATTCCTTCAGTAAATTTTGATGTGACACTATGTAGGTAATACCAAGTGCTATTAAAGTAATATACCTAAGAAATGGTTTGTGTATATATTAACCATGACCTATGCTCAAATGTAAAATATTGCATGTGACATGTATACCTATACACAAATCAACACTGATTGTCAGGGTATTTACAGTTATAAATATCATCTGTATTTGACAGGACATGACAGTTTTTTTGCTTACTCATCAAGAATGAATATAAAAATCTTTGAAAATTCCCACTTAAAGACAGTAAAAATATACTTTGATGATACTAGATATTCACACTAGATTATGTAACTTAAGCAAATATGTGAAGTACATTAAATGTACCCATAACTGGTCTTGTATATTTCCATGACTGCAGTCAAGGTCTGAATGTAACACTGAATGTAACCACCATAATGAGTGTGGGCACTTCTAAAGAACTGCTTAGGTCTATGGCCATGCTACCCTGAACAAGTCAGATCCTGTCTGATCTCAGAAGCTAAGCAGGGTCAGGCTTAGTTAGTACTTGGATGGGAGATCACCTAAGAACACCAGATGCTGTAGACATAAAAAGTAAAAAGTAAAAAAGTAAATAAAAAAAGAACTGCTCATAATTTAGAAAGCTGTGCTTGTAAATATTCATATGTATGCTGTAGTGAGAAGAAAAAAATGATTGTGTGCTACACCAAGAGATTGTGCCATTTAAGAAAATTATTTTTTTTTGGAAAGGTGCAATTATATAACTCCAAAGAACAAACATATTTTAAAGCACTAAGAATTATAATGTATATCATGACAAGAAAATATGTATTTGCTGAAAATCAAAAATACTATTTCAGTCATTTCATTTTGTATTAGGGAATTCTGTAGTGAAGCCATAGGGCAAGAATTTTATTATGTTGCTGTTCTATTAATTTATCCCTTTGAGTATATGTTAGCTGTGAGTTATAAATACTTGCCTTTGCAGATAGCTTTTGTAACTCTATAGATAAAATGCAAAGTCAGCACTGTGGACTTTTTTTTTCTTAAAGCAATGATTCCACCTCAAAGTGTAATTGATTTTTCTCTTCCAAAGTATTTGATTTTACAGCTACATGTACATTTTAATGTGCATGTATACCTTATTAAGTTTTTATATCTATATACACAATAGAGTGTTGAAACAAAATCTGACAAGTTCAGTAATACTACACACTCTGGTAACATTGTTATTCTATAGTTTTGCGGTATATATCATTTTTGTGAGAGCCCCTTTTCCTGTTTCCCATAGGAACATCTGTTTATTTAAGAGAAGAATAAATAGCAAGGAAAAAATAGAGAAGAGAGAAAAATGGCTTGTATGAGACAGAATAGTGTGGTTCATGAATACAGATTCATACTCTCTGCTCTCTCTCCGACAGCCTTTGCTGAACTCACATATATTTTCTTATTTTTATCATTGGAGCCAATAAAATTGGACCTCAACATTCTTCTACAGGTTTTGAATATATAAATAATTAAGGCTAAATGGGCATTGTACTATCTTATTTAGAAATATAATTCACAGAGAAATAGTTTTTGGCCTTATAAACAATAATTGGAAAACAGTTTGATTTAGTAATCTTTACCTTGATCATTTTTAAGCAAGTGCCTAATATGTGCAGCAACCTTCACTTTAAGAGTTTATATGATGCATTCATGTTGAAAATATGAATGCGGTTAACTTTTAAGAATTGAGTTCTTAAACTAGAGCATGATCTACCAATTACTCAAAAGACACATAGACTGTCTGCAGATAGGCTTTCTTCTAGCAGCATTCCATCTGCTTGTATAGCTTTTCCATTGTGTGTCTAGGATGTATTTTTCAGTGATATAATAACTGTACCTAATTTTTATTCTATTACCCTAACCCTGCCATCTGCTAAGAAATAAGCCCCAGACCTGGCATTTGCTGCATGAATTGAAATAATATAATCAGGTAAGTGGAAGGAGACCCCAAATTTAGAGATTTTGAATAAAGTAGTAATTGAAAAACAGAAAGTATTTTCCTTAGCTCTGTTAAAAGAAATGGAATATTTTGAACCTAGAATATCTGGGTCGATTTAGGGTGCTTAGAGAAAGAAATTTGAACTGAGCTCTAAGGCAATAGCAAACAATATTCATTTTTACCTCCTTTACATCTGTTCTTTGCTATAAATCAATTCTTTTTTTACTTGTAATTTCCTTGATAATACTAGACTCTTTGAAAATTAGTTCAGGAAAAAGAAAATTAGAAAACCATAATCTTTTATACTAACAGTTTAAATGAGTTACTAGAAACCCTACATTTAAATTTCACAACCATTTGAGGCAGATGGTAAACATGAATTTTCCATGTTTGAGATTTACTGGTGATAGAAAAGGTTTTACCAGTAAGGAAGTAATTGGTTTAGATTTAGGAACACAACTTCCTGCCCAAATGAATTAATCATTGATGAAAAACAGTCCTACAGGATACTTATTCAAAGCTTACTTCGTTCAATTTTATTTAGCTGCTTTTTATCATGGAAATCACAGGCTAGAGTGACATTGACAGATTTGGGTATTTGTCTCAGGACATGCCTCTCACAAATGTCAGGAGATTACTGAATACAAGAAGATTACAGATTTCTTTGCAGCCAGTAAAATGCAAGAGGAAAATCTGGGCCTTAAGGCAGAAACTAAAGGGACAGAAGAAAGAAAATGGAACACAGAAGAAATAAGCACTGGATAGTTTTCTATACAAAGCTTTTAAGAAAAAACATGCTGGTGTAAAAATTAAACTCTCACTTGTGTATTATGCTTGGAGTCATTTCTGTTTAACTGAATGAAATAGTAAATTGAAATTTGTAGATCTATTTCCAATGATTGTTTTAAAATTAAACTTGTTTATTTAAAGTCCCAATGCCAGAATTCTCATTAGTTATTTTTGAAGGAAGATATTTGAATTTAGATGGGCCTTCTTGACCTCATTTTACTGTCATGTCTGATTAGTTGTTCTGGTCACCAAGGCAGTATCATAGAGCAGATAAGTTTGGAAAATGCTTGTGACTAGAGTCTCACACAGAGTAGTTAAGTGATCATTCCTTACACCACAGTACATATATTAAAGAGATAAAAGGAAAACAAAACAAAATTTAAAAGCACACGGATGAAAATTTGGCACAATATTTATGTTTTCTTATGATAGGGAAGGACATTCGACCATAAAATTAGAGGAAGTTATTAAGGGGGAAAGTTTAAATAAATTTGATTACCTAAAAATTTGAAACTACTTTATATGATAAAACACCATAAATGATATCCTGAAATAAGATCGCTGTAATATATATGATAACTTAAAAGCTGATAAACAATATATGTTGAATACTTTTAATCAGAAAAAGATATACATCCCAGTTAGGTCAAAAGTGGATGAGTGAAAAGCATGAAGAAACAACTCAAAAGATGAATTAAAAATGTTTTTTCAAGTCAATAAACAAAGAATTTATTGTAAGAGCAAGTGTGTGAGAACACTATTATTTATCAAATTAATAAAGATCAAGACATGTTAGTGCTAAATGCTAATTGGAGTATGATGAGATCAATACTATATGCAACAACTTGAAGGATATAAAGTATTTTTTGGAAATCAGTTTGGAGATATTCACATTTTTAGCCCAATAATCCAAAATCTAGGAAGCCTACTTATGGAAATAATAATAAATGTACACAAATATTAATATAAAAATATCGCAGTAAAAAATAGTATCAACATAAATTTCAATGACAGGGAGGAGTTAAATAGTGGTGCATTCAAACAGAAAAATTTAAGCAACTAAAAATAACCTTAAAAATTATTTAATAAAAAATTATAATGAAATGTGAAAATAAATCTGTTAGTTATTTAATGCCAATTTTATTTTTAACATATACAAACACACATATATATATGTATAATCCATGTATTTATATATACTAAAGTAAAATAATCAGGAAATATAAATAATTAATAACTCCTAAAACATGAATCAATTTACTTTCTCATTTTCAGATATAATAAATACACAAATATATTTTACTGTTGTAATCAAAAAGTAAAGATCTTCTTAGAAAAATTTTATTTACATTCTTAGTAGAGGTATAAAGAAACCATTTAATTCATATTTTAATTTATATCTCTTTTCAAAGTTCTTACATTATAGTTTTCATTTTTTAAATGCATTTAAAGATGTTAACTTTCAAGGTATTCCATTCAGTATATGTGGAATATCAATTTTAAGAAGCATAATAAATATGAATTCTGTGAATATTTCCATTAAATAGTAAGCTGTTTAAAAGTAATTTCCACTAGACCCTAAAGTGACCACTTCTTTTATTCCATAGTTTGCTCACTAATTTTGAATTCTATGTCTTAGGGAGTTTAGTTTTCTATCTATCCAGTGATAGAGTAACACATACTCTTTGAACTCATAGGTTGACATAATTACGATTAATTCCAATTTCAAAATAGAGCTGATTTGGACATTGGAAGATTCATGCAACAGTACATAGTTTCTTGTTCCTCAGCAGCAATCTTTCTCAATAACAGAATTATATTAAGAATCTCCTTTAAAGAATGAACTCGAGGACATGAGAGCAAGTTCCTCTTTAAATTGTGGGTCCTAAGCACATCACTTGTGTCTTCCTAGCCAGGTAGATTTTCTTGGTCAACAGGCAGTTCTCCCTCACATGAGTCAGAGACTGACTAATCTGTTTTATGGTTCTGCCACTCTTGAGGTTTCCTCATCTATATTCATTAGGTAGAAGAAAATGGAGAATGGAAGATACTTCCTAAGAGCACAGTCTGAAAATGACACACATTTTATTGCTGGGACAAGTTATACTAGACCTAATGTAAGGGATCCTGGAAAAATCTAGTTGAGTGCCTAGAAAAGAAAGAAAGTGGATTTTTTTTTTTTTTGGTGAAAACTAGCAGGCTATTATTATACGAGTTGTGCCGGATGATGGAATAACACAGATGAATTATTCAAGTCTTTGTAGACTCTAGAGAACCCCTAATCTCATAGGATAGTGACAACTACATATATGTAATTTGAATGGAAATAAAAACCAATACATGCTTCTCTGTGCAGGGTCTTCTATATAGTGATATGTATAGATTAATGCTTTAGTCTATATTTATATAACCTTGTTTGCTCATTCATTTATCCATTCACTCAGCATCCTCGTATGAGTAATTTGACTAGCTATGCTAAAGTATATGAAGAAAAGAGTGAGAAAAATAAACTTATTTGTATGAAAAAAATAGGATTTAACTTCAAGTGACATAGAATCACATATCTGATTTTATATTGAGGTTTGTATCTGTATGTCCTGAAGAAGTTGTAAGTAATAGGATGTTTATGATATATCAGAATGATCTTAATAAAAAGTGGTTAAATGAAATAGAACCTTGACAGAATTTCAGAACTTAAATGTTAGAGATAAGAATGGGCAATGACACTCTAAACACAGGAGCAATGTAATTGTACGTTATACAGCCCTAGTGCAGAGCTCTCTGGGGAATAGAAAAGTCAAATCACAGGACACAGTCATCAGAATTTGCTCCTGTACCTCTATGTCACATTGTGGAATGATGATGTCTTTTATTACTGCCTGTTTTCAGATACCACTTATAAGCTTTCTGAAAACCATCATTCTATATATTTTCATAATCATTATCAAATTTTCTGCCATCATTTTACATTCCTTTGATTGTATTATATTACCTTTATTGGGAGCCTTCAAAATTTAGTTTGCTTCCATTTTAGAAAAATAAAACCAATGAGAAGTGGAAAGACATGCTTTGAGAATGTATAATGATTATTTTCTAATAATAAAAACAAATACTGCCATTTTAAGCAGTTCTGTTTCAACAAGATCAGTATGATTATTGTTTGTAGAACAAGAAATGAGGTATGGTGTGGCCTCAGTAAGGATGCTGTACAAGGGGTTGGCTGTATGAATGTGACATTCTAGTCCACTGTTTGAAATGCATACTTTATAATTAAATTGTACAATGAGAACCATTTGCTCTCCTAGACCAGGATTTGATTCATGAAATATTATATCTCTGTAAAATTGTCAGAAATAACAAGTTACCAGTATTACAGTATTCAAGGACATCCTACCTGGAAATAACAACTCAGAAATGGGAATGAACAGAAATCGGCAGTCAGCTATTCCCCAGTCATTCATTCGTATTTACAACTACTTATACTATTTGCAGGGGCACCAGCACTTCAAATAATCCAGGTGCATGGAGCAGGGCAAACTCTTTTTCCAGTCAAGATTTGTATGGATCACAAGAGATCCGAGTATAGGGGCTTGACATTATTAGCTCATAGACCCACGAGAGCTCACCTGAGTTGGGAATATTAGAATCAAACTCAAGAGTATCTAGTCAAACTTCTCTGAAAGAGTTTGCAAGAAACTGGGTGAGAGGTCTTGCTACCTCTCACCTACCTTTATGCTAGACTAGGAGACAAAGTTGTGGCTCCAAGGCTTAGTAATGCATTCTTGTATGCCAGTGACCCTGGCAGCTTCAAACACGCAGACAGTATAGTGGTGGTAGGTAGGAAGGCTCCAACTTCATGATCATTAGGTCTTTAAGCTGAACACAATACAGTTCCCATCTGAAGGCCATAGTTCCATAGTAGCTCTATGGACAATTAGGCCTTGATCTGTTTTTTGAAGGTTTCAAGAGGAACAGAGCCTTAAAGTTGTCTCTGACATCTGTGTTGTCCTAGCAAAGAAGGAACTGGCTATATTTTTGTCAACAACACAGTAAAATGTGCCAGGTAAAATATTTATAGACATTCAACTTAGAAAAAGGGAGTTGAGTTGTTCAGATAACAAAATGACATTGACTTTCTCTTAAAAAGGAAACTATTCATGTGAAACAATCAGTACTTTTAGAATTTCCAAGAAGAAGAAGCAGACTTTCTCATGTAGCAATAAATTTGCTTCCGAATGTTGGTATACTGAAATCGATGTAATTATGTTTAGTATAGGTACATAAGAATGAGAATTACCTTTTTTGGCTTTTTCCCAGCTCTATTTGAATTTCTTATAAAAATTATTGATTTACATCCCAGGATAGCCAAATCAAAGGATAATTAAAACATTGTAGAATTCTAATTTTTCTGAAAATTAGGAATTGGTTTTGTTTTACCCAAATGAATCACTGCATGAAAATTAGAGGAATGAGAAACCTAATTTTAAAAAAAGTCACTGTAAGAATCTTTTTTTGTACAACATTGAGTGCTGTATTTGGTAATTACCATTTTACTTATGCAGCTCGTCTCATACAAAGTTCTTAGATGTTACTGGAGCCTATTATTACTGGATTTTACCATTAAAGGTTTTATAATAGATCACCAAAATGGGAAAAAATACCTTGCCATTTAATAAAACTGATTTCAACTTCCAACACACTCTGTAGTAATTTAAAGATTTGGTCTAGTTTCTCAGTCAAGTAGATACTGCAAATAGATAATAGTGAAGAAAAAAAAGGCTGAAGTATTGTTTTTTGATGAATGCAAATCTCTTCTCTACATAATTTATATTATGTCTCTGTGTTGTGATTTGTGAAAGTAGAAGGATGATGATTATCATCAAATCCTAGTAAAATATCTGTGTGTTAAATCCACTCTTTTCTTTATCACCCATATTCTTTACTGATGATGTTCTCTCAGCTCATCCCGAGAAAAATACTTAGTATTGTCTTCATTTCTACCTTGATACGGTATTTATTATGGGTGGAAAAAGAATACTTCTGGAATTTATAAAGTTGGAATCAGGCCTTAATGACATCTTTTAAAAATAGAACTTGATGAAAATTGAGTAAAATTAATTGCTTTTGGAGTGCCTTTTTCCCCTTGCTTTATTTAAACTTTTACTTTTACAAAAATTTTACAGCGAGCCTAAGGTCCCATAGTAACAATAAAATCTAAAGCCAGAATACATTTCTAATTCTTTTCATTCTCTCTTTAGTTTGTTTTAAATTATTGTTTAATTTTCTGTAAGTCACAATGAGACATTTTATATTACATAACCTATATTTGCAAAATTTATAGATTATTTCTTTAAGATAGATATCTCTGCTTCCTCTAAGTATAGAAAATAGCCTTATTTGTCTTCTTTTTCCAAAATATGTGAAGAATTTATGCCTTACCCTTGCATCTTAATTAATTAATTAATTAGTTAATTCAGGCCGTCAACTCTGACATCTCAATGTTTGGCTATTGTGAGGTCTTCCAAATTTCTGTGTAAAAAACAGTCAGAGATAAACATGAGCCCTTCAAAAATTTTGCAGGGTATTAATATATCAAAATTTCTGTAGTAACATTTTTTATGTTGAGTTCTGTGCTTTGCTCACAGTAGGATGTTTGACAGATTAAGGATACTTTGAATTGGTACGCTCATTCTGGTCCAGGAGTCTCTGCACAATTTAGAACTGTCTCAAAAGAGAAGGTAGTCATCATAAACAGTACATTATAGTTCTTTCTGCCACTCGAAGGTGAAGAGGTTGGAAGCATTCATCCTTTCAGAAACGCATCTCTCAGACTAAGTGTTGACCTCACCAGAATTTTACTCCCCTTCATCAAGGCTCCCTTGGCATGAATTATGACTTGAGTTTATGAAACTCACGCTTTGAGGGAAAGGAGAGGGACTGCTCTGAACTCTACTCTAAAATGCAAATCTTTACAGATGGTGCTTTGATTTGCCACATATCTTAGTTGCAGAAAGTTTCTCTAGCTCCTTCCAAAATTATCCACTTTGACTTTTCCAGACATTTTATATAACTACCTTTTCATCATCTCATATAGAAAATAAAACATACTGATTTTATTTGTGACTGCAATTCATAACTGACTTATGAATGAAATAGGATTACTGCTGTAATTCCCATGGTTATTTAATTTGCTTTACTATTTCATTCAACCAAGACATATATTTTTCCATTGAATGGTTTATGCCACTTTATCTACAAAATTCTAAAACTTTCTATGTGGAGAAGACTATCCTTGGAATGAGTCATGCAGAGCTATCTTTGATGAGAAGAACACTGTACCTGAAAATTTTGTTCTGCTCAGCATTTTTCACCTATGAATAAATTACGCCTTGAGTTTCTGATTTTTCTAGTTAGTCAAACATGTTTAGGAGTCATGTTGCCCCAGATTTATAAATGTGGATTTTGTCAGTCCAAGACAATTTGTGGCCATATGGGAATCTCCTCACTTATTCTTATCTACTATCTTCCCTCCATTATGTACACTAGGCTTATTTTAATTCTCACAGAACCAATTGCAAAATTTAAGCCAAATATAGTTAATTATTTTCAGGTTGGCTGGAAATAAATATCTTAAAATCTGGGAGAAATTTATATTTTTTTCTCAAAATGATTAGAAAAAATTTTGATACATGTGATTTTTAAAATAGAATTCATTAAGACATCCTTTATGATGAGGCATTTGCTACCAAACAGTTATTAAAGACAAGATATAAAAAGCAAGCATTAAAAAAGCAACATTATACAATATAACGGTGAAACACTGATTAGTTAAAGTATTTCAAATAAATTTTATTTTCAGTTGCTATTTCAGAAACTTGATTTTATTTACTAGGAAAGTTGCAATTTAGCTATTTTGCAATTTGAGGGTATTTATCACAATTTCTTCTATGGCGTGCTGACCAGAGAGTTTATGAAATAAAACAAATTTGAAATAATCCTGTATATCACTCAACATTAAAAATAAAAATATACAATATTGTAACTTAATGATATATGTGGATAGGAGATATGTATTTCATCTGTTAACACGTTAAGTACCTAGACCATTTAATATAATTATGCTACAACATTTTAAGAAATCTTTAAGTTGTCTTTGTTTTAAAAAAACAACCTTGTTTAGTTCTTTGATGAAGTTTAGTGAAACTCTAAATTATATCTCTAAATTTCTAATAAGTATCCCAGAATTTAAAATTTTGAGAAAGTTTTCTCTCTTTCAAATTACATTAAATTATTGGAAGATTATATACTTATTATAATCATGCTACCATTGCTTCAATACTCTTTTTAAATTATTATTATTTTATATTACATATTGCTTTGGGCTAAGAATATAAATGATTTTTTTAAATGACTCCGTGTATGTGGTTCATAAGGTTGAATTTGATTTGATTTTAAGACATATACTAAAAATTACTTTTTTGGTTAAGATTCACATGTAACCCTGATTATTATTTTTCTTATTTGCCTTTCTCATAACAGTGGAATGTAGAATGTGACCTCTTAGTCTGTGAAACTGTTTCCTTTTCTGTAAGATTCATTATGAAGTCAAAGGGTGAGGCAGACCATGTCTAAATATTTTTCTTATAAAATAAAAATGATCATCTTGATTGCATTTATATATATTATATATAATTGTAATATCATTTTCTTTGAAAATGAGTTATCCCTTCAATGTCCACATAAGCATCAACGGACTCTCTAATGAACTAAGAATAACTTGATAGAAGTATCACTTATTAGATGACAGTAACCTCAGTTTGCAGTTCTGTAGATATCAACATATGTCGAACTCCTTTTTTTGTCTTTACTGATGGATACTTGTGCATAGTTCTGAACTGAGGTATTACTGTAATTTGAGTAATCTTAACTTACAGTAGCTTTCATTTGACTCAATAGATAGCTTAGGCATTTGTCAACCATAAGGATTGAAGTTTAGGAAGCATATCAGCATATTTTAACCAACTGAATGTTGCATTAAGAAAAATGGATCATCTTAATAGAGGAGAATTACATCTGAATCAAAGGAAAAGCTACAATTATTGTCTGAATATAGGAATGAAATAGGCTGGATTGTAATTCCAATAGCCTAATTCTAATAGTCTAAATGATATCTTTAACATATATTGTCAAAAAGTGAATGGGGATACTATTATTTCAGTTTGAAGAAATGTTATCATCATTAGTTGTTATCTACAATATGGTTTCTATAACAGATTAAATGATGTCTTATCATAGGTGATTCATATAAAAGCATTCAAATTTGTAAATCAGATACTTTAAAATGATAAAAAATATTGGACTGACATAGTTATTGGTGAGGTTTTTTTCTCAAAAATGTATTGAAATTTTCATTATATTGCAGATTTAAAGAAAAAAAAGAAAAGCAAATAAGAAAGAAGGAGAAAGTATTTAAACTCATAGAAAAATTAGAATATTTTCTTCTAATAACCCATGACCATTTTTATACATGCTAAGATGTAGATACTGAGGGAAAAGTCTAAATTTGGAATTAAATTATTTAAAGCTAGTAGTTAAATTTAGCATATAAGATAACTGCAACAAAAAAGATTATAGGAAATAACAAATTTAGAATATCAATGGACCAAAATTCCAAAAGTAGAAAGAGAAGTTATAATAGTTTCAGAAGAAATTGTTTTATTTGAAAGCAATAGTTTTTCATGCAAACTGCAATGATAAATATGCTACTTTCAGAGCTTTGTTAATCATTCAGAGTTAGAAAGTGGTATAACAAGCTGTAATACAAGGATATGATGGAAAGGGTCGAAAGTTGGACACATAACCAGTGGTGGCAGAAGTGACTATGTGGTCTACCTAGAAAAGCAAGAGAACATTAGAAAACTAAACAATTCCAAGAACAAGCAAATGTGGAAGTACTACTGATGTAAAGAGAAAGAATTTCTGGTCATTTGTAAGCCCTGCTTTCTATGTAGAGTCTCTGGATGGCTCAGAAGCTGAAATCAGATGGACGTGTCCTCTGAGTCAATGCTAATACAATGAAAAATAGGAATGAAAATTTATGAATGGTTTTTGGTGAAGTGAATAAATTTTGAAGAATGAGACATCCTGGGCTATTTACATATATATATATATATATATATATATATATATATATACACAATTATTTTAACTGCATAATATATTTTAATAAAAGTGCTTCTCTTAAATTTTACATATTATCAACATATCTGAAAAGAGATTTTCAAGACATTGTAGTGGAACTGTCCCCTAGAAGTACTCCATAAACCTAAATTACATGAGGAAATTAATGAAAAAATATCAAGGCTGAATATGTTACTATGATAACCTAGAATAATTATGGCTTGGCTGTTCAATCAGTTTGGCTGATTTAAGAGTAGTAGCCTCATCTGTTAAAAAGAGTAACTAAAGATATTTTTAACTCATTGTAATGACTCATGTTGCTTTGGCTCTAATGTCAATCACAACCAAACTGTCTTTTTGTTTTTAATCCCAAGGTCACAATTTGGTACTCTGAACTTTTTTATAAGAAGTTAAAGCTGATATTCTATTTTAAAATTTTGAATCTAACTGTAATATTCTTTTAACCATTATAATAGTTGTGGGTATAAAATATATAGACAGCATCTCAACATTAGTTTCTTAAATGCATTTGCATATAATATCTTTTAGATATTCTTGTCAATTTTGACTTAAGTATGTACAAATATTTCACTACTCAGTTTTAGAATTTATATCCCTAGTATAAGTTATTATTAATGGTGTCGGATTGCTTTTGAGATCCCAGATTGCTTGTTTACTTCTTCCTCATAGTTTTAAAATACAATGAAATTAATTTTCATGTAATCATAATCTCCCTGTTTGAGATAATGCTACTATCTTTTGAGAGATATTAAAGTACTTTATATATAAAGTCAAAAACAGATAAGGAAAATAGAAAATAGAGGCTTCTGCTAAATGTGTGATGAGAGTATTTTTTTAATCTGTAGGATTACAGATATTGTTAAATACAATCGAGTAGGCTTTCTATCTTTACTAATTCTATTATGAAAGTGTGAAAGAAAAATATTTTTAAACACAAACATTAACTGAAATTCAGTCACTTTGTCTTAAAGCATTTTTATTATACTCAAACATTTATTCATTCTGAGTATTGAAGGTATGTAATCCAAATTTACTAATGTTAAGTAGTACTCTAGGTTAAACACATCTCATCTTATTTTTTTATTATAGCCTTACATTTTTGCAGCCTTGCACATTATAGCTACATTAGAGGCCTTACTGCTTTCTAGTCCATTGCAGCATTTCATTTATTATACTTTATGTACATATTCTCTTCTTTACTATTGCAAAAATTTTAGTATGCTTAGATCCTGTTAAAGTACCTTTAAATATTCTCATGACTTAAGTGTTATAAAAAAAATCATAAATAAAAGTGCTGCTAGTTGGTCTAAAACACCCATTTTCCTACAAACTTCCCTGGAAAATTTTTTCATAGCTAATTATCAGTTAGTTTAATACAACTATCCTTGCAAGAAGCTACATAGTCACAGTCTAATAGGAAATTATCTGTGAAATAGTATGCTGTTTAGGTATTTGTGAAAAACTAGATTTCCATCTGTATGGAAATGATCAGTATGTTCCATTAACTTCGTAATTCCCATGGTCAATACAAATGAAAACTATTTAATTCTACCTGTTATAAAACTTTTTAATTCTGCCTGTCCTAAAAGTTTCATTTATTATTCATTAAACCTTTGAAGACATTTTGGATGTAATTTAATGAGTGTAGGTTAATAGCTACATACAAAAAAATAACATTTATTGTTAACACTGTGTTAAGTTTACTAAATTCTCATATTTAAGCTATTTAGTAACAAATTGCTTACATTTTCAAAACAAATTAATGGAGTGAGTACTTCTATGGCAAATAACCCAACAGTTACTATTGTTCGGTCTAATATGTTGTTGTTACTTTTACAAAAGTACATCTCTTTTGTCTTGGGAATTAAAAGAAAACTTTAAAAAATAATGATCTTAAAATAGACTTGTTGCTAGTGCTTTAAAGAAACATTGAGGTTTTTGCATTTTTTCGCCAATTTCTCCCTTAACCTTGTAACCATAAATTTTGTTTGGTCAGATTTATCAATATTCTTTAATATGATTTATTTCTTTTATATTTGATAGAAATGATGTATCTCAACATGAAACTGCATAAGTATTCACCTATAGTTTTCTCTTAGTGAGCTTTGATGTTTTATTTTGAAAATTTACTTTTTAATATATCTGATATTTATCTTTATATATAATTTTAGGAGGATGCATTTGTTTGTTTTTTTTTTTTTCTCTTGACTCCATTAACTGTTTTGTTCTGGAACCATTAAATATATACTCTATTCTTTCATTACTCTTTGGAATGACTTTATTATAACTTACATACTAATATACACTTATCTCCTCCTTTAATGTAATTATAGCTTTTATGAATTTTTCATATTTTATTGGACTGTCTGGATTATCCAAAATATTTGGAGATAGAGTTATATATCCTAATACCGAAAAGACCTTGAGGCAAAATTTGATGTTCTGGAAGCACAGATTGACAGAACAAAAAGTGATATGAGGTTGTTCCTGTCAGGCCCAGGAGTGACTTCTGCTTCTCCAAGCAAAAGAAAGTTCCCAAATAGTCAAGACTGGAGGTTACTGCTGTGCTGTGATCTGACCTTCAGCCAGACCACATGACTGGAAGAAAGATACTAAAATTTGCTTTCCATTAATAGTTTGTTTTTAAATAAACATTTAAGTGCCACTTTTATCATCTGTTTGTCCCAATAGTATACCCTGGCTGCTCCAGGACTCAGCATTTGGCACAGTGAGCCTCAGAATTCAGTCAATTTGGTTTCTGCAAATTGTGAAACTTCCTGTCTCCAAATATTACTTTTGTCTTATTTCTATCATTAATGGAAATTATTATAGTGTTTCATCATTAAAAATGATGTCATCTGTTGGTTTGCTGTTTCAGGTTAAGGAAGCATCCTTGTGTTTCTCCTTTGCTGATGAGATTAGATTGTTTTGGCATCTTTAAAAATAAGCAAATTTTTTTTTTTTACTTTTGACATTGAATTTTACTATTCATAGATTTCCTAATATTAAACTGTCTTTGCATTTTTGGTCATAGGATATTATTTAATATGAGTAATATAAATTAATAAAGCTTTAATATGAATAAATGTTATTTTTGATATTTCTGTTTTAGAATGTCAGGATTTAAATTAAATCAAAAAATGGATGAATTAGAGATATCACAACTTACCATGTTTTGCTTTGTGTGGTAGAAATCATATATGTTTCGAGCAATATGTATAGTTATTTCCATGATGGCTTATATTAAAAAATATTCTATCTTTCTCAGAGATAACTATGGAAGGAAATAATTAAATCACAAACATTTATTAAAATAATTTGTGGACTACGTATCACAGAAGAATGCTTTTGCCTTCAGCCATATGACTGGGTAATTTAAAAGTCAGTTTTATACCTGTGTAATTATATTTTGACATTGATATTGAACTCTTCTTAAATATTTTTGTGAATGTTTTTTATTAGCCATACCTATGGGATTTATTAGAAATCTAGGGTTAGATAAATATAGAGAAGACAATCTATGCTTACTTATTATGCAACATAAATTCAAAGAGAGCAAGATGAAGCATCATGAATATTTTTTTGGGGGAAACAGTAAGCCAGATACTTTCACAGGCCCTTCACAGATCAGAATAGAGACAACTGGATTTATGGAGCATTTTCATGAGGCAAAAAAATATGGCTACCAACAGTCCTGGCCTCACCAAACTTTATCTTTACTTCTATTTATAAGTAGCTGCCTTAAAATATAAGTGTAGAAAAACAAATATTTTAATATCTTATTTCAATCCTCTTTTTTTAAAAAAATCTGATCTTTTTTCAGATATTCTGAAAATAATTTAAAAACAATTTTATATTACTATTGTTGCTAAAGAGGGATAGCAAATAAGAGATTTTTAAAATTTCTCGACATGTATGGCACCTTTTTAAAGTTATTTTTAAGAAGTGGAGGTAGATCCCTGAAAGATTTATGATTGTGAAGAGCTAAGGATCAAGGCTTAGTGTTTAAAACTCATTTAACCCTTGTGCAATTGGATGGGCACTGTTATAATTGCCCTTATGCAAACAGGAAACTGAGGCAAAGGTGGATTAAATAAATTGTTTCAGGTCACCCAGTTGATAAGAGACAGCTGTGATTCAAGTTTCAGGCAATTGGGCTTCAGATGGTGTATGCATAACCCTGTGTTGTACTCTATGTCTGACAACATGTCCCCAGAATATTATGATGAAATGAGATTATGGTATAATGAGACTTAAATTGGAAAAATTCATCATAGCATATTTCCTGGGGAAAATAAGAAGAAAAATACTCTTCTGTTAAAAAATCCTGCTTTGATCTTCATTCTTCATAATAGTGAACTTGAGGTATAATAGAATTCCCAGTAGATTATAATTCAAAGAAACTTCTGCCTTTTTTTAAAGTAAAGCATTTATAATAAAATGACTGTGTGGGAGAGTGAGATATCTGTCTAGATAAATAATTTATGGTTGAGTGTGAAAAGGAAAGATTTAGATTCATGATTTAGGGACAGATAGCTCATAAGCTGTTAGATGGTCATAGAGGATTGACTAAAGGAAGTACTGTGTCTCTCTATTCCCAAGCAATACCAGGGCTAGCATCAGTGTTGTAATGGAAAATTTGAACTGTACTTTTAAAGTAGAACAAATATGAGAGAGGACACCAGACAAATATGAAAATTTTCTCTTCTATTTTAATAGTACATTTTAAGATAATACTTCCTTACTGGTTTGTTACAATTAAGATTATTAATAACACATTTATTATATAATAACATTTATAAGGGAAATATTGGAAGTATTTATGTTAATGAAGTTGTATTGAACACTTGGTACTTGTTCAAAATCTTCCCACTTATTATCTCATTTAATCTTCACCACTGTTCTCATTTTACAAAGAAGGGAAGAGAAGCCAAAATTGTTTACAAAATTTTAATAAAGTCCAACTCAAACCTAGATCTGGCAAATCTCAAATCTGCATGATTACAGATGTTTACAATGCTATCATTAATCATTTACTGATCTGTATAGGTTATCAAGTAGCTCACATTAAGACACACTGAATAGAAGTTACCCCATCTTTCATTACAACCAGCAGTGTGCAAGGATTTCAATTTTTCTACATCCTCGCCAACACTTATCATCTGTCTTTTTAATTATAACTATTTTAACAGGTTTGAAGTGATATTTCAGTGTGGTTTTGATTTTCATTTCTATGATGATAGTGATTTTGAGCACCTTTTCATGTAGTTTCTGGCCATTTATATATCTTCTTTGGAAAAAATATTTATTCAGTTACTCTGCCCACTTTTTAGTTGGTTTGCTCATTTGTTTGCTATTGAACTGTGTGAGTTCTTTATATATTTTGGATATTAGCCCTTATCAGATAAATGGTTTGCAAATATTTTCTCTTTCTGCATGTTGCCTTTTCTTTTGTTGATAGTTTCCTTTGCAGAAGCTTTTTAATTTGATACAAAACAAAGTTTCACTTTATTCATTTTTGTTTTTTTGTCTGTGCTTTTGCTGTGAAATTCAAAGGTCATTGCCAAGACCCATGTAAGGAGCTTACCCTCTATATGTTCTTCTAGGAGTTTTAGAGTTTCAGGTCTTAAATTTAAGTCTTTAATCCATTTTTATTTGGGTTTTGTGTATGGTGTAAGATAGAGGTCCAATTTTATTATTTTGCACGTGTCTGTCCAATTTTCCCAGAACCATTTGTTGAAGAGACTATCCTTTCCCCATTGTATATTCTTGGATCCTTTGTCAAAAATTAATTGACTATGTATACATGGTTTTACTTCTGGGCTTTCTGTTTTGCTCCATTAATCTTTTTTTTAATGCCAATATTGTACTTTTTTAATTACTAAAGCTTTGTAATATAGCTTGAAATCAGGAAGTATGGTGCCCCAGCTTTGTTCTTTCTCAAGAAGCAGGCTGTTTAAAGTCTTTTGTGGTTCCATGCAAATATTAAGATTGTTTTATCTATGTCTGTGAAAAATGTCATTGCAATTTTGATAGAGATTGCATTGAATCTGTAGATTGCTTTGATGTATATGTTTGGATATGTTTTATTAAATTTATTGAGGTGACATTGGTTAATAAAATTTTATAAGTTTCAAGTGTACACTTTAATAATACATAATCACTATATTTCATAATGCATTAACACCCAGTCAAATCTCTCTCTGTCACCATGTATTTGACTTCCTTTACCTTTATCTACCTCTCTCTCCACTTTCCTTCTGGTAACTACTAAGCTATTGTTTGTATCTATGAATTTTTGTTTGTTTGTTTTGTTAATTTGTTGCTTTCAGTTTTGTATCCCAATATGAAGGAAATCATATGGTTCTCAACTTTTTCTATCTTATTTCACTTACCACAATAATCTCAAAATCCACCTATGTTGTCACAAATGGCAGTATTTCATCTTTTCTTATTGCTGAATAATAATCTGTTGTATATACGTACCACATCTTCTTTATCCAGACATCCATCAAAAGACACTTCGGTTGTTTCCATGTCTTGGCCACTGTGAAAATGCTGCAGTGAAAACTGGGGTGCATATATTTTTATAGAGGTATGTTTTCAATTTTGGGAGTAGATACTCAGAAGAGGAATTAATAAGTCATAGGGTAATTTTGTTCTTAATTTTTTGAGAAACTGCCATACTATTTTTCACAGTGACTGTACCAATTTACATTTCTATCAGCAGTATATGAGGGTTCCTTTTTCCTCACAACCTCTCCAACACTTGTTATTATTTGTCTTGTTATTAATAGCTATTCTTACAGGTGTGAGGTGATATCTTATTGTGGCTTTGATATATATTTTCCTAATAGTGAAGTTGAGTATCTTCACTATCTGTTGACAGTATAGACATTTTAACAATATTAATTCTTCAGTCCATGCGATGGAATACCTTTCCATTTATTTGTGTCTGTAATTTTTTTGTCAATATCATATAGTTTTCAGTGTATAGCTCTTTTACCTCCTTAAATTTATTCATAATTATTGCATGCTTTTTGATGCAATTGTAAGTGGAATTGTTTTCTTGATTTGTCTTTCTGATAGTTTATTGTTAGTGTGTAGAAATGCAACTGACTTTTGTATAATTGATTTTTACCAAATTTGTTTATTAATTCTAATGGTTTTTTGTAGGAGTGGAGGATTTGAATAATTATTTAGATAAGATGACCTTGTCTTTGGATACTAGTAATCTTCTTTACTAATCATTTCTGTCATTTCCCAATAGATTCATAAATGAAATGGTTCTGTTAGCAGGGATGGAGGTTATCTATGAGTTAAGCAGTATGAACTTCTACTTACCAAGACTGGCCTAGCTGCAGTCAGTACCCAATGTACAATCTTCCAGCATTAGAGACCAACACTGTATTATTGTACATTTAAAAGTTTGTTGAGAGGATGTCTCTCATGTTCAGTATTCTCACCACAATAAAATAACATTAAAAAAATAAATACTACATAGAAAAAAATCAAAGTTCTATCCTATCTTTTGAGGATTGGTGCATTTTGTCCTTGCAGGAGATTTAACTATGAGAGAACTGAGAAATGTCTCTAAGTATTAAGTGGGGAGTGTACATAGTCTAAACATAAGAAAACATTTTATGCAAGGTCTGGAGCATGTGAACTGAGTTCTCAAGAAAATGGTAAGTAAGACCTGGAATTCATTGTAAAATGAGAATATTATAAATTTCCCTTTAGAAAATCAGGAGTAAAGTTGTTGAGGTAGAGAAGAAAGACCATAAAGGAGAAAGAATGGCTATCTTACATCCAGATAGTAAACCAAAAAAATAAAAGTGGCGGGGGCAGGGGGGAGAGCAGAAACATGTACATTAACTATAGGAAAATTACTGTTTAACCAGTTTTACTATCAACTCAGATGAACAGTATTGAATTTGGGTCTAATACATGGCCTTGAGTCCTCAGACTTGAGACCAAACTGGTAATTTAATACTTAAGGAACAATTTTAACTCTAAGACATCACTAACTCAATATGTTGGATGGCATAGTCTAAACTATGAACTTTTATATAAAAAAAGAGAATAGCTCATTATTGCCAAAAATATACTGTATTAAAATTAATTACCTAAAAACTTACAATAATGTTTACTGCTATCACTTAAAATTAATATTCCCCTAATGGTATACAAATAGTTACTTATACAATACTTTAAAGAAGCATATTTTTCTAAGTAAGTTAAATAGCAGCCTTCTCTCTTGAATTGAGTTTCTAAACTCTACTTTCCTTGTATACCTTTACTAAGACAACTTTTTACTTAAAAACAAATGAGGCAATTCAGATAATGGCAAAGGATTTAGAAAAAAAATAAATAAGAGAAAACATTCAGTAAATGTTAAGTGCAAATTCAAAGTGGTAATAATGGAAAATCAGAATTAGACTTTAAATCCAGCTATTATTTTACATCACTGGGATGATAGTGTTAACACTTTCCTATCCTCAACTGTCTAGTGGAGCAACAAACTTGGAGATTATGTGCATTATTTAAAGTAAGAACTAATGGACAAGAGCAACTGTAGCCTTTCTGCAACTTGACTCCTCTTTTTGCTGACCAGAGAGAATGTTATTTCAGCTAGCAATGACTGTAAAAAGCAAAGTGTCCAGCATCGTTAGAGAGCAGAAAGGTAGCATAGAGAAAATAAAGGGACAAAAGTGTCAAAAGAAGGGAAAATTGTGAAGGACTTAAGTGATAAAGGACTTAAGTGATAAAGGACTTAAGTGATAAAGTAAGAAATACTTTTAGAAAAAGAACAAATAAGAGAAAGAATGAAAACCCACTAGAATCATGCAGTAATGTGGGGGTGTCCACTACAAGGCAACAGTTGGCACCTCTCATTCAATGTAATCCTTGCCAGATGATTAAATAGGATATCCCTTAAATTGCTTCCTGTATCAAAATGAGCTCTTAATACTCAAAAATATAGCCACTTACTAGTTGTATGACTTTGGGCAAGTCACTATCCCATCCAACTCCAGGATCTCAGTATCCTGATCTGAAAAAAAAGTTCAATTCTACCTCATAGAAGTTTTAAGAGGGTTAAATGAGATAATATTTAAAAACAGACAAGTGACTGCTACATGGTGTCATATGTTTTGCTATTATTAAAACTGGTTTTATTCCTAAATGATCTTTTCCTGTTGTTGTTGTGTAGTCTCCAGATAATGATATCAAAGTTTAGTTGCTTAACTTTTCTAATAGCCTGAGCAGCATCCACTAAATCAAAAGCCGTTTCCATATTTACATCACATCTGGCTGAGACCAGAAATCAGGGGATGGCTTGACCCCCAAAATTTCAGAACTGAGAAAGAGCAGCATCTGTTTTCTCCATCTGTTTAACCAAGATTTCTTAATTATCTGTAAAAACATCTCTAGTCTGAATCACTTGCTGTTCAGTTAATGAACTGTATTTTGTGACATATATTAGAATGTTGCACATTTATTAAGATTGCTAACTATTGATAGTTTCCATGAGGGTGAGGAAGTCTAAGAATGACCTCTATCTGACTCATATGCACTATTATTTTGATGTGAATGATTAAAGCTATTACTCCTGTAGCTTTTTTGTTATATCCATTATTCCCTATTTTTGTTGTAGACATTCATTTTTCGAAAACCAAGTCACTGTCACTAATTGTTCCCTCCAGTGATGCTTGTCTGCTGCTGTTGTTGTGAGCCAATTGATGTTGATGTTACATTGGTTTAAATTATACTTTCATTTGCCCTTGAAGCTTTTTTGGCTGCCCATCTTGTGCTTGATTTTATTCCTCACCTCATCGTGAAGCAGCTGTTTTGGCATTCTTTTTTTATTTTTCATTTGCTTCACTTGCTGAAATGTAAGAACTTGGCTTCATTGTCAATATTTTAATAGTGTTCTGAAGTATCATTATTGATCTTGATATTGATGCTGTTTGATAATGGATGGCAATGAATCGTGTCCCCAAGCTGAAAATGCTTTTAAAAATGAGTCTAAATTTCTTGCCATTAAAGCTCCTTGGGAGGCCATCATTTTACAAGATGGCTGTGTAGTGTGAAGCTGGAGGCTAGTTGTGCTATAATTTTTCACATTTTCTATTGTGGAGCTGAATCATGTACATTTTTCTTCAGTTTGGTAGTGTGACATGCCTCTGATAATTTAATAGTTGACTGGACCTCATTTATATTTTGCTTCAGAGGATCAACATGACTCCCATTTTGCAGATCAGATCTAATATATCTGACTTTTTAAATACGTAGTTGTTAGTTAAAAAGCACATTTTTTAAATCAAAACTTTAAAAAAAAAGTTTTTTTTCATATTTGGAAAAAGTTTCTCTTTCTAAATTTCTATAGTACTTTATTTTACTTATGATCTTTCTTTTATGTGCTATTCTTCCATCCTAGTAGACAAAGAGAGGAACAGGTACTCAGTAATTTTTATATTTTATTTCCCAAAGCAAATACCCAGCAAGAAATGGTGAATAACTATTTGCAGTTTGTTTTTGTTTATTATGTGCAATTATAAATAGATATTTCATATATTAAATATAGTATATTAACATATGCAGTTAAAATCCATTCACCTATAACTTGCTAATTTATTCAGTCTTTTATTCTTTAAGTTTGATGCTAGCTTTTGGTTTAGTAGATATGTTTTATCAACTCTATTTCTAACTTGTTGAGTTCTTTTTTTTTAAATGAGCATTGAATTTTTGAAAGGCTTTTTCTGCATTCATTAGTATGATCATATTATTTTCTTATTAGCTCGCTGATATGGTGATTACATTTATTGATTTTTGAATGGAGAATTAGTCTTGAATACCTGCAATAAATTCCACTTGGTCATAGTGTATAAATCTTTATAGAGATGATTGGATTCAATTTATTAATATTTTATTAAGAAGTTTTACATCTAAGTCCATGAACAATAATGGTTTGTGGGCTGCAGGCTTTTTTTTTTTTTTTTTTGGTCTGGTTTTGGTATTACTGGCCTCATAAAATGTAGGTATTCCCTGCTTTATTTTCTGGAAGAGATTGTATTCTCTAAAAAAGAAAATTAGTGTGAATTTTTTGAATGTTTAATGGAATTCTCAAGTGAAACAATCTTAGGCCAGAGATTTCTTTTTATAAAGTTTTAAAATCTTTAATTCAATTTATTTTATGGTTATAAGGCTATTTAAATTTTCTATTTTATCTTGAATGAGCTTGTTAGTTTATAGTTTCTGAAGAACTAGTCCATTTCTTTTAAGTTGTTGAATTTATGAGCATAAAATTGCATTTCTTTACTATCTGATGCCTGTAGTATCTGTAGTGATACTGTCTGTTATTTTGGTCTTATAAGAGATCTATCAATTTTATTAATTTTTTTCAAAGAACAAACTGTATGCTTCGTTGATTTTTCTCTGTTGCTTTCCTATTTTAACATCATTGACTTCTATTATCTTTATTATTTACTTCTTTTTGCTTTTTTTGAGGTTTGTTTTGCTCTTGTTTTTCTAGAAGTTTTGTTATTGATCTGAGACTTCTCATTTCTAAATTTGATGCTATAAATTTCTCTTTCAGCACATTAGGTGCATCTCACACATTTTGATATGTTGTGGTTTTTTCTTTAATTTCTATGTATTCTTCTATTGTTTAAAACTTCCTTTTTATCCTTAGATTATTTAGAAGTGTGTTGTTTCCTTTCCACATTGTTAGAGACTTTCTTTTGTCTTTCTGTAATTGATTTCTAGTTTGATTGCATTATTTTCAAAGAACATACTCTGTACAAGTTCAATTTTTTAAAATTTTGCTGATGTTTGTTGGGTGGAGTATTCTCTCTCTCTCTCTCTCTCTCTCTCTCTCTCTATATATATATATATATATATATATATATATATATATATATAGCATATGCTATATTTATATCAACCACTTGTGTTGTTCACAACTGCTATATACTTTGTATCCTTGATGAGTTTCTGTCAGTAGATCTATTGGTTGCTGATAAGGGAGTATTGTTGAGGAATTAATTATAGTTATGGGGTTGTCTATTTCTCCAGTCAACTTTATTATTTTTTCATGTATTTTGAGGTTCTCTTGGTTGGTTCATAAACATTTAGGGTCCTTTTGTCTTCTTAATAGAAAAACCTTTTAATTGTTATCTAATAGCTCTCTTTATATATGGTAATTTTCTTTGCTCTGAAGTCTACTTTATTACCTATTAATAAACTACACATGGCTTTTTAAACTAAAGTTTCATGGTATTTTTTTTCCTCCTTTTACTTTTGCCTACCTATGTTGTTGAATTTGAAGTGTTTATTATAAGAATCATATATATGGATTGTATTTGTTTGTCCATTTTTCTAATCCTTGTCTTGATTATTAAATTTATATTTAACATAATTATTGATATGTTGGCACTTAATTGCCCTTTTATTACTTTTTTCTATTTGTTTTTTTCTAGTACTCATTCTTCTATTTCTTGTTTTTTTTTTTTTCCCTACTGTGGTTACTTGAATACTTTTAATTCCGGTTTAATTTATTTCTAGTGTTTTTTGCATTGGTCTTTTTATGTTGTTTTCATAGGGGGTTCTCTGGGTGTTACTATACATATACATAACTTGTAATAATTTACTCATATCAGCAGTTGTTGTCTTTAGTGAAGTTATGAAACTTCATTTTCATTTAGGTCTTTTTCCTGACTCTGCTTTTAAATATCATAATTAGAGTCAGTAGTTATAATTTTTGCTTTTAAATAATTATATTTATAAATTCATGATAAAAACATAGTGTCATGAGTATCTATATTTCTACTCATTTAGTTTTTTTTTTTCTTTTCTGATGCTCTAGGCTTTTATTAATACCTTTCTGTTTGAGGAAACTCCATTAGGCAATCTTTAAGAATAGGTCAACTAGTAATAATTTCTTGCGGTTTTCCATTTCCGAGAATGTTTTAATTTCCATTCTTTCCTGAAAGATAGAATCATCAGATATAAAATTTGTAGTTGACATTTTTTTTAACACTTGAAAATTAATGTATGATTTCATTTTGGTCTTCATGGTTTCAAATTCAGTTATTTGTATTGTAACTTCCCTATCAGCAATGTGTTATTTTTCAGGGGTTTTTCTTAGTCTCTAATTCAAAGAAGTTTAATTATGGTCTCTTGCATAGATTTCTTTGGGTTTACATTGTTTTGGGTTCACTCAGCTTCTTGGATTTGGAGGTTTTTGTCTTTCATCAAATTTGGAGAGTTTTCAGTTGTTATTTTTTTAAATACATACTCAGTCTCATTCTCTCTTCTCTTTCTAGGACTCTGATGATATAAGTATTTGGTCTTTTGGTTTTGACCTAAAAGTCCATCAGGCCATTCTTCCCGCTCCATATCCCCAGTTTATTTTCTCTCTATTGTTCAAGTTCTATTAATTTTATTTTTCTGTCCTCAAGTTCCCTAATTCTATCCTCCCTTATTATGACTTTATTATTTAGCCCATCCACAGAGATTTTTACTTCTGTTATTGTGTTTTCAGTTCTAGACTTTCTATTTGGTTCATTTGAATAATTTTTTACTGATATTTTGTATATTTTCATTTGTATTAAAAATTTGTAATTAATTTATAAGTCTTTTATGATTCTGCTTTGAAATCCTTATCAGATAATTTAAATAATTGCTTCAGCTTAATGTTGACATCAAATTATTCTATTTTTCACTCAAGTTGAGATTCTCTTGGCCTTTGGTATAATGAATCACTTCCAATTTTATCTTGGACACTTTGTCTAATATGTTAGCAGACTCTGGATCCTCTTCAGTTTTTTTATTTTAGTTGGAAATTATCCTTTTCAGGTCTTGCACATGAGTCACCACCTTCTTTTGTCAGCTGCAGTTCCAATAGTATTTTGAATTTAGAGTCTTTACTGTGTTTTTGTGGTCTGCTTTGTTTATCTAGTGCCACTGGAGCTCTCACTGGTTCTTACTGTTGCTGCTGGGGAAATAAAAGGAGTTTCTCCAGGCTGGGACTTCAAGAATCTCTCAGTGGAGGGGGGGGTATTGTGGAAGCCTATCCTACCCTAATTACTGCTTTGCTGTCTCTAGGTGGATGAAGTGTCCCGCAGGTCCTCAGGGACAAAAATGTTTTCTGGACTGAGTAACTTACTGTGACTGGGCTCCTTTATCCTCTTTTGCCTGTCTGATCCTACTAAGATTTTGATTCAATACTTTGTAACCTCTATTTATAAACTGCTTCGTATATTGTTGCTCCCTAATTTCAGAAGCTCCCCTGAATATAGACCTTTTAATTACCCAACACAAATTAAGATGCTTTGGAAAAGCCAGACAATATTTAGAAATTATTATAAAGGTAAAACCAATGCTGAAAGGCTGGAGTTGATTTGGATTAAAATAGACTTCAGCAGGAAAAAAAAATCTGTTTATTTATAATCACATTAACATTAAACAATTTTTTGTTTAATCAAATGTGAAATGTGCTTGGTTTTACATACCTGTGTGTAGAGAGAGAGGTGTATAGAAGCGCATTAGATGGGAAAAGAGGAAGAAAAGTTAAAATGACAATAGCAGAAAGATGTTTTTATAAATGGAGTTCTTTTCATGAGAGGGCCATTGATTTCAAATACCACAACATATATTCAAGGCTGATTTATTGTTATGCAAATCAAGATTTTGAACAAAATAGAATGGACTCAATTTGAAATAGATAAGTATTTAATTAAGAGATCTAGCTTAATAACTTTATTTGCATAAATTTTATGATTTGTAAGCATTTTCATGCACATAGTCATGTTTAGTTATATCAAAATATGTGTGAGACAAGGGAAATGTCAATATTTTTACAGGTTAAAAAATAAAATTCAGGGTGGTTAGGTGACTTATCCAATATTTCTAAGCTAGTAAATGGACATGAACTTACTTCTCATTTTAAGCTTGTGGAAAGTGATAGGATCCCGTTTCCTAAAAATTGTTTTAAGCTAAAATAAAACAAATAGTTTTCTTGATAGGCAAACAACTTTCTGAAGATAGGCAAACAGCCAGGATTTAAATGCTATTTCTGAGCTGGCAGTTAACTCTGCTGTGTGCCCTGCATAAGATGCCTGGTTCAATGAGCAAAACTTGCGTGGTGTCACTTTGAAGATAAAGTCATGTCTCCCAGGATGCATTGTCAACAAGCCTGATGAGATACAGTTTTGGCCCTTGACTCTTTCTTTAGTTGTGCTTTGACTTTCAAGTCCTTTGGGTTAACTAATCCAAAGATATCACAGCTTCTGGCTATTCTATATTGTTTGAGTAGTTAAACAAGTCTGACTGTCAGATTTTCAGCACTGAAAGAATGAGTATTACTCATAGATTTAAAGAGTATTCTCTTTAATGGAGTAGGACCCATGGTAGCGTCTCACAGTGATGTACTGTGTATTTAGTCTTGTACTTGGTCATGCTGTGGGTTATAACATGGTTTTCTTGAAACTGTATAGTAATGCCATGTATAGTAATGTGATGCATTGTCTATTTATTTCACTGTAGAAATAAGGTCTTCTCCAAATGGTTTATCTCTCTCTTTTTTTTTTTCTGTCAATGCCAGTATTATAGTCAAGTTTTTCTATACTATAGAAAGTATTTAAGAGAGTATCACTGAATCTTAAATAGTGCTTGTTTTTCTTTTCTTTCTTTTTTTTTTTCCTTAAGGGTCAATATAATGTAAAGGCTTTGGACATTGATAAGTTTCTTCAATCAACATTTTTTTTCCTGAAAATTAACTGATGCTGTGAATAAGATACATTTGGGGTATTTGCTTTTCATTTCAAAATACTTCTCTGTTATTTTTTATTTCTTATTATGTAAATTATAAATAGTAAACTCTGTAGTGTTAATGACTTGCTAAAGATAGATGTGCTTCCATTCTTCTTATTAGTCATGATTGCTGATGTATATTATTTTTGAGGGCTGAGAGATTTGTAACACAGCAGGTTATTCATTAGCAAATGTGGAATAAGAACTAGACAGAAAATCATTTGAATATAATGATTGTTTTAACTTCTAACTTACTCTAATAAAATGCATGTAAGATATTAAATCCTTAGATACTCTACATAGCTCTGCTTCATGAATAAGAACTATGATCAAATAACCCATTTTACATGTTATTATTATACAATTCTTATGAATACTATTGTCTAAGTACAACAGACAATGTAAAATCACATCCTTTAAGCAAGATAGTCACTATAAATATATGTTTAAGCTTTATTATTTCTGGTAATTTCTTAGGATACCTTCTGCAATGTTGCTTTCTATAATTTAACTTTTAAAAAGACATATTTATTTGCTTCTATACAGGAATGAGCAAATATAAAGTTTATAAGTATCAGAAAATGTTAATCTCTCAAATATGTTAATTTAGTGTCTTTCAAAATAAGAAGTTTCACCCCGTTGTACCATATCTTAAGATGTTTATCTACCTGACAATTGTTAATCTATATGTATATATTTATATTCTCTTTGGGAAAAACAAAATTATGGAAGTGAAACACATTGTGTGAAAGCCACAACTTTGGATTACTGTTCTATTAAGCCACTGACTCAAATCTGACCAAAGCAATAATGTCTCTCAATCATTTTGATTGGCAATTCTGTGTTTTTTTTTTCCAGTGGCAATAGCTTGTTTCTTTAAATGTAGATCCTATTTTAAATGTATATCCCAAACTCTACTAGAAAGGAAAGGAAACCATAAAACTGGTGGCTAAAAGTGCACAGAGATCAACAGAGAACGTTCTCACCCATTTTTAATTTTTTAATCTCTTCTCCTCCTGGTATTTTCGCAGTTCTTTTTTCTTGGAACACACTTCAGATCTCTGAGTATTTATTTTCTCTACTTTAAAATGGAAGTATTAATAGAAGCTACCTCGAAGAGTGGATAAGAGGATGAAATATATTAATGTATGTAAAAGTGCTCAAATGTATGTAAAAGTGCTCAGAATGCTAAGTACTAATCTGGCCTACTTGAAGGGTTTAACAGAATTGCTTCACAGACATCACTATACAGTGTGAAAGACTCTATTCTTAATGGTAGAACTCTAAAAAATTTTAAATTCAACTACTGAGTCCCTCTTGATAGAACTCACAGTTGTAAACTAGATTCCCTCAGTTGAATTTTTCCTTGAATGTAAACATTTGAGTTGTATTCTCAATCTCATTTCCTGGGATAAGGTTCTCAGATCTGAAGGTAATGGTTACTGTATCTTCTGTGTGAATAATGTTTCTTTAAATTCTACCATACACAATGTAGTGCACTGTTTAGTCTTCAATAATAGCCCTATGGGTACAGGATTCCCAGGATGAGCAGGATTTGGGCAGCCAGATTGCAGCTTCATTTTCCTGCTTCATGCCTCCTGAAAATGCTTAGACAGAATCTGAGCATCTCTGTTTTAAAGAGCTTCTGAACTGCTTGGAAGCTCTGGCTAGATAACATCTAATAGGACCAGTCTGTAGCAGATTCAAGGAACTCAGAGCTTTTACAAACCTGTGTTTTGGAACCAATAGAATGTTTTAAGTGATTTCTGCTTGACTGACCACCATTTCCACAATTACCACTCAGGATTTCCCCAAATGATGCAAAGCTGTTTATATGTGCTTCAAGTCATCCATGTCTAACTTTGCACAACTAACGTTCTGAGCTTTGTGAGAGTTTATGAAAATTCAAAGGTTTATTTTTGTCAGTCCTATAAGGATGAAGAGTTGCTAAATATGTTCTTCGCTAAAAAGATAGTGATGCTTCATTATTCTCTAGCAATAATAGCTGCATTCTTTCTATCTTTAATTTATATATAGCTTTACCTCATAGCTTCTATGCTGCAGAAAAGTAGTCAAAATTCTTGAAAAAGAGGACTGCGTTTTAACAACAAAAAAACATAGCTAATTACTGTGATTTTTGATTTAAATAAGTAAATTAATAAATTTAATCTACTCATATTCTTTGTTACCAGTTTGAATCACTAAGAATAGCGAAATCTTTGGCATTTTTAATCACTCACCACAGTGCTTGGCACTTTAAAATATTGAAAACACAAGAAGAAAGATTTAAGGTACATGTCAATCCATAAGTGCTTTGGTTTTTGTGAATTCTGTAAAGCACAGTCTATCTGTGTTCCTTAGGTAGTATTTATCTTTCACATTGAAGTGCTTTTAAAATTTGGAAATATTCCATGAATTGTAATAATTTTGTACATTTTCACAATACCAGAGCTTAATTTGATGTTTTAATAATTTTAAGTAAAAAAAATCTATTTCAACCGAAACTGATAATGTTAACATATAGTAATAATTTATCTGTAGTAATTATGAAATTATGTTTAGAATAGCCTGTTCTCTTCATAATTTTTCTCATACATAGAGAAATATTCAGTAAATTATAAAATTTTTATTCCAAGAATTCTTTTCATTGAAATACTTCTATACACTAGTAAATAGCAAATTTGAAATAACTGTTGGTATAATTCTTCAGTGACTTCTGTTATATCTAATTGTGAGTAATTAAAGTTTATGAAGAGAGAATTTTAACTTTAAGTAAATTTTAGTAGATAAATAACTAGGCAAATAAGATTCTCATATAATGTTTTCATTCACTATAAATCCTGGTCACTTTAATATAGTCTGAATCTTTAAACTCTATAATATCTTTAAATGTTAGTATAAAAATCATATAATTCTTTAACATCAACTGTGCACTCAAACAATTCAGTTTACATTTTTATATCATTTATATATAATTTATATCATTTATAAAATATATCATTTATTTGCTTTATATAAATTATTTAGTTTTAGACTCAAACTCACTGCTTTATTTCTAAATCTCATGTCAAACTTTAGGTATATGGGAATATTACATAACAGTTACCTAGTAAAGCTGTATTGCATTAAATGAATTAATTATACAATAATTCTCTATAACTTTTTTAATGAGCTGTTTAAATTCGATTTCTCTACTTTGAACAATTGACTAAGCAAAGGATCACAGATTTGCCTTCTTAGCAAGGATCCTTTCTGAGCTACATTTTTAAAAAGCAGGAATATTTAATAGTAATTTCTCAGTAACAGACCAAAGTATTTAGAATGCAATAGAAAAATAAAGAAAAGAGGTTCTTATCTGAATTCAAAATTTTAACAGGAAAAATTATTTCATTTAATCCATCTTTGAATATTCCTCAAAATTAATCCTACTGTCAATTTATTTATTCAGCCCATATTCTCACATATTTATTTGTCTTTATCACTCAAAAATTCAAATGAAGTTGTGTGCCAAGAGTTCTTTCCCTTACTTTTTTTTAAATATACACCTATACTTAGAACTGTAAGGTGAGAGAGGGACTGATTTTGGAGATTAATTAGAATAATAAGAATTAGCCAAAGTATTAATTATTATTTTCTCTCAGTAATTTTTGTTTCTTATAACATTAAGTGTTTAAATTCTGTATTCCCCAAATATTTTTGAAAACTAAAGACATTTTGTGCTTGTTTAAGGATTCATGTAGAAGGTTCAGTGTATAAGTTTGAGGACAAAAAAAAAATGAGATTCTAACAAATTTTTGCATTATTACAAGATAATCTTGACAGTTTGCGTGTCCCTGGCATTAATGTAAATATTGGGCTGAACAAAGATTCAGAAACTACAGTTTTAAATATTCAAAGTACTTTGTACACTTTGGAGGCACATACTGTTCTTTTGCTTTTGAATTTTATTATCCAACTCTTCACATTTACACATTGGTCTCATTTTAAGTCTAGTTTGAGCTACTAGGAATGTGACTCCTAAAAATGCCTAGTATGCGGTTTTAATTTCAAGTTCTAGGTGTCAGCATCAGCTTCTATAGCTTAAATATGATGGGAGGAAACAAAATTGATTGATTGCCTGTACTATGCTAGGAATTGCTAGACCATACATCTTTAGTCTTAACCCTTAAACAACACTCCTGTGAAATATATGAGTATTCTCATTTCACTGATGAGGAAACAGACTCTGAGCATTAAATAGTTCAAGTTCACAGAACAGATAAATGATAGAGTTGGGCTAAAAAAAAATACCACAATATTATTTACTCTAAAGCTTATTTTATTTCCCCAAACACCAAGGGGGAAGAATACAATTTTCAGTGAGTGCCATGAGCAGAAACATTTAGTATTCCACATGTAAAGGGTCAGTAGACTGTAGCAGTTGGGAGCACAGATTATGTATCTGTGTTATCTAGTTTTGATTCCTAACACTGCTACCTTTAAGCCATGTGATTGTGACCAAGTTATTCAAACCCTCAGGACTGTTTTCTTACATGTAAAATGAAGATAATAGCAGCTACCACATGTAGTGCTGTGAGAATTAGATAATTAGGACTTGGCAAGTGCTAGCTGCTATTATTATTAATTGTTATTAATTTTAACTAGATGGATCTTTGGAGGTCATCTTATTCAACCTCTTCTGTTTTCTAAGTAGGAGGTTAGGATTCTAAGAAATGGAATGACTTGCCCAGGATCACAAAGCAAGATGGAAACAGCATCCAGTTTTTCTAACTTCTACTCTAGTATTTTATACTTGTAAGCAAAAAAAAAAAAAAAAAAAAAAAAATCAGAAGATAATGAATACTGATGTTGTATTTAGAATTTATTTGTATTATTTTATGAACTCCTAAGCTTTTTCTTTGATATAACTATTTTTATTGAGAAATAATATCACCTAATTGTAAAGTTTTGAAAATGTAGTATCAACAAATTGTGAATATACTCTACATTTTTAAGTCAATAAAATTTCAGAATCACCTTTTTTATATACAAATAAAATGTTAAATGAGAATGGTGAATGAAAATAATGGTAAAATTATTTTACTTAAATGTGAGAGATGTCTTTTTCAAGCTAAAGAATTTAAGAATTCTTAAATATTTATCAAAATTAATGATGCAGAGCAGAGTTGCTACTGTCTCCTGTTATTTTAAATGAGTTGACCTCTGCATTGCACATTTTGTTATAAAAGAGAAAAGAACACAGTAATTAATGCACATGTATTTTATGTTGTTAAAGTTTCAAAAATGATAAAACTCTGTTTTCACAACAGATTAGAAATATTTTCTTTCTTCTGAAAAAAAAGTAATGGACCACATAAATATAAAAATCAAAAATGGCTATAAATGATAAATACTACACTTTTTTTGAAAAACTGGTTTTCTATGATAGAAGGAAAAAAGTAGGAAACTGTTTTTTTTTAATTTGTATATATTTAGAAGAGAGTTGTTTCTAAATCTCTTTCAAATTAATTTCAACACACAAATTACTGAGCACTTATTATATGTAAGACATGCTACTTACTGCAGACACTGCAATTAATAAAGCCATAACTTTAACCATCAAGGACATTACAAAGACTAGTAATATATTTATTTTTGCTCTATCATGTTGCTTCGATACCAATACAAACTGAAATTATCTAATAGCATCAAACAGTTTTGTTGTAAATACAATATAGTTGAGATCATGTCAGAGTACATATACTTATTAAACTGTCTCTCTTTATTATCATACTCTCATTACATTAAATAGTTTCAGAGGTACAGTTAATTTTTACTTCAAAAGCCATTGTAATTTCTTTTATTTGTGTAATTAAACTAGAAGAGTTGCAATACATTGAAACAGAGTTTGAAAAAGATTACTTAAATGACAGCATTTTGCTTTGAGGCAAACAAATAAAACAATTCCATAAAATTAAAGGAATCTCTTAATTAGGCATTGTTCACATATTGCGACAATGTTTATTTCATTAATAAGATTGTGCCTTATTTACCTATTTATTTTTATTGAGTACACCATCTTACTATTCTTGGCCTTCCATTTTTATAACAGAGTAAAAGGTGTACCAACTAGCACACTTTTAAATGAGATTTTACAATGCAAATTTTCTCTAATAATTTCTAAGTATAATTTGTCATCAGGGGATGATGTATATAGTGATGCTGATTGATATCGAAACTTCTAAATAATACATACAGCACTAATATTTTTACCTAAGATTTTTCTAAGATATAATTATGAGATAATTTATCTTAGTATTAAGTTATATGTTCATTGATACAAAGATATACATGAAATATTTCCAAATAATAATTTTACTCATATTTTATTCATGTTTTTGTTTTTCATGGTTTTCAGACTTTTCAGTTTAAGTCTACCAAAGAGATAAACAGAGTATAGCTCTAAGGAATCCCTTTAGTATTATGTATGTTAAAGTTAAAGGAAAATTCAGTTCTCATGGGTGGGAAGACTGGTCAATTAAAATATAGAAATGGAGCTGAAGGAAAAGATAGAAAGTAGAAGAGACCAGAAAGGAAGACCAGAGCTCTGAGGGGTGATGAGATAATCCATGTACAATGTAGGCCTTATTGAAAAGCTCAGTGGAGAAAATCAGCACTCAGTGTGCGTGAAGCTGTGAAGACAAGCAATTCCTTAAGTTAGATGCAATTCCCAGTGCAGTGGCGGTGAAGAACAAAGAAAACACAGAAAGTGCAGCTACATTTGCTTTTCTCTGGATGCTATTTGCTTGGTCATTTATGACGACATGGATGGATCTTGAGAATATCAGGCTAAGCAAAATAAGTCAGGTGGAAAAAGTTAAGAACTATATGATTTAACTGGTATGTGGGCTGTAAAACTGAAAGCAACAAACAAGAGAAACAAACAAAAACTCATAGACACAGACAACAGTATAGTGGTTACCAGATGAAAAGGGGGTGGGAAGATGTAGAAAAAGGTAAAGGGGTCAAATATATGGTGGAAGAATAATAGATTTTGGATGGTGAATACAGTGCAATATACAGATAATGTATCACAAAATTGTACACTTGAAACTATATAATTTTATTAACCAATCTCATCTCAATAAATTTAATAGAATTAAAAATATCTATTATTCAAATAACAACAACAAAAAAGATAACACAGAAGGAGTCATTGGGTAATGAAAAACAGAAGGTCTTGTGTTTAGGGTGATTAAGGCAATGTTGATTAGGAGGGAATGAAAAGGTTTAGTGTTGATCACATAACAAGTAATTTGAGAAAATTATGAAGAATTAAATATGATAGATTCCACAGCAAGATCAAGTTTTTTTTTTTGTTATAGTATGCTGTTTATTTTTATGTGAGATGTTCACATAACAGAAGCACACTCAGTTATTCATTATTTCAACCAACGAAAGTTTATGGAACAGAATTTCTATAAAATAAACAATTGTTTTAGCCATTTCAGGGCAAAATGAAAATGATAAAGCTTAATAAATTATCAATTTAAGTTAAGAAAAATGATGGTTACTAGGGTCAAGAATTAATAGAATAAAATAAGTTGATAAAATTGTAAAGAATTAAATATGATAGTCCACAGATAAAGAAATGACACCATTTACAGAGAATCTGATAACCCATAACAGGAAGTTAAGGAGATCTGGAGTCTCTTTCTCACATAAGATCTGCTAGAACAATGTATCTGTGTTATAGCTCTAGGAAAACAGGAGAGATCATGTTAAAGTTAAGGAAGATTTGACATGGGATCCTGGCCATAAGGATGAAAAGTACTCCAAGAGTATTACACTAAAGGAGGTATAAAAGCCCAAGAGTGTAAAAAACTTAGCAAACCATGAGTTAAATAGAAAACTAGAGGCATAGACTTTGTTTAGAAATTAGTGGGTGAGGAAGCCAGAAAAAAGACTATGTGCAGGTTGCAGAGTGCCTGGAAAAAGTTGATCCTTAATTGAGTAGGCAGTACTGACAGAGGAAAGCAGAATCAAAGCGCTGTTTAGAAAGATTTCTCTCACCACAGGACTAAATAGAGACGGAATAAAAACACTTGGTAAAGTGTTATCATCTTAAATTGTATACTCTGAAAATGAATCCTCAAAAGTTAGGTTGATTTTTCTGAAAGGTGGAATGTTCATAGGGAATTATAGTAGTATTTGCAAGGACAATTGAGAAATAAAGCTACTTGTGTTAAGTGATTTCTTAATGAGATCAGAAATGTAAGTAGGAAGTACTTTGAAGAAAAGACTATAAGGAAGTGAAAAAAAAAAAGATGGTTCTTATCTGCTAATTAGGACAGAATGGCAACTTCAGGAAAACCACTGTGGTGAGTATTACTATTGCCGTAAGGAGGATGGATTCTCATTCACTCCATTCAATTTACAAATTATCTATATTTCATTTGACTCGACTACTTTAACTGTAAGATTAATTTTTAGTGAAGTCTTTAGGGTTTAACTATATAGAGAACCATGTCATACAATGATGAATACATATGACAAACTATATACTTGAAAGCTATTTGATTTTATTAACCAATGTCACCCCAATAATTTTAATTAAAATATAAGAATAATTTTAAAAGGACAAAAATGTAGAAATTGCTTACGATGAGCACTCTAATAATGAAAATCATTGCCAAATCATTTAGTAGTATTCTTATATTTTTCAACACGTTTCACATTTGGCAATTTCCTATGCAACAGTAGAAATGTGAGTAGGAGTGATATTCTTGGCTGGGAAATAACTGATCTAAATTAAATAAAAGTCTTGAACTTAGATATATTTAAGATGCTAGTTATGACTACGTATAAAAAAGCTGTTACTGTCACATGGAATCTTTAGAACCAAGAAGCAATTGAACTTTAGAGGTTTATTTTAAATGTAGACTCCTTTTTCATAATTCTTAAGTTTTTAAGAAAACATCTAGGAATCAAGTGTTATAACTATTTCTTAGTTCTCAAATTCAGTAAATTCAATTAATAGCATTTTATTTCTCTGTGCCTCAAGATAACATCAATCTCCAAGTTCTTAGACCTGGTCTCTTCTTGTATTAATACATGTATTAGTTTTCTAGGGCTGATGTAACGAAGTACCACAAACTGAGTGACTTAAACAACAGAAATTTTTCTCACAGTTCTAGAAGTCCAAGATCAACGTGTTGGCAGAATTGGTTCCTTCTGAGTGCTATGGGAGAGAATCTTTGCCATGCCTCTTATCTAGCTTCTGGTGGTTTGATGGAAGTTTTTGGCATTATTGGCTTATAATAGCATCACCTTGATCTTTTTTCATCTTCACATAGCATTTTGCCTGTGTATGTGTTTGTGTCCACTTTTACTCTTTTAATAAAGATACCAGTCATATTAGATTGGGATCTACCCTGCTCAATATGACCTCACCTTAACTAATTACTTCTGCAATAACCCTATTTCTAAGTAATATCACATTCTGAGGGGCTGGGGGCTAGGACTTTAACATATGGATTCAACCCATAACAATATGTAATAAAAGATAGATATAGACATTGTTGAGAGTCATCTTGTAGATCAGATACTAATTTGAAATTACCTCTTTTACAGTTATCCAGATAAAGATGCAGATGAAATTTTTGTCAGAAGAATTGTTTTCCATATGTACCCAAGTTCTCTTATTGGAGATCACTTCCTCACTGGTTCTCCTAACATCAATCCTTATTCCAGCCTCACTTCTCTAGCATATTCTTTACCTGAGTCACCCGGAAAAATACCATTTTTTTTAACCCACCCCTTAGTAACCTTTAGTGTCTCTCTCATAACTATACATTAGAATTCCAAGCTCTAAAATATGCCATTCGGAGTCTTCCACCCATCAAAATGTACCTGTCGTTTTACTTCTCTCAGTCTTCATTCACACATACAAATCCAATATTTCATCCAAACTCAACTCCTACCCATTTTCTGAACACAGCCAAAACGTTTTTAAGTTCTATACCTTTGTTCATGCCTATCTTCTTACTGGAAACCTCTTTTTATATGCATCCTATAAGCCTAGCTGAAACCCACCTCCTCCATGATACATAATTATGCACAAGTTGTTCCAGCCTCCCTTTCCTGTAACACTCATAATCTATGAGTCATTTTGAATTAATTTCTTTTTTATGCTTGGGGGAGGTTGCACACATTTATGTGTTACATGCTTTACTTCCCCAGCTGCCTTATAAGTATCTTGTGAGCATATATATATATATATATATATATATATATATATATGCTCACAAGATACATACATATATATATATATATATATATATATATAGTTTGTTTATTTTGTTTTGTTTTTCTTACACTTATACAGGTCTTCAAACATTAATGACGCAGGACTGATTTGTAGTGCACATTTTATTAACAGTGCAGTTTACAGTAGCTGTGTTATTGTTTCATTTAGATTTTTTTGTGCACCCACAATTAGTTGTTAAGTCCCCAGTTCCACATTATCTCAAATATAGTTGGGAGTCAAATTTATCTAGTCCTCAGAGCTTTAGTTGCCTTATCTATAAAATCAAGAAGTAATACCAATTTAGTTCTAATGTTACTCTCAGATCTAATATTCTATAATTTAAGAGTCTATACATTCTATCATTTAAAATGAAATCTCTATATAATTAGACATGGCAGGTTTTTACACGGATATGTGGATGGAGGATTGGTGAACTTAGTGGTGTTATTTTTTCTCAGTGCTGACAGTTTAGTGACCTTCAATTTTTTGTTTTATTTTTATAATCTATACTTTGGCTACATTGAAAATAGTTGAGAAGTAACTTATTGAAAATAAATCTAATTAAAAATAATTTGAAGGTAATAGCTGTAAGATAAATAAGGAACTACTAGCAGTTTAACTATAGGGAAGAGGATGAGGGAAATGAGAAGTAGACTTTTTTACTTCAATATTTTTTAAATAAAGTACATATTTCTTTCACAATTAAAAAATAATCAGGAAGGTTAGGGGCTAGTGCTATTTCTGAAAGAAAGTACATCAGGCTGGTGAAAATTAAGAATAAAATGTACAAATGTCTCTCCCCTCTTCATATGACTTCATAGAAGCAAGATGCCAAATCTAAAAGTGTCTATAGAGTATAACAATTGATTTGTTGGTGTTTTATTCAATTATAACATTCAAAGTGCTTTTTTTGTGATTTTGAGTAAAGAGACCAGAGTTTGAAGATGGAGAGAAAGTAAATAAATGAGGAACTCAAGCAAAATAGGATGTGATACTTGATATCTGAGTCGATTTAATTACTACAAGTAGATGAACACTGAATATGATTCTGGATTACCTGGAAACTTCAACCAAAAGAATTATCTTGAATTGTATTTTTTTAAAATTGATTTCCTGATTTCATAGTGTGACAGAAAAAAAGAGCATGAAGGTAAATATACAGAGAAAATACGTCCTAGCATGGACTGAAAGGTAATATCCATTTTGTTATTTCTTCTATAAGAGATATTGGGACACAGAATAGAGTATGTTTCAACTACAGATTTGTAAAACACACTTTATTTCAGTGGGCATTTCTTTTATTGAGGCTCTAATAGTATTATGAGAGCATAATATTCTATCTTAACACAGGGAAGTTATTCTTGCATATAATAGAAAACAAAGCCCAAGATCTTTGCTTTCTGATAATCCAACTTTTGCAGGGTTTAAATGGAAGAATAGAAATTTCTGACTTATTAATGTATCTATCAGATTGCCTTACAACTTCCTTAAATGCATAATTATAAAATGAACAGGGCATATGAGACCAGAAAAGGGAGGAATCTCAGAAATAGACATGTCCTCTGTGTGGAGTTCCTCCTGGAAATAAACCTCCATGTGGTATGAATGCGGCAGAAAGGAAGAGGACAAGTCTAGAGAGAGTGACTTCACTAATAACTAGGTAGTGGAAACAAATGCGACTGTGCTGAAGAGTAGAACCATAGTTCTCAGCACTAGAATAGCATGGGGTGAGTACAAGAATTGTCCAGTTCTCCCTCTGCCACAAGGTAATGTAGGGTTCCCAAAGGCTCTTTTGACCACCGCAGATAACTATACACTGTCTCCTTATCTAAGAATGTTGGTTTTTGTAACTCATCACCTTTCTAAAGTAGAATTATTTCCATAAGAAATAAAATGTTTATCTACTCTATTATTATTGTTGGTAATGGTGGTGATAGTGGTAATAAAGGCCTGCTTACATCAGCTTCTGAAGGCCATCCAGGAATTAAACAAATAGTTATTTACTTGTGTTCCTCCTTCATCTGTCCAACAAATACTCAATTCAAGAAGTATTACCTGTTGCTTAAAGTTTTGAGTTGTTTTTATTTGTCCTTTTTTAAAAAATAATTATGATTCATTATGTCTACCAATATCAATGCAGAGAGGGAATGAAATTTTTATTAAACTCTTAAGAGTCAGATACTCTGCTAATTACTAACACCATATTCTAGATAATTTACACACTTCTCCATGGTTTTATGCTTAGAACCAAGATTAAACCCAGGCCCCTGTAACACCATATACGTACACACACGCACACACACACACACACACACACACACACACATCCTGCACCTTCCCCCACCATACACAAACTTACATGTAGAAAGAAGTGTGTAAAACCTTATCAGGAAAAATTTATCCCTTTCAACAAACTAATAATAAGAAAGGAACTGGCACACTATTGGTACAAAGATGCTATTAGAAAAAAAACAGAGTAACAAACTTGTCAACAGAAAAAAAACACATAAGAAAAATATTGTTAATGAGCAGATATAAAAAATTGTGACCTAAATTTTTACTATATATTTAAAATTTTAATATGGTGATTTCCAACACAATATAAGGAAAAGAAGAAAGCTGAGAGAATAGGAATGATGCTGCCTGACTTCAAGACTTACCTATAAAGCTACAGTAATCAAGACAGCATGATACTGATGAACAAATAGACAAATAGATCAATGGAACAGAATAGAGAGCCAGAAATACACCCCCATGAATATAGTCAACTGATCTTTGTCAAAAGATAAAAGGCAATACAATACAGGAGAGATAATCTCTTCAACAAATGGTGCAGGAACAAGTGGATATCCAGTTGCAAAAATGTGAATCTAGATACAGTCTACCACCTTTACAAATATTAATTCAAATGAATCACAGAGCTAAATGTAAAACACAAAACTATAAAATTCCTAGAATACCTAGGAGAAAACCTAGATGACATTGGGTATGGTAATATCGTTTTAAATACAACAAAAGCATAATCTGTGAAAAAATAATAGGTAAGTTGGACTTCATTAAAATTAAAAACTTCTGTTCTATGAAAGACAATAACAGGATAATTATAAGACAGACCTATCAATGTGAGAAAATAATTGCAAAGGATGCATCTAATAAAGGACTATTATCCAAAATATACAAATAGCTCTTAACACTCAACAAGAAAACAACCTAGTTAAAAATGAGCCAAAGGTCTTAACTGACAGCTCACTAAAGAATATATACAGATTGGAAATAAGCTTATGAAAAGGTTCTTTACATCATATATCATCAGGGAAATGCAAATTAAAACATCAGTGAGATATCATTATACACCTATTAGAATGTCCGAAATCCGGAACATGGACAAAACCAAATGCTGGCGAGGATGTGCAGATATAGTTACCCTTACTCATTGTTTATTGAAATGCAAAATGGTAAAGACACTTTGAAAGACACTTTGGTGATTTCTTACAAACTAAACATATTTTTACCATATGGTCTAGCAATTATATTCCTTGTTGGTTAACCCAAGGAACTGAAACTTATGTCCACACAAAAATATACACATGAGTATTTATAACAGCGTTATTCAAATTGCCAACACTTAGAAGCAATCAAGATGCCCTTCAGTGGTAAATGTGTAAAGACACTTTGGTATGTACAGGTAATAGAATATTATTCAACAGTAAAAAGCAATGAGCGATCAAGGCATAGAAAGACAGGCAGGAACCTTAAATGCATATTACTAAGTGAGAGAAGCCAATCTGAAAAAAGCAGTATACTGTATGATTTCAACTATATGGCATTCTGGAAAAGGCTAAAGTATGGAGACTATAAAAAGATCAGAGGTTGCCGGGGTTGGAGGCAGAGAGAGGTGAATAGGCAGAGCACAGAGGACTTTTAAGGCAGTGGAAATAGTCGGTATGACATTATAGTGATGGCTATATGTCCTTATACATGTGTTAAAACCCATAAATATATAATACCCTAAAGGGGGGAAAAAGTAAACTATGGACTTTGGGTACTTATGATGTGTCAAGGTAGGTTCATCTTTGGTAAATGAAATGTATGATTCTAATGAGTGATGTTGATAATTGGGGAGGGTATACATGTTGAGTTATGGGATTTATGTATTTATAGGAATCTCTGTACCTTACTCTCAATGTTATTGTAAACCTAGAACTTTTCTAAAAATAAAGTCTTTAAAATAATTTTAAATAGTTCTTACTTCTATGAACAAAATGCATGAACCATAAACACAGGAAATTGTAAAAGAGATAATGAGACAGTGGGAGGAAATGGGGTGTCAATTATTAGAGTTTACTGAAGTGAAGGAAAGAAATCAAAACCATCACAGAAATATTAAAGAATTGGAAGAAGCACACATGAAAATAGACATTGTTGAATACATAGCAAGGACACAGAGGATGTAAGTGAGAAGACAGATACAAGAAAGTAAAGTAAAAATAGAAGATAAAAAGATATGGAATGCAACATGTTTTGGAGTTCCAAAAAGGACAGTTATCCAAGCCAGGCAAAGAAGACCATTTATGCATAATTGGAGTCCCTGAATAGTAAAGCCAAAATATTTAAACAGAACAAATATTTAAAAATATAATTTGAGGGGGAAGAAAGTTGTGAAAAAAGAATCTCCAAATCGATTTATTGTGATTCTTAACCATATCACTAACATTTATCACTATATAAGTATGATGCTAGGCACTTAGATATCCATTATCTTATCTTATATTCATACTTCAATGGTAATGTTAGCTCTCTTGTATGAATAAGAAAATGGGGCATTAAAGTTAGTGGCAGAATCAGAATGTGAATCTAGGTATCCTAACTCCAAATCCTTTTTTCTGTCCAGTGTCAGAGCTGACTCCCAAAAATTTCTACTAGATTTATTTCCATATGAAATAGATGGCTAGATGGGTGAGTAATTGGATAGCAAATGTAATTCATTATTCACTTATATGTTATCACCTTTATTATAAATTATTTTATTTCTTTTGGATGCAAAAATCTCCTATCCCAAGAGGTAACAAATTACCACGCAGAGGATACTAGAAAAATATTTAAATTAAAAAATAATAATAATAAAGTTGAGTACTTTAAAATTCTTAGAAGATAATATTGACTTGCTGCTGTTTTTAAGCCAGTTTTTCCCCACTAAAACTGTTAATGTTATTATTATTTTTTAAATTAAGTGATTTTAGTGTATTTTAACTTTATTGTCTTTTATATCGAGTGAAAATATTTTGAAAATGACTGTGATTAATAGATTAATTGAACATCCAAGAAAATCACCTTTATTCTTACATCAATAATTTAAATAGATTTGAGTATTGTGTTCCAGTGAAAATTGCCTAAAACCAGTCAACACTGAGACATATGTTCTTCTAATTTATTCTAGTAAATATGTTAACCTTTAATTATACAGAAAGCAGATTTTAAATAGCCAAGCAAAATGATCACTTTAGTTACAAGGTTTAAAAAGTCAGACTGGCCTTAGATTTCTCTTTGGTGACATTTGACTCTAGAAGTCAATAGACCAAAACCTCTGGGGTACTCAAGAAAAGAAAGTGTAACCCAAAGATTTTATGTCGTAACCAAGATTTTTATTAAGTATAAAGGCTACAAAAAATACTGAATATGCTACAACTCAAGAAGTACTGTTCACCTGTCAGCAACTGAGCTTTAGCCAATGAAGGAATAACAGAAAAATTTAGCAAAATGTTTGGTGGTAAGCTTTTTTTATGTTTAACAGAACTAAGATGAAAACAAATATGTGGATTAGATGACAAAATAGAACATACATTTTATATGTCTTGGCAATTTGGAAATATATAAATAAAAATCAAGCAAGTAGGAGCATCAGTATTTTTTAAATTTATTTATTTTAGCTAGTTTTAAGTGTACAGTACATAGGTTAGACATCTATATAGTTCATAAAACAAGCCCCCCCCAATTGCTCCCTCCCTCTTCTAACCCTCCACCTAGCCAAAATATTAATGCTAACTGCATTCCCTGTGTGGTGCTCCCCATCCCCTTGACCATCCTTCAGCCACTAATTTGTACTTCTTTAACCATTCACCCTGTTCTCCCATTCCCCCAACCCCTTCTCCTCCCTGTCCATCACCAAATTGTCCACTATATTTGTGTCTGTTTTTGATTAGTTTTTTCTTTTTATTCCTTAGATTCTGCATATAAGTGAAATCATAGTGTTTATCTTTCTCTGTCTAACTTAAATACCTTCTAGGTCCATCAAAGCAGTATCTTTTTCTATCCCCTTCCTTTTAGTCTGTGTGTGTCTTATAATCTAAAGTGAGTCTCTTTTAGATAACATCTAGGGGTCTTGTTGTTTCCCTTCCATTCATCCACTCTATCTTTTAGTTGGTGCACTTAATTCTTTTCCATTTGAGGTACTTATTGATAGGAATGTAGTTGTTACCATTCTTTATTTTACATGTTTTTTTTTCTTAAAGAAGTTCTTCCAATATTTCCTGTAATACTGGCATTGGTGGTGATAAATTTCTTTAGTTTATTTTTGTTTGGGAAGCTCCTTATCTGTCATTTCACTCTAAATGATAGCTTTGTTGGATAAAGTATCCTTGGTTGTAGGGCTTGGATTTTCATCATGTTGAATATTTTGTGCCAAACCCTTCTGTCCTGCAGTTTCTTTTGAGAAAACAACTGCCATTCTTATGGATGCTCCCTTGTAGGTAACTATCTTCTTTTCTCTTGCTGCTTTTAATATTTTTTTCTTTCTATTTAAACTTTGGCATTTTAATTATGGTGTGTCTTGGTTTGGGCCTCTTTGGATCCCTGTTTTTGGAATTCTCTGATGTCCATTTCCTTCACCAGGCTAGGGAAGTTTTCCATCATTACTTTTCAAACAGCTGTTCAACATCTTGTTTTCCTTCAAGTATGCCGATTAGACAGATATTTTGGCCCTTAATAGTATCCTATCTGCTCCTTAAATTATTTTTATAGTCTTGCCATCTTATCTCTTGCCATTCTGATTGAGTGTCCTTGGCTTTTTGTCATCTTGATAGGGCATTTGATCTTTTTCTTTATTCACTTTGTTTATTTCTTTGTTCATTCCATTTAATATTCTTATCTCAGCTAATCTTCATTTCAGACTGTTTTCCTTTTATAATTTCCATTTTAATTTTTATGTTTTTATTTCTTTGTTGAAGTTCTTGCTTAATTTATTTACAATTCCCATAAATTCATTGAGCATCTTTATAATCAGTGTTTTGAACTCTGCATCTGTTAGATTACTTGACTCCATTATATCTGGATCTCTGTTCTGTTCTCTGCTTCATGGTTTCTTTATGGTTTCTGCTTCTTTGTATTTCCATTTTGGCTGCCTTTCCATGTCTGTTTCTATGTACTAAGCAAAGCTCCTAAGTCTCCTGGTCTTAGTAGTGTGGCTTTGTGAAGTAGGTGTCCAGTGGCACAGTCCTGAAAGGTGTTCAGCTGCAGGCCAAATTTAGCTCAAGCCTCTACCCCACTGGGGCCACCTATTAAGATTCAGCAAGCAATCAACATATGCTATGCTTATAACTGCCTCAAAAGGCCACACCAGAAACTGAGGTCAGCTGCCTCCAAAGTGAGTCTGAGTGCTGCTCAGCAAGGAGCACCTGACTCGTTGAGGATATACTTGGATGTGGCTTGGGTGAGCTGCAAGTTGTGGGAGGTGGGGTTTTAGGGACTTCTCTGGTGGAACGACCTCGGTTATCCAGTTTGATGACCTCATGGCTATGGTGGCACTGTGTCCCCCGCACTGGGAGTGGGGAGGGCTCAACAGGGAACAATGGATAACGCCAGCACTTCTATGCAGCACAAGTCTCACATCGGTCCTCACTCGGACAATGTTTCCCTGTAAGTCCCTTGTGCTCCCTGCGCAGCTGAATGGGCACTGGCGCTCAGAACAAGCAGGTCCGCCACCCCGAAAATCTGCTTGCAGATGCATCTCCTTTAAGAGGTGTCTGCTGCTGCCGCTGCCACAACCTCCCTCTCACTTAGCCGCTTGGGACCAGGCAGTCCCGCATTCTCACTCCATCTTACTTTCTGCTGATGCAGAGTGATATCTTGGATTTCTCCCTAGTTGTATAGCTTGTTCATCTAGATTCCAGGCAACCTTTTCTTGCTGCTGCTTCTTGTTTCCGTCACAACTTTGATTTGGTCGCCAGAAGGGTGAACAGAGCCTCTATCTTTACACCATTTTCCCCTGTCAGGAGCATCAGTATTTTGTCACTTTCTCGCAAAACTAAACATGTACCTACTATATATAAAATACCATAGGTACAATATTTACTGATTGCTTCATCTGTAATAGTGGAGTCAAAGGATATCATTAAAAACTAAAAAAATCAAGTAACAGAATTATAGTTTGGATTGGTTATATAACAGTACAAAGCTGGTGATAAACATTTAAAACATACACAATTTCTAGATATCTAAAATTAGAAATACTGAATAATTTGGAATGACAACATTGGTTTTAAAAAATGTACATGTAAAAATTGAGTGGCTCTTTAAATAAACTAACAAGATGAACACACTTTTTTTTCTGAAAGATACTCTTAAGATAATTTATGGGAAAACATACCCATAAAATATTACTGCTCTTTCCTGCACTTACAAAATATTTTCATTTGATATGAAAGACAATAAAGTTAAAAAGCACAACTATCAATTAATTTAAAAATAATAATAACATTAACAGCTCAAGTGGAAAAATATTGGCTTTAAAAAAATAGCAGCAAGTCAACATCATCTTCTAACAATTTTAAAATAGTCATTTTTTAAAAATACTTTTCTAGTATCCTCTGAGTGGTATTTGTTTTCTTTCTTGGAGTAGGAGATTTTTGCATCCAAAAGAAATTCAATAATTTAAAATGAAAGAAAATAATATATTGAGTGAATAATGAAATAGATTTGCTATCCAATTACCCATCTACCCATCTATTTCATCAATATGTAATCTAGAAGACTTTTGAGGGTCATTTATGACACTGGACAGAGAAAAGGACTTATCGGGAGACCAAGATTCACATTCTAGTTGTAATACTTCTTTTGCAATTTTAATGCTCCTTTCCTTATATATAAAACAGTCAGTATTTCCAGCCTCACTGGAGTGTAAATATTATGTACAATAATGAATATCCAAGTATCTAGAACAATACTTATATGTTAATACATGTTAACAAACATGGTTAAGAATCATAAAATGAACAGTTATTTCAGTTCACAACAACCTGAAAAATATCATTTGGAATTTTAATTGTGCTTAATTTAGGATTTTCTCATATATTATCTCTCACAAAATCTTACACAGAACAATGCTTTCAAATCCAAATTTTATTTTTGTCAAGTGATATATTTACTGATGTAACAGTTGGCATTATGCACTTTTTTTGAATTTCATCTAGGAAGATATATAAAAATCAACGTAAAATGAAAAAAAATGTAAAATTAGAGTTTGAATGAATTGGTTAGGAAAATTTGAAAAGGGAGAATAATTTTAAATTCTTTGTTGAAACCTATATGTCTGGCTAAGTTTCTTAGTAGTAGGATTATTGTACCTCTGTTTTCTTAATATTTCATATTTCTTAATATGAAAAGTGACCTCAAGTATTGGGATAAAATTTAATAGAGAAAGACAAATGAAACAATTTAAAGGAACACTATTTCTTAAAAAAAAAATCATGTTGATTTTATGGGATAGCTCTTCTTTCAAACCCTGACTTTCTGATCCACAAAAAATTTTGAGACATTTCTTTAACTTAATCACCCACCACAAAAACTAAACAAAATAAAAACCTCTGTTCTCACAGAGAAAGTTACTCTCTAAAAGTAATTATTTCAACCTTGTCCTATTTGAGCTCCATTTATCTATTTCATCCTAGAAATGAAAATTTCCAAGACAAGTAGTCCATAAATAAGAAAAACCAGAATGAGTTAGTTTAAGATTTGAGGAATTTCCTTATGGACATATAACTCTTTATATTCCATTCAATAAAGCAGGACTGAATCTTACACAGTACTCTATTTCACGGACAATAATTTATTGGCGGATCACATAGCAGAAAATCCAATGATTTTGTTGGAAAAAAAAATCTCAGGATGGCTTCAAAGACTGATACAAGTGGTCTAGATATAGATGATCTTCTTCAATTCTCAGTTCACTGTATGAACCATGAACTGTAACCTGGGCAAGGAGACCTCATGGGTGAGCCAAGAAATGGTATGGTAAATGTTCCCTTCAATTAATTTTTCCCTACCACTTTCACTCTGAGAGCTTTATAGAAGTTACAGTTGGAGACTTGCCTCAAGAACTGGAGAATTTTTCTCTCATGGCTCTCGTTCTTCAGATGCATAGTTTTTAGGTCTTATCCAGATATACGAGAATCATGATAAAACCAGAGAGTAACTGTTGCTGACTTTGTGTATTGAAAATCTTTGCGAACAACATAACCTAACTTAATCCATTTGTCAGACCAACTTGTACATATTCATACCTGTGTGCCCAGGCATGGCTAAACTGGTTATAAAAATATTGAGACAGCTCCAGATCAAGTGATAAATAGATAGTACCTGAACTATCTTAGTCCTTCTCTTGATCTCTGCACAATTTGGTCACCACAGAAGTAACATCTGGTGCTGTAGGAAGCCTTGGTTGTGTACTAGTATTGTTTGTTAAAAAATATGAATATTATTCTGAGTCAGACCATCAAGTAACCCTCTTAGTAAACCACACCTATGTATGCCCAGGGAGTATGGTTTCTGTTTAAAAAAATATGGCATCATTTTGGAAAGAGTAATATTATATTATAATCTCTGCCTCCAGCTTTATTACTCTTGAAATTTTAGAAAGCTTAGTTGAAAATTTTCAACACAGGAGATTTAAAAATGACAACTCATAAAAGATCTATCACTGGGAAACTGCAGTGATGATGTAGTCTGGCTTCAAGAATGACTAAATTTTAGTACTCTATTCATCTTTATATATGAAAGTGTAATTTTCATGGGCTGCTTTAAGAACATTCAAATGTGTCAAAAGAAATGATTTTAAATATTAAGAAAATGTCTGTAAGTTAACTTCCATGTTAAAATTTATCAAGCCTAAGTAATTTGTTTCTTGGTTTACATTGCTGGTCTATGAACTGATGAATTATCCTTGTAAAAGAACAACATAATAATAAATATGCATTGTGAAGGTCACTTTTAATTTCAAGGATGTTCCCCGTGAATGTACGCAGATATTCTGAAGACCTTACAAAATTGACAACATGAATCACTCTCTTAACCAAGTTAAGGAATGATCTGCAATAATTTTAGCACAGTTTATTTTTATCAGAGTAGAATTTTCAGGTTGTTTTTCAACCTGCATTTTGTTTCTTTGCACAGTGCTTGAGCGAACATTGGTAACCATGGTTTATGTATAGAAAATAAAAATTCCTGCTGTGATATCAGTGGCCCTATGGATATAGCCAGAGAACTCTCAATTTCAAGAAAAAAAAACACAGAAAATGGACAGTATAAATATTGAAGCAATGGAAGAAATTATAAAGGCAAAATATATGATATACTATTGTAAAACTTTTGTACAATAACCAGAAAATTTCACATCAGAAAAATAGTAAAAACTATGATAAATAGATAAAAGAAACTCAAAATATATCCTAAAGTAATTGTTTTATCTTTAGGGCACTACTACATTCTTAGTGGATAAATAATGAGTATATCTTCTGTGATATACTCATTAGTAGACTGGTAGGAATTGAGGAGCTGAATGAGAGCAATAGTGGCAAATCACAGAACTGTTGGTGGGCATGTGCTTGTCAACATCGTTACTTTTCTTAGATCAAATATTTGTATGAGGATGTGAATGTCAGTAAGGTTTTTATAGTTATGTGTATCAAACACTGGGAAAGATAGTTAATCCGTATGGGAAGGATAGTTAATCCCTATATTTACTTCACACGAGATTCTCAAGAGACAATGAATGACTTGATCCCAAAAAGAAGAGATTTGAAATTGATAAATATGAAATTCAAATTTAGATTAAAAAAGGTAACTGCTTAGATATAAGATAAGAGATAGTGGACTTTTCAAGAGGTGATGTATAAATAAATACCTAAAATTGTTGCTGATTGCAAGCACAATACAAAACAGTATTTTGATATACGTCTCCCCAAAAGTAGTGATTTACTGCTTTATCTGAAATGTCTTGTGTAAAAGAAATAATATTTCTGATGTACTGTGTACTCACTAAACCCTACTCAGGATCCTGTGGTTGTTTATTATGTTACATTTAAGAGAATCATCAAATATCTGGAGTCCATTTAGAAAAAGGCAAGGGTAGTGAATGGTATGGAAATCAAGCGCTGCAAAACCATTAAAAAAATTGGAAGTAGTTTGCCTGAAGAAGCAAGTAAAACATGTTATCTATCTGTTACGTGTTTGAGGAGTTAGCAGAGAGAAGGGAGATAGTTTAGTTTATTATAACTGTCTGCATGATTCCAGAGTTCAAAAAACCAAAGAGTGAAAAGTGCTGAAGAGCTGGATTGTATCTCAATTTCAGGAAGTCCTCATTAGCAAGATTTAAATCTTTATTTCCTGTAGTGTTCTGCTTTTCATCACCTGAAACGTTTGTGTTAGGACCTGACTTTGTAGCTCTAATCATGTAACTAAAACTCTCTGAGCCTCAATAGGAATGATCATGGTACTTAACTCGTGGCATGCTTGTGAGGATTAAAGGAAATACTGTGTACTAAGGGCTTTACAGTCCCAGATACATATAAAATGCTCAAGAATGTAACCTATTTTCATTACTAGATGACCAGTTTCCAAAGAGAGTACTGTTCAGAAGGTATCTTAAGGCATCCTAATCATCTAGAAATGGAATTAGACAACTCTAGGTTGGCTTCCAAATGGTAGAATCTACAGTTCCATGACTCAAATATTGTAAGGAAAATAATTACACTACTTAAAATTTTCTTAAGTATACTTTTATCATGATTATGAATACTCTGAAGCAAACATTTTGGTCTTTCTGGTCCATAAATAAACCGTTAACATACTAATTTATATATGAGTCAATGTGTGGGAAGTAATCTATATAAAGTAAGTTAATAAATATAGTCCTCATGTAACTATCCATCCCCAAATTTGTACATTTTTTATTTTATTTAAACATGATGAAGTGCTTCTGTTATTATTTAAACTCATGTTTCTAAGTTTTACTAGTGTCTGAGGTTATCAGTTTTCCCTAAAATAATACATGTAATACATAAAAATATATGTAAGTATAAAATTATTTTTACAATTGGACCTTACATTATTTCTTATTTATATTATATGTGGTATTATATTACTATATATTATAGAATCATTAACAATGTTTTGGGGGATATAAATAACTTTGATTGAATGACAAAACTTTTAAATGCAATAGCTCTTGATTTTCTCTGCCAAAGGCTGGAAATGGAAAAAAATAGTAACTTCTAGTAAGTGGAATTATCTTTTATTCTGAAATGCCCTCAGGCACAAGTACATAAATTCATATCCTCTAAACTTACTGCCATACTCTTTCCAATTTGCCTTTAACAGACAACAAAACAAATAGTATAATAGAAAAATAAAGTATATATTATTGTCAGAATTATATTCACCTCATAAATTGGCACAAAGGAATGTCTAAATAATAACATCAAATAAGGTATACGTAAGCTTAAGGAATTTACTTGAAATATATATTTCTGATGCATTTGAATTAAGTAATCTTTATTACAATAGCAATCTTAATTATGTATAATATGTACCAGATATCCTGCTAAAATTATATTTTATTTTTAATATGTATCATTTTTTATACTTCATATATGTATCATTATATATATAATTCAAAGTTCACAATATTCTTTAAAGGAAATATAATTCTCTCTTTATATGAAAAACTGAGACTCAAAGAAGTCAGGTAACTCACCCAAACAGGTAAGTGAAGCCTGTGGTCTAAAAATCTTTCCTCAACACCCATGCACATAACATCGACCTACCACTGTTTACTAAAGGCCACAAAGAGATTGACAACAACAATGAAGAAAACAATCCTCACTCTAAAATGGCTCTCACTTTTAAAAGCAGTATATGCAGTTGATTTTTGCTAATGTGCAGCAAATATGCCACAAAAGGCAAGAGGTTTTTGTCATTCTTTGTGGCAAGTTGAGTTTGTTTCCTTTCTTCTTATTTGGAAAGTGGTCTGTTTTTAATATAAATTATCCTTAAGTAATTAGTAAAGCCTACTTATCAGGTGGTGTTCGATTAGTTTTTGGTATTTTTGTAATTAATTACAAATTTATCAATTTTAGATATATACATAAATTTGGTTTTTTTAAAAGGGAGGCATCTAGCTGTAGAATGACTGGGTAGGAACTCAGCACAATTAAGTGAGAGATTCCCTTATATCACATTTTCCAATTTGATGTATTGTTAACTAAGATATAAAATGGCTTTCACTACATAAGAGCTATTAATATTTAATACATTGCTCCTCCATTTAATAATCTCCACAATAATATGAAAAGAGTGAAAATAATGCTTTGTATTTATATAACACACGTCTCCATGGAGCCCAGAGGATTTAGTTGACAGAGTCTAAAAATGACTTTGTCAGAGAGAAAAAGAAACTAATATTACCATAATTATTTTGCAGGTATTGAAACTGACACTGAGTCCATATGTAGATACTAATATGGATATTATGCAGTCAAAATGAAAAGGACAGCTTCTTCCAGCCATACTAATGATCAGTAGTGACCATACTGAGAAAGAATACATAACATTATTTATTTTTTGCTTATAGTGACAAAATTAATGACAAAACAATATTATGAGGACTCAATATTATACTAGTTATTGGAGTAACACATTATTATTTATTGTTTCACTTTGCCTTGGCAATGTTGGGATGTTATACACATACACTTTAAAAGAAATAACTGTTGCCAAAAGTTATGTACCAAAGGAACTGTAATTCTAAGTATATTCTAAGGCAATAAAATAAAGTATTGAATAAAATGTTATAATTTTTTTTCTATAAAAAACAGTTGTTTTATAATGTGAAAAAGCAAGCACTATGAAATAACTGTATTGTGAACTGAAATTTTTTAAATGTGTGGTCACCTTTTTAAAGTGAGAAACATTGACCATGCAATGGTGATTCCAGAACTGTGAATTTTCTTCCTCTACCTTCCCTACAAGTCATGGATCCTAGATAATGGGTTAAAACAATGTGTGTGTATGTGTGTGTGTGTAGTTTATGTTAAATACAATGGAAGAAGAATAGCCTCATAGTATTAATGGTTCCCAAACCTTAACATGTACCAGAATCGTCTTGAGGATTTTTTAGAAATATAGATTGCTAGCCCATAACTCCAGTCATTCTGATTTAGCATGTCTGGAGTAGGGCCCAAGAATGTGTGTTCTACAAGTTCCTAGTTATACTAATGATTTGGTCTGTGAACCATCTTTTGGGAACCAATGGTACAGCCAATTAGGCTTCTGCTTTTACCTTTCATGGAGAAAGAAATAATTATGACCAGATAGAAATTACATGCCAACTTGGAAGATTCAAGTGTAAAAGAGATACTGAGAAAGAGAAGGGAACTAAGCTGTCTCTATTAAAACAGAAAATAATAAATTCTGTTTAAAAATTCATACCGATTCTAAAGTCATAAGCAGCCTAGGCTCTTCCTTTGCATTCTGTTTTAATATTCATTTAATAAATATCTATTGATTACTTATTGTGAAATAGAGACCTCCATGCAACAGATAAAATTACTGATTATGTTTCTGTGAAGATGAATTTTCACTTGATATTACTTTGTGTTAATGTAATTACTATGTCTTTAATTATATTAGATATTTATTTTGACTTTGTCTTTATTTTCACAGTTAGTCTTCTTTCCCTTTTCTAATATTAGCACAGAATGGCCAGTTACCAGTATTTTCCCATTTGTGTTTATCTTGTATCAGTCTAAAGAGGGTGTTAAAGATGTTTCTGATCATTGATGGAACTAAGGCCGGGTCACTGATAGTCCTGTGTCTTTGGACTGAAAGGCATTCCTTAATACAACAGGGAAGACAAGTATGGCACAAGGATTTCAGTGAAATTAAATCATGGAAATGAAAACTGTGAAACCTATGAAAAAGAGTATTCAAATTTGTTGTTTTAATTTGCATGTATTTGATTAGTAATGTAGAAGTTGTATCTTACCCACAATACTGGAAAAACATTTTCTTATAATAATTGGTGGTAGCAGATTTGTATCAAAATAGCAACTTTAATACACTCATTACCAGAATGCTATTGAGATACAGTTGGACAATGTGCAAAAAGATCCTTAAAAACACCTTCACACTTTTGAACCACTATTTCCATATAAATAGATTATAGAAGTTAAATAGAGATGTGCACACTAGTTATATATTTATTTTGATCATAATATTGGTTTAAATACCAAAATAGTGAAACTGTGGTTTAAATGTTTCAAAGGACAGCTACTTAACATAAATTATGGTATATTTCCAAAATTTCATACCATGTAACCATTGAAATTATAATTTTATACATAATGATATAAATATATATATTTTTGATACAGGTTTAAACACAATTTTTTTTCAATTTACTAATACGAAATAGGCATAGGAAAATGATTAGAGGGAAATATACCACATATTAACAGTAGATCTTTCTGGATTATAAATTATTTCCCTTGCTTTACATTTGGTCCTGTCTAAAACATCCACTGAGATATTTGGAAGGTAATTATTCATATTACTTAATGAATCATTGACCAAAATCTTCATGGACATTTTGGACTGTACTAAATCATTATTTTTTTTCTCTCTGACCTGAAACGTATTTTATAAATTATATGTAAAGAATGTGTTATTTTTATTATATAAAATAAACAAGTGTTTAGGAGTGTACATGCATGTATGGAAGACATAATCCATGGAGAATTTTCTTTGGTACCCAGGATTTTAAACTCTAAGTGAATTTGATAATCATGGTTTGCCTTTAATTTCTTATGTAACCATAATCGTGCCATTATTCTGCTTTGCCATACTTACAATTGCCCATGTTCTTAAGTAGGTCATAACTTGTTCTTTAAGTGTCAGTGTTTTCATTTGTCAGATGAAAAGAAAAGATTAGATATCTGAGTGGAATCTGTGTGTCCTGAAAGTTTCATAAATTCTGAAAAATCTCACTGTCTCTCTTCAAAAGCACAGTATCTTCTGTCTCTATTATGCATTTCTCACAAAGACACTGTGAGAAAATATTTCTAAGAGAAATATTTCTAAGAGTATGCTACCCACACTTATATTCATTACTAAATATCGATAATACTAATTTAAAAACTTTTATGCTGTTTGCCACATGTCTAGGAGCTGTCTAAATGTTAATCTTCACCACTATATTTGAGGTAGGTACACTTATTTTTCCCATTGTACAGATAGGAAACCTGAGGCCTGCAACTGGTTGGTTTGTCCCAGGTCATGCAACTAGGAAAAGGACAGGCCAGGATTCAAACCCAGTCAGCATGGCTCCAGACTCTGCAGTGTTTCTTAATATCTTGCCAAATGATTGTCCTTTCATGGTTTTATCTACTTCAAATTTTTGACAATGTGTGAAGATAAGACCCTCAACTCATGATTGTGGTTTTAGAGTGAAAAGATGTTTTCACTCCTATCAGAAGTTCAGCACATTAGTGGAAATTCAATGGGCTCCCTGCATAGTTAAGACCCTGCTACCATCATCACTGTACCTAAACTAAGACTTGGTGGGGGAGGAAGCCGTCATTCTGGTTTTACACATCTGTCACAGCAGCTTAATTTCATTATTAGTTGTTATGATGTCAGGGGAGTCTTTGCTTTTAAAAGTGGCCCTGTAATTTTTAGTAATTAAAGAAAAACAGAATGTATAATATCTGAAAATGTATCACTGACACTGAATGCAATTTGCTTTGGATGGCTAATATTTTTTAGGAGATGGTTTCCAAGGCATATTAACATGCTTATGGGAGTATACCTTTCATAAGCTTCTTAAAAATATTTTTCTTCCATCATGAGATAGCACATAGCAATTAATGAAGTTTAAAAACTTCGAAATATAGGCTTATTTACTTTCTTTTTTCTTAAGTAATTTCAACCATAGAGGGAAATAGCCTAAAATAAAATCCATTAATTTAACAGTGTAACTTGAGCTAAATTAAAATCCTCTGTAGTTTGTATTTCCCAGTTTTCCTTAGGAGTATGGGTTACTACATGACTATAATAACAAAGATAATGATTATTTGAAAATCCTTAGGGCTCACCATGCAAGCTTCATATATAAAAATCTAGATTCAGTGCTTTATTAATTTAAGATCAATATTTTGTTTCTTTTGGTCTGAATACTTTGTTCCCCCTCTTTGAAGAAAGGGCATGGCTTGGTTTCACAGTGCCTAGTAAAAGTGCTGTATGCAGTCAGACTTTCAACATTTCAAAAATGAAATTTTAAATGTGTGTATGTGTATGTATTTTCTGTGTGTTTGAACATTTTGAGTTATATTTCTTAATCAGTGACTATTTCATTTGATTTCACAATTGGAGTGAATAACAGTTTGAGGAGACTGTCAGATGCTCAGTGTGAGTAAAAGTAACTACTCTATTCCCCAGCACTGGATGTTGATAAATTATTATGTTGTGGAGTTTTCAAAATAATGATAATTGTGGTATTGATTGTAATATTAGATAGCTAGGCTAGCCTTTTCTCCAAAACACAGACTTTAATGGCCTTTAAAAAAGAATGCTATTGAAATGTCCTACCATAGATGAATGGCTAAAGAAGCTGTGGTACAATATACAATGGAATATTACTCAGCCATAAGAAGAGATGAAATATTGCCATTTGCAACAACATAGATAGATCTCGAGATAATCATGCTAGGTGAAATAAGCCTGACAGAAAAAGTTGAAAATCACATGATATCACATATGTGAGATATAAACCTAAAAGCAACAACAACAACAAAAAACAGGACAAATAGAGACTGATGGACATGGACAATAGACTAGTGGGTACCAGAGGGTAGGGGAAGGAGTGGGGAGATAGACAGGGTAAGGGGGTCAAATACGTGGTGACAGAAAGAAATCTAACTATGGAAGGTGAACACATAGTGTAAGTATAGATGTATACACACATACATAAATATGCTTTACTATTAAAGAATATAGCTAAAACTTATTGAATTTCATTAACCAATGTCACCATAAAAATAATTAATTAATTTTTAAAAAAGAATGCTGTACTGTGAATGATGCCTTCCCTGTTAATGCACATTCAGAGGATCCCCATTTTATACATACACATACACACACCACACACTCAGGTAAATGAATTTTAAAAAATTATATACCTGTATCAAAATTGACTTTGTCTATGAGGTTTGCGTTACACCTTCTAAGGGTAAGATAACATTTCATTTGTTTTCTCACAGTGTGTAGTGCATTCTGCTGCTGTAGCACTTTTCACATTGTAGTAAATGCAGCTCTATGCATCTGCCTCCTAAACTAGAATATGGACTACTCTAAGACAACAGCCACTCTTATTTATCTCTATCCCCTATGCTTAGCACAGTGACTGACACATCTGTTGAGTTTATAATGATATGTAGTCTGTTGTTAATTATGATTTTGAAAATACTAATAAAAGTGTGACTGGTTTCCTGGTATGATGTTCATGACAACTTGTTTCTCCACAGTTTCTAGAGAAATTTTAGACTTTTAGAAGGGCATTTCATGAATGAGCATGAGCAAAGGAAAGGTTCTAATACCACACATTTTATGTTCAGAGAACGATATAGTAGTAGGGGTTGAGGGTTAGGAGCTGACAGATAATAACAGGCTTTTAGGTCTGCTGTGAAAATATCTCTGGTCAAGAGTGATGGTTACACAGAATTCTTTTGGAGGTTACTGGAAATAGTAGAGTAGTTAGTACCTGAAGTTGCTGACAATTTATATATTAATTTTTGTTTTGTAATCAAGAAGGAAAAATAGGAATAATAACCAATTTACTTCTTTGACTCTCCTATTAAAGACAAAGCTATCCCTTAGACACAGGGGAATATTTAAGGAATTTTTATAGAATAGTGTGTAAAGAGCTGAAACATGCAAATTGTCTTGTTTTATAAGAATTATATAGATTGGCATTTCTTTTATTTCCTTGTATACTGAGAAGGAATTTTGTTATACCCTGAAGGGCTAGTAGACTTGTAACTTGAAAATACTAAGGTTTTCAATGACTTTAAAAACGAGGATCATTGCTTTTGAAACTTGGCTTCTTGAAAACTATTTAAAAAATGAAATAGTTAATGTAAAACCTAAATGTTATTGAGTGCTTATGCATTCCAGGCACAGTTATTAAGATATTTATGTGTGTCTCATTGAACACTATTAAGTAGATACTCTTATCCCAGTTTTATACATTTGAATAATAATAATAATGTTTTGCTTTAATAATATTTACTTCAAAATACATAACCGAGGAACTAGTGGAGCTAAAGTTTAACTCCACAGTTTCTATCTCCAGACACTTTGTCTCTTGCTTTCCAAAAACATCCCTAGGAGGCCAGTTACTTTATTCCTTTGTTAAAACTGATCACATTGTGGTACTGAGCACAATTCTTTTTATGAAAGGAGGCTTAGGTTTGCCCCAGTTAACCTCTTTCTCTCCAGGGATTATTATGTGTGCTCTATTAGAAAACATGGCTCTCATAAACCTTCAAGCAATTGAGATCACTCATTTTTCTCACATGAAACTATATCAATGGATTCCTGAGTTCCCTTGATTCCATCTAATTCACTTTATAGCCAAAGTGAGTTTTCTAAAATGCAAATCCAAGCATATCAGTTCCCTGCTTTAATCATTCAGTGATGTCCCATTTTTTTCTGAATATTTTAAACTCTTTAATGTGCTTCTAAACTCCTTTCTAAACTCTACTTGCCACTCTTGTCTCTCTTACTTCCATTCCCACATTCTGCAGCTGGCCTCTTCAGTTGCAAATTTATTTCAGCTGGGCTTTTGTACTTGCTGCTCCCCCTAACTAGAACACTTTTCTTCTGCATCCCACCCCAAGCTGCTTGTACTTCTAGAAACTTTCTGTAGGAACTTGCTCTTGAAGTCCCAAATTTGGATTAAGTAGTTCTCCTGTTAGGTGTTCTAGCAGCCTTCTTCAGCTTCCTTTCATAAAACATCATGTTATCTGAGTGTCTGATTACTAATTTTTACCTCCTACTAGACTGTTAAACTCACTGGGAATTGAAAGGATGTGCTTATTTATTTTTTTTTATTGGACTCCCAATAGTACATAGTAGTTCACATTTTTTTTGTGTACCTGAATTGGTAAAACATAAAATATGATTTTAAGAGTTCAATAAATAAAACTTTATTTAATCCACACAATTCCCATAAGGTATATACTATGATTGTACCCTCTGAAATGGGGGACTTGCTACACAGGAGTTCAAGTAACTGGCCCAAGATCACACAGTAAATAAGTGGCAATAATAATCTGGTGGATTTAGCACCAGATAGTCTGGCTTCAGAGTCTGGACTCCTGAAGATCAGTAGCATCAATAGATTAGTATTTCTGGGTGATAGTTGGTACCTCAGGGCATTCACAAGAGAGAAAACATGAAACCTGGTTATTGCTCTCGTCTCTGCCACAATTATGTGATTTTTGTGATTTCTCTCTGCTTTAGTTTAATTATCTGCAAAATTTAGAAACTGTGGATAGAATGATCCCAAACATTTTTGTTCTCTAAATAACAGTGATTAAAATCAACAACTTATTTGCGTTACTGTGGGGAAGATTGAATATTAAAAATAAATTACTTAAGGACTGTAAGCCAAAAATAGGTCATCTATGTCCAGTCTACAGACTTCTGCACTTTCTTATCTCCACTGTTTGAGAAATTCATAATCCCATCCTAACTCTCTGATCAAAGAATTGGACTTAAATAGGGCTGTCAGTTGGATAAACTAAATAACCTAAAACCACCTAAGAAAATGAAGTGAGTCTTTATTGATATAATTAACTTGGCAAATGATTAGTAATAATAATTTAAAAAAGAAAGATAAGTCATTGCCTAGTTCAGTTGCTAACACATAGTAGGCATTCAGTAAATATTAGTTCTCTATGGATTTTATTTTTCCTTTGAGTTCACTCATGGGTTTCACTTTTTCTGTGAATTTTCAGTTCAGTTATATCACCTTTCTTTTCCTCCTGTCTCTAAGAACATTCGTCATAAAGGAGAACTAATAAGCATCCTAGCTAATTTGGTACATGTTCATATTATATAATCACCGTGGTAGCCAGACTGTTAATTGAGAGCAAATAAATTTATAGGAGAAAAAACTCTTTTGCTTTCTGACTGAAGGTGTGCTCTATGGAAGCACTGCCTCTTAATCTTATTTCGTCTTTCTTCAGTAGGTACTGAATGAGTTCCACTCAAAAATAAGTGTGGTTGGGCCTACTTTGAAGGAATCGGCAAACTTTAATAAATGTCAGACAACCTCATCTTTCATTTTTAAAGAATATGGATACATGGCCACATCTAAAGGTCAAATATTAAATGATGTCAAAGCATAAAAGAATGTTAACATACTCATGTCACATTTCTTTTCGTAATTTCCTTTTAATGACCAATGCCCTAGTGGTCAAACTCTGAAATTGGGTTCTTGCTATCAAATGAAAGATTAGGCAAATTCAAATATATTTTTTAAATGTAAATTAATTTTCACTTACTAACAGCACTAAATGTTTAATTGAATGTAGAACATCTCACTTATTGCAAATAAATGAACAGTTTTAGTAATGAAATGTAAGAACTACCATAATATTGCATGTCATTATACAAATTATGTCCATCTAATGATCAGGATTCACTAATGACACACAGAAAATACACCCACAGCAGTTGATAATCTGCCCACAGTGTGAAATTCTGAATAGGTTATGTGTGTGGTATTTTAGTCTTTCTTCCAGCATGTTTCAAAGCAGTCTTTGTTGTGAGAACTTTAAAAGCTACAAGAAAGCATATTTAGTAGGTTTTCTTTAATTTTGAATACTTTAGGTTTATGGTAACTCATTACCTGAGTCCACCAGAAAATTTGATTTTGACATGCATAGTTTCTTATTTTATGATATGTAAGGAGTCCTCAATATATGACTGCACAATGTTTACTCTGCAATATTTAAAAAACAAAAATAAATAAAGCAACTAAAGATCTTTGCAAAAATTGCTGCTGTTTTAAAATAGCATTATATCCACTCTTGTTCTGTGAACTGAATTATTTTTATTTAACATTAAAGAATAATCATTATGTCCTTGATTTAAATAAATTAATTATTTAAAATTCACAAGAATTTCTGAAAATGTATATGGTTGTACATATAAATAAATGTGAGGAAGTGATCACATAAGTAATCTATTCACAAATTTCAATACAATATAAAACATCTTTTAAAAATTGATATCTTAGACCTATGAAAGATGAATTGGAGAAATAGTCATGCTATATAAAATTGTGTTAAAAACTATGATCCTGGAAACCAAGATAAATAACATTACATGGGTTTTTAAAATATTAATTTTTTTAGTGACTTTAATTTTAAAATTGTTCTCAAGTATTACTTGATCTCACTTATTTTATGAAGAGTAAATGACTTTTGCATATATGTATGTATACACTATTCATATATCAGGTTTTTTTATATATATGAGAAATCATATCACTATAAAATAACATTATTTTATTTCTTAAGACAATAAGCAATATAAAAGTGTTAAAGAATCACTGCAGGCAGACATGAATAGATTGCAACCTGATCATTCAGAATACATAAGTCTACATCAGGAATATCCATGACATACCTTTGAATTTCCTAACATGGAGAAAAAAAGAAAAATCAATTCTGTTACTTAATCTACACATTTGAAAATGTAATCAAGTAGTCAAGCCCTCTACAAAGTAGACAAGAAAATATAATACTAACAAATCACACTTGAAATTAAATTTTAGGTCTTGAGAATATGATTGTCAATCTTCCTGGGAAACATGGACCAATCATATCTATGTGCCTAAATCTTGGCACCTTTGGATTCCAAGAAATACTTCATGGCATGTATATACATTAAATTTAGGTTTGACTACATTTAAGGAGAAAACATGAATAAATAAAAATAGCTTAAATATGGTAGAGGTTTATTTCTCTCTTACATAAAAGGGGTTTGTAGGTAGGTTTTTCAGGGCTCCTATGGCAGTTCCACAGTGTTATCATGGCTCATATTTTTTATTTTTTCCTTCTCAGCTTGGGGTTTCCAAATTTAAAGACTGAGATGCTTATTAGAGTTCCAGCTATTGTGTCAACATTCAAGCCTGTTCTAGCCTCCCACTTTAAGGACAATTTCCCATGGGCACATACATATGCCTACTTATATGTCATTGTCCAGACCTAGTTACATGACTATTCTCAGTTGTGCATATAAGGCTGAGAACCTTTCAGCTGAGCACATTGTTTAAGATTTCTATAACTGAAGAAGGGGAAATGGGTATTGGAAGACAATTAGCATGAAAAGCAAGTATTCAAAATATATATCTAAGAAATTATTGCATTACAATGACACTATATTTACACAAGCCGTCATATTTTTAGTGTTACCCTTAGACTGTGGCAGCCATCCCAAACTTATCTGAGAATAAACTGAAAGTAGACAGTCAAGTGTAGGTAAACCAGAAAAAAACTTGAACATAGTTTCAAAAATTAGAGAATGATTGAAGACAAAAAAAAAATAGAAACAGCCCTGTTAGATAATAAATATGAGATACAGTTGCAAAAACAGAGAGGTTGCAAACAGCAGCTCCCAATCAAAAAGCATATCTGCATGTATTTAAGAGTGAGGAGATTGCTATTCACACTTATGTACAGGAGAGAGTACTGCATGAGCAGTGGCTTGTTTGGATTGGGACGAACAGGTGAAGTTAATGAAGGAAAGAAAGTTTACTGAAAAAGAGACAAACTATAGCAAATTTGTTTAATTATTTTTTAAATTTGTTTAATTATTTTTTTAATTCATGTGAAAAATGATCTTTGTTTTCTTTGCAAAAGCACATTTTGTGCTAAAGAAGTCTGAAATTAAACACATATTACAACAGAGTCCATTAATACTCTGGCATTTTTGTTTCCTTTGCTTTGCATTTTATAACACATGGCTAATAGATTGTATCTGAGTAAGAATTTGTTAAGTATGACTATTATTCAGAATTTATGGTCATATTCTTTGGACGGCAGAACTACTGATAGCAATCAAAATGACAGTTAGAAATTACAGAATTCAATAGGATGATCATTATTTCACTCTGAGATAGATGCAGTTCCACCAAAGGAATTTTGCCCTATTAAAAAAAAGAGAATTTATTTAACATTTTATTTTTATTACTTTCCTTTTCTTAATTCCTACAATTTACTTAATTAGACATATAAAATAGAACTCATTTGGCCAGCAACTACATACATTTTTTGAGGGAAAAATATGTTCTCTCAACCTACTGATGATCAGAAGTGGTATGAGCATGTCTGTATATGTGTGTGTGTGTGTGTGTGTGTGTGTGTGTGTGTGTGTGTGTGTGTGTGACTGTGATATCAAATATAAATGATATTTTAAATGTACGTGAAAATGAACTTTTGGTAGCTGAATATACAAGTCTGATTTCATAATGAAATTGTGAATGAGGATTAGTTTTAGGTTTTCTTAATGTATAAATGACAGTTGAAACTTTGTATGGCTTAGCAATTGCAAACAAAGAAGAGTATAAAAAGAGGGCTATAGATTAATATTTGTAAGGGAGAAGAGCTTGAGTAGAATCAAAGATATCGCAGGACAACCAGTTAGGAGTGTATTTACAGAATGTCAGAGAGAAGAGTTGTAAGACAGGAGGGCGTGATCAATACTGGTCAAAGATGCAGCAGAGGTTAAGTAAAGTAGATGCTGGAGAATTAGGAAATCAGAACATAATTTGTCATCTTATCCTAACTGGTTTGGAATGCTGGTAGTTAAAATCAGGCTCATTTCAGTGAGTAAAACAATGCAAAGGAAATGGAATCGATATGTACATGTGACGCTCCAAGAAGTTCCATGCCAAAGGAAGAAGATGAGGCAGCAATTAGACCTATTAAAGATTAGTGCATACCTACCTATGTTGTTCAATATAGGAGTCACCACCTACATGTGGCTATTGAGCACTTGCAGTGTGGCTAGTCTGAATTGATATGGCTGTGAGTGTAAAATCTATACTAGATTTCAAAGCATTGGTATGAAAAAATTACAAAATATCTTACTGAAATTTTTGTATTGATTACATATTGAAATAATTTGTTATGTGATGAAATATAGATTGTTAATATTAATTTCTCTTTTACTTTTTAATGTGCTTACTAAATTTTTAAAAATTACATATGTGGCTTAACATTTGTGGCTTATATTATGTTCTATTGGACAGTTCTATTGCTGGTCTATAATCTGATTCCAATTTGCCACAATATATGTGAGAGAAAATCAGAAACCATTCTAAAAACTACAATCTTTTTTCTACATTTACTTAAAAGTATAATTTGTTATAGTAGGAAAAACATGAGCCCCTGGATTTAGCTCTGCTACTAACTAGCTTTATAGCCCTAGGCAAGTTATTTAACTTTTGTGAGCCTTGGTTTCTTCATCCATAAAATGAGAATCATGAAACTTACCACACAGGGTAATTGTGAGAATTAAATGTGAATGTAAAGGGCTTTACGGAGTCCATGCTACATAATCTGCATTTAATATGTTATATTCTTTCCTTTCTGTGTGACTTATAACTCTGTTAAAAGAGACAGAATTGATCTGAAATACTGTAAGCCTAAAAATCAGAGCATGATGGGAGACAAGATAAAAATAAAAATAAAGGTTATTGAACCAAAATCTTTCAAGATTATAAAATAACTAACAACCTGAGCTTTTTTGGAAGGACAAAACAATAAATTGTTTTCAAATATGGAAATATATACACACATATATGTATTTATATATGTATATATATATACACACATGTATATACATATATGTGTGTATATATGTACATGTATGTGTATTTTCAGTGAACTATATGAAATAGTATATATATAATTCTTTATAAACTCAAATATTCTGCATCTATTCAAATATGAATAGTGGTTTATTATTACCATTTTATAAAATTACATCCATTAAAAAACGATAAAAGGAAAAAATGAGTAACTCTGGCAGGAAAAAATAAGGTTGAGATGATGATGAAAGAAGAAAAAAAAAGACATAGAGAAGATACAAAGAATTTTCCAAAAGTCAAAATAGGAAATATACATCTAGCTAGCATATACTGTCCATAGATTTCTTTCTCAGCCTTCATATGCCGCCATGGAATGGTCACAAATAATTCGCTCCACACTGTTCAAGTGCACAGTACAGTAATTATTAAGTGTAATAAAAAGGCCTCCCCCCACAAATTTGTATTTTGATGGACACAGGGGAGTAGTAGACAGTAGACAAAATAAATAAGTAAAACACATGTTAGTTATTAATTCAAAGCCAAAAAAATAAAAGAAGGGGGCTAGAATATGTTGATGGAGGAAGGTTACAGAATTAGATAAGATATACTATCAAGGCTTACTGAAAGGGTGACATTTGGATAACATGGAAAAACAGCAAGTGAGCAAATCATATAGGAAGCATTTCAGACAGCAGTAGGAACATAGATCATAATTTGGGATTTTGGATTATTGGAGGTCTAACGTGGCTGGAGCCTAGTGATTAGTAGGATTAGTAGGAAGGCATGACATCACCAAGTAAAGGCTGGGTGAGGAGATCATATAAGACTTCAAATAACCTATCTTGACTTGCTATGTCCCAACTTGACATGACTAGAAGTGTTTCAACTTAGATTGATTGACCTACTTTGACTTGCCTTGCCTTGACTTGACCTGACTAACTGGACTTGAACTTACTTAAATTAATTTTGCTATTGAAGGTTTTTTAAGGGTTTGACTTTTGCTCTGAGTGAGAAGGTGACTTTAGAGTTTTAAACTGAAGAGTGACACTCTGTTTTAAACAGAGTGACTTCCTTTAAATAGAATTGGTCTAGCTGCCTTCTGAAAGGAAGATGTGAAATGTGTACATGCATAAAGACTCACAAAGTTCAAATTATTACCTGGGCTACCAGGACCATATTTGGTTTCCTTCTTATGATAGTTTAACCTTGATTTCTCTGACAATTAATTTAATCTCCAGGATTTGGAATTTTCTGGAGAGCCCTGCAATGTTTATAAACACTTTAAATAGTATATACTTTACATATTGCTCTAAAAATTTTGAATGTGGATTATATTTATAATTTTTACATATAAGTTAAAATGTGGCATATATCTGGTTATTATGTTGAATGCTTCATGAATTTTACCTTAAATTCAATCAATGGATTTATTTATTTATTTGTTTATTCACTTACTTATTTTTAATGAATTTTTTATGTTGACATTGATTAATGAAATCTGGTAATTAAGGCATAATATATTTAACTGTAAGGCATAAATATATTTACAATGTGTGTTTACCTCCCATAGTTAGATTTCTTTCTGTCATCATATATTTGACCCCTTTTACCCAATCTACCACCCTATTTTCTCCTACTCCCTACGCTGTAGTAATCACGAGTCTATTGTCCATGTCCATGAAACTCTGTTGCTTTTAGGTTTATATCCCACATATAGGTGTTACCTTATGATTTTCAACTTTTTCTGTCTGGCTTATTTCACTTAGCATGATTATCTAGAGGCCCATCCAGGTTGTCGCAAAAGGCAGTATATCATCTCTTCTTATGGCTGAGTAATATTTCATTGTATATATGCACCACAGCTTCTTTAGCCAACCATCTATCACAGACGCTTTGATTGTCTCCATGTCCTGGCCACTGTGAATAATATTGCTTTGAACATTGGTGTGCAAATATCTTTTCAGATATGAGTAAATACCCAGTAGAGGAATTGCTGGATCATATGGTAGATCAATTCTTAGTGTTTTCCACAGTGGCTGTTCCACTGTTTTCCACAGTGGCTGTACCAATTTGCAGTTGTACCAGCAGTGTATGAGGGTTCCTTTTTCTCTGCATCCTTACCAACATTTGTTATTACTTTTCCCATTCATTATAGCTATTCTAACAGGTGTGAGATGGTATCTCATTGTGGTTTTGATTTGCATTTCCCTAATAGCTAGCAGTGTAGAGTATCTTTTCATATATTTGTTGGCTATTTGTATGTCCTCTAGGGAGAAGTGTCTGTTCAGATCCTCTGCCCATTTTTTTATTGAATCTTTTTTTGTTGTTGTTGTTACTGGGTTTTATGAGTTCTTTATATATTTTGGATATTAGGCTCTTATTAGAGACATTGCTTGCAAATATATTTTCACTTTCAGATGGCTGTCTCTTTTCCTTGCTAATGATTTCTTTTGCAAAGCAGTAGCTTTTTAATTTGATGTAATCCCATTTATTTATTTTTACTTTTACATCCCTTACTTTTGATATCATATTCATAAAATCTCCTTTAAGCCCAAGGTCCTTGAGTTTAGTTTGTATGTTTTCTTCTATGCATTTTATTGTTTCAGGTCTTATATTCAGGTCCTTAATCCATTTTTAGTTAATTTTGGTTTGTGTTTATAGACAACAGTCTAGTTTTATTCTTTTGCAGGTGGCTTTCCAGTTTTTCCAGTATCATTTATTGAAGAGGCTTTCCATTTTCCACTGTATGTTTTTGGCTTTTTTGTAAAAAATTATTTGCCCATATAAATATGGGTTTACTTCTGGGCTCTCAATTCTGTTCCACTGGTCCATGTGTATGTTTGGCTGCAAATACCATGTCGTTTTGATTACTGTTGCTTTGTAGTATAATCTGAAGTCAGGCCGAGTGAAACCTCCAGCCTCATTTTTTTTTTTTTCAGGATAGTTTTGACGATTTGGGATCTTTTGTGCTTCCATACATATCTAATGATTTTTCGTTCTATTTTTAAAAAAAATGATGATGGAATTTTGATAGGGATTGCATTAAATCTATATAATGCTTTAGGTAATAAGGTCATTTTAATTTTAACTATGTTGATTCTTCCAATCCAAGAACACGAAATATCTTTCTATTTCTTTGTATCTTCTTAGATTTCTTTTAATAAGGTCTTGTACTTTTCATGATATAAGACCTTCACATGTTTCATTAGATTTATTCCTAGGTATTTTGTTTGTTGTTGTTGTTGCAATTGCAAAAGGAATTATTTTTTCTATGTCTTTTTCTGACACGTTATTATTAGAGTATAGAATCACTATGGATTTTTGAACATTAATTTTGTATCCAGAGACTTTACTGTATTTGCTTATTGTTTCTAGTAGTGTTCTTGTGCACTTGTTCTTATGGTTTTCTATATACAGAATCATGTTATCTACAAATAGTAACAGTTTGACCTCTTTGTTTTCTATTTGGATGCCTTTTATATCTTTCTCTTGCCTGATGGTATTCGCTAAGACCTCCAATGTTATATTGACTAACAGTGATGATAGTGGACACCTTGCTCTGTTCCTGATCTTAGATGGAAGGTTTTTAGTTTTTCACCATTAAGTATAATGTTGGCTGAGGACTTGTCACGTATGGCCTTTATTATGGTAAGATATTTTCCTTCTATACTGATTTTGTTAAGAATTTTGATCATAAATGGGTGCTATATCTTGTTGAAGACTTTTTCTGCCTCTATTCATATGATCATGTGATTCTTATTTTTTTAATTTGTTTATGTGGTGTATTACATTAACCTGTTTGCATATTATCATTCATCCCTGTGCCCCTGGGATGAAGCCCACTTGATTATGGTGTATAATCTTTTTAATATGTTGCTGTATTCAGTTTGCCAGTATCTTATTTAGGATTTTTGCATCTGTGTTTATGAAAGATAGTGGTCTGTAGTTTTCTTTTTTTGTGTTATCTTTCCCAAAGTTTGATATCACAATATATTGGCCTCATAAAATGAGTGGTAAAGTATTGCCTCCTCTTCGATTTTTTGGGAAGATTTTGAAGAGAATAGGATTTAACTCTTCTTTGAATGTTTGGTAGTATTCCTGGTAAAGCCATCACCTGGTCCTGAACTTTTACTTTTTGGTAGGTTTTTGATGGTTATTTCAATTTCCATACTGCCGATCTGTCTATTTAGATTTTTCAGTTCTTCTAGATTCAGTCTAGAAAGTTGTATCTTTTTAAGTACTGATCTATTTCTTCTATGTTATTAAATTTGGTGTTGTATACTTTTTCATAGTATTCTTGCATGATCCGTTGTATTTCTGCAGTGTCTTTTGTAAATTCCTCTTTTTCTTTCCTGATATTGTTTATTTGTGTCCTTTCTCTTTTTTCTTTAGCGAGTCTATCCAGGGACTTGTCAATCTTATTAACCTTTTCAAAGACCTAGCTCTTTGTATCATTTTTTATCTGTTGCTTTTGTTTTCAATTTCATTTATTTCTGCTTTAATTTTGATTATTTCTTTGCCTATTTTAGGCTTCATTTGTTCTTTTTTTCTAGTTTTTTAAGATGAAACATTAGGTTGTTTATTTGGGATCATTCTTATTTTTTAAGATAGGCCTGTAATGATATGAACTTTCCTGTTATGAACACTTTTGCCGTGTCTCAAAAGTTTTGATATATTATACTGTCATTATCATTTCTTTCTATGTATTTCTTGATCTCCGTTTTTATTTCTTCCCTGACTCAGTTATTCTTCAGTGGTATGTTGTTTAATTGCTATGTATTTGTGGTTTTTTCTGCTTTCTTTTTACAGTTGATCTCTAGTTTCAAAGTATTACGATCAGAGAGAGAATATGATTGGTATGACTTAAATTCTTTTATACTTGTTGAGGCTATCTTTGTGTCCCAGTATGAGGTCAGTTCTTGACATTGTTCCAAATGCACAAGGCAAGAATGTATAAGCAGCTTTTTTGTAGAAACACTCTGTAAATGTCAATTATGTCCAATTGGTCTAATGTGTCATTTAAGAATGTTATTTCCTTTTTGATTTTCTGTTTGGATGATCTGTCCATATCTGACAGTGGGGTATTTAGGTCCCCTACTACAATAGTGTTTTGGTCTGTTTCTCTCTTTAGTTCTGTTAGTAATTGCTTTACATATTTCAATGCTCCCTGATTAGGAGCATAGATTTTAATAATTGTTATATCTTCTTGGTGCGTAATTCCCTTTATCATTATGAAATGTTCCTCAGTATCTTTCTTTACCTTTTTGTTTTTGAAGTCTATTTCGTCCGATATTAGTACTGCTACTCCCGCTTTTTACTGAATGGTATTTGTCCTAGTCTGTTGCAAAAAAGGTGTTTTTCTTTTGGTTTCCAGTAGGTAGCATTAAGCCTCTTGGATCTCTGTTTATATAAAGTCTTAATAATGTCTTTTTTTTTCTTATGGATGTTTAATGACACTTGCTACACTCAGTCTCAGTTCCTGTCAGTGTTAGTGACAGTTTCGGTAGCATTTGCTCAGATCCCCCTGGTGTTCCGCAGCATTAAGTCTCATAGGGTATGGGGGGAGGGGCTTCTGGGATGGGGGATGAGGGCTGCATCTCAGCCTCTGTTTTGCAACCTCTGCTGTGGTATCCTATGTGCAGATCCTACGCTCAAATGTGCTGATGTGCAGTTTGGGTGTTTTTTGTTGAGTTTTAGATGTTCAGCTTATTGTTGTTTCAAGGGAGAGATTTGGGAACGTCTCTCATTCTGTCATGTTTAATCCAATCTAGTTATTGGATTTTGTTAATCTAAGTCTCCATAAAAATAAATAAATAAATAAATAAATTTAAAAAAACTAGAGCCAAAAGGATTTGCTAATGAATCAGATATAAGGTGTGACAAAAAGAGAGAAGGCAAGGATGACTTCAAGATTTTGGCTTGAGCAACTTAAGTATATAGTCATTAAGGTGGGACAGGAGTGGAATAATAGATTAGGAGAGAAGAATGTAAATAATCAGGACATTTTTTTCTGGAAATGTTAAATTTGCAGTATCTATTAATCTCAAGATCTGCAAGGAATGTGAATCTGGGGTTCATGGGAGATGATCTGGGCTGGAGCTATATATTTGGAAGCATCTGCATGTATATGGTATATGAAGTTGTGAGATTGAAATCTCCAATTGAACAGTGAATAGAAATAAGTACAAATGGGAGAAAGAGAGGAAAGGAAGAGGTTGAAGAAAGGAAGTAAAGGAGCCTGAGAAAGAATTACTGTTTTTATGTACTGGAAGGCAAGTGATGAAGGTATTGAATCTAGGGGTATGGGCTAGGTTAAAGTTTGTTATCAGAATATGTGAATTGACTGTTGATTTTAGCAAATAGGGGTCATTAGAGTTTTTTATTATGAAAAACTTTGTTGAAGAGAGAATCCTAATTAGAGAAAGGTCAAGAAAATAGGGAATCAGGACAGTAACTGAAGGGGAAAGTGGAACAGAGAATTGTGGGTTGTTTTTTGTTTGTTTGTTTGTTTTGTTTTTGCTAAGATGATAGAAGTATAAGAATACTTCATGCTCTTGATAATGATCAGAGAACAAAACAGTAAATGTGGATGATGCAGTATAAAGGCAAGGATTTCTGGAATCGTTAGTAACTGAGAGAGGATGGGACCTGCTGGTCAAGTGGAGTGATTGGCCCAGTCTGCCCATACTAACACATTTGATTTTATATAGGATCACATAATCAACTGAATGGAGAAATGTTCTGTGGGACTTTTTGGGAATTCTTTTCTGGTTGTTTCTCTTTTTCTAATGAAATAAGAAGCAAGATCATTAGCTTTATTTGCTAATGATCACCTTCCAGTCTGTCCTCTACTTAACCACCGCCCTCTTTAATCCTTACCTAATAATTAGTTTCTTACCCTTGTTAGATCCCAGAATAAAATGTATTAGCATTTCCTGGAGTATTTGTTAAAATGCAGATCCCTGGGCACCACTGGAGGTCTAATAAAATGTCCCTGGGACATGGATCCAAGAATTTGAATCTTTAGCAAATTCTACTGGCAATTCTTACACACAGTAAATCGAGAACAACACTACCCTGTCCCTCTTTTGGTTGCTTCAATAAAGAATGCCTTATCCCTTTTCATTCCCCTGTGAATTACTATATCTTCAGAAGAATGTTTTCATCTGTATTTAGTAGAGAATTTTGCACACATTGAATATATTTGAATATCTAACACCGATGGAGATATTTTTCTAACCATAGTCTTTCCTGATCACATTCAGAGACTGAAGAAAAATTGTTCCCATATGTTATAAACACGGTATATTTTAGAGATTTTTTTGTCAGATTCTAGATAAACATCATAAACAATGAAGTACCTGATAAATTTTATGTCTCAGTTAAATCATGGCACCAGCAAATTATGCACTATCTCTAGCAAAACTAGTTTAGAACAATGAAGTTCTGTTATAAAAAAGGTTATGTTTTATGCTACTTTATATTCTGAGTCTTTACCAAATGTTTAATCACAGGAAAGTGAATTAAAAAAAACTGCATATTTTAATTTAAAAACAAACTGTAAGTACATATATTTTAAAACATAACCATAGCAAATTGAAAGAAAATGCAGGCGAGAGAAAGAGAGACACCGCCCCCACCCCACACACACACACAGACAGAGAAACACACACAGAGAGATTGAGACAGACAGACAGACAGATAGACAGGCAAGCAGGCAGGCAGATAGGCAGACAGGCAGACAGAAAACTGTAGCCAGTTCCTTCTTCTTATAATATAGATCTTAAAAGCTTTGTCTACATGTATTGCCTTTTATTCTTTCATCCTACATGTTATAATCTTTGAATAATCAAAGTTTATAGCATACATAATGAGATTATGAGATAAAAGAAAAAAGTCCATTAGAATTAAATCAAGAAAGACAGGACATAGACAAATACCTACAGCATGGAGGTGGTTATCACAAGAAAATTGTGTAACAAATAGTATGATATATATCTGAGGTCATGACTTCGAGTATATTTAAGGGTGGAAGAATGTAGAGGAAGGTAAAAAGAGGGTAGGTCAGAATGAAGTAATTTTAATTAAGGCTTTTTTTGGTGAATATTTTATTTTTTAATCAGGGTAAAGTTTTAAAAAGTATTCAACGTTGCATTATCTATGAAGTTATTAGTATTCTGGGCAATTCTCTTAGATAATTATAGCAAATTTTATTCTTATAGTATTATTGCTACTGTTTTCTGATTTTAATATAACCCTTATTTTCTTAAGAGATGATTATTTCTTTATAGCTGTCTTGCTTACCCTCTGAGTGTAATGCTACATAAACTTAGTAAATACTCAACAGAAATGAGATCAGGTCAAAAAAATTCAAATTGTTCTTATGTATCTAATTTCTTTAAGTTTTGTTCTTCTTTGTATTATGATTTCTAAAATAAGTTTTCAAATTATTTTATATGATTAGTGATTTAGTATCCAGCTGTTTCAATAGATGTGTTTCTGCTCTTTTGTTTGTGGAAAGAACACTTTTCTGTTAGTCAAAGTGGGATTTGAGATTACAATACCATCAGGCAATTTCTTGGACAAATTACTATTTGGGCCACTAACGTGGAAGAAGGGAAGAATGTTTATTGAACTATTGAACTAGCTCATGCCAAAGACTGCCAGAAGCCACTGTACTGGGAAGTAGTCCAAGAGAAGATATACACCTTCTGTTTTGAGTGACTTTTCCCTGTACTGAGAACACATGTTGGTATTCAGAGAGAAGAGCTGAATCTGTTCTGTAAGAGCAGTGGGAAGATTTAGCTACATGGATTGGTAACTTCAATATTTGTATGACAATGTATACATGAAATAAGACATCTTATCTACTTAGTATTAAAATCATTTTAACATCATTTTGCAATGCTAAACGTTTTTGTACATAAATATAGTAATATATTTTTATTTCACTTGCCATCCTGAAGTGAATCAGTTTTTTAAAAAAATTTTGACCCGTAATCAGGTTCCAATCTCAACTACCCAAAGATAGTATGCATAATCATAAAACAAAATGCTTAGCCATATTTTTCTGTAGAAATGTGAGATCTAACTCAGAAATTTCTATGGCAGTTGAAGAAAGAATGATGAAATCAGAATTACAGCCATATTTGTTTTTTTTTTTTGTTTTAGAGTAAGGCTGCTTCTAATCCTCAATTTAAGATGGTAATATTCAAAAACTGTTTCAAGAAAATAAAATATTTATTCAGATATTGAAAGTACCAATGGTTCAATCCTTTAAAAGAATTCCAACAAGAAATTTTGTCTTTCAAAGCTCTTATAATGTAATTTGCCATGTTCTTTTAACCAAATAGCTATGTCTTGTTAAGAATCTAGGATTCCAACAATTATCTTAAACTCTCATCTGAAGCTTCTGAACCCCAGGGTTCATATCGTATTCTTGTCATTTTTTTTTTTTGCTGATAATGAACATAAAGAAACCCAATTGTATTTACTTTTTCCTTCCATGAAGGTGACTATAGAGGAAAACTGTTCTCCCACAGGTGACACCATGCAGAAATGGAGAAAAACTAGAGTTGCCTAAACATTAATTTCTCCATAGTCTGACACAATTACATTTCCAGGGACAGCTTTTGGTGAACTCTATTGCCAAATTTAGATCCTAGCTCTTTACCTAGACTCCTCAGTATCACTAACTCTGGAAATAGCTTCTAGGTCCAGTTAGCAATTAAGGACTTCAATTATTCTATGACTCTTCTTTAGAATGGATCTTAAAACTATGTCCATCTGGGCTCACTAGTTATAATTCAGTTTTTATACTGCTATTTTTATACTGTTTATTTAATAAAACATTTGTTCAGAAATTACATTTAGTAAAGCACTCCATGATACCATACTCCTCACTGACTCCTCGGTAATTTTTCATTTTGTTCTAAGACAGATTGTAAGTTCTTTAACACTCCCACTGCTCAATATAAGTCCTTCTGTTTTGGGGTACCCTTATAAGGAATTTTCAGAGTAAGTCTATCCTGGCAGCCTCAAAATTCAAAGATAGAGCTATAAACTCAAAATTCTTCTTCATAAATCAAAGTGTTCAAAGGCTTGCATGTATATTAGATTCTCATAACAGCTTTGGATAATGCATAACATCCCAGAGAAGGTCTGTAAACTAAATGCTTAGAATGTGTCTGAAGTGTCATGGTTCAGTTTACATTCACACTTAATATCTAAAGTTTCTAACGCAGACTGCTGCATAAGGTTTAGGTGATAAGGAAAAAATATAATACTGAATTATGATAAAGTTCAACAGGGACAAATTTAAGTTGACACAATTAAGATCAAGTGCCCATCTAAGCACACATTGCAGAAAGAAGTTTTAAAGTAAAAATATAGGTCTGTGGTTTCATATCAAATAAAAAACGGCACATTATAGTATGGAAATATTTTATTTCTATTTCTGAGGAGTTTCATATGACTCATAAAGTAATATTAGATCCCTTTGAAAATAATTATTTTAGAGTGAAAACAAAGACATGAAATGGTTAAAAATCAAAACGGGATGATAGTTACATTCTCAAACTAGTTCTATGATTGATAGTGTAGTTTATATCAAGGAAATAATATGAATAAAAGATGTGAAAGAATGAGGTATGAATTCATCAATATTTACCCCAATTTAAAGAAAATTCCTTTAGAAACTGGACAGAATCCAGAGAAACATGTGTTCCTTAATACAAGTCTTCATTTAGAAAAATAAGAGAGGGAGAGATTTTGTTGAAGTGACTGAGCTCATTCTCTGAAAAAAAATATATATATATATATATTTAAGTATTTACAGTAAATATATATATATATATATATATTTACTGTAAATACTTAAATACTGTTACTTTGAAAAATCTATTCCACTTGTTCACATCAGTCCCAAGTTTTTTCTTTGATAGCTGATACCTCTTAACCAATAAGCCAAAAAAGAAATTATGATGCAAGGTAATATAGTCTCTCATTTAGTACTCCATGTTTGCATTTTCTCTGTTGACATTCCCTGATGTATATTTTTTCCTCAGTGACCTGCATCATCTACTTCATAGTGAAGTGGAGGAATTTTTAAGTACTCTTTGGAGTTAGGGATCACTTCCTGGTCAGAGCCTGATTATGCAGTGGAGTTCTCCATTACTTAGTCTCATGAGCACTTTGATCTTTCCCCGACAACATCAATAAACATTTCCTGACCACACGACTCAGGTGTACAGAAGGAGTGTGACTATTTAATGAATTTATCTGCAATGTCGGGTTGATTCTAGGATTTGGATATTGTGTAGGAGCTCATATTGGCTATTTGATATTTTCTCTCACTATAAGATGATAGCCACAGGGCTTGAGAATCTGAGAATAGAATCAGTACTGGTGCTTTTTCATGACATCTTCTTAGCTTAATACTCAGCACTCAGTAGAAGTATCTAGATAGTGTAAATCTAGGGATTTCTTTTAAGCCTTAGAAAACCAGAAGAGCTGGGATCAAATTAAGTCATGGAATTTTTCAGCTATATACACCATCACTGTCCAGGTTTTAGAACACTAGAATGAAGTATAAAAAATAAAATGCTATTTGTTGTTGGAATTTTTCCAAGAATAACAGATAAACTGTATTTCCTACCAGTTTTAGTTCGATTTCAATCTTTCCATTTCCTTCAACAAAGTGCCCAAGGAATAAAACTATAACACAAATAACAGTGTTCACACACTCCAGGATTAGCAATATGAACCCGACACTCTCTCCCACCCTTCCCAGTTCCTAGTTTGTGTATGAATTGGTAATTTGATGCTTAATACTTTGATAAATTGCAAATAAAAACCTCACAGGTGACAGCTATAACCTCTAAAACACCACACACACACACACACACACACACACACACACACACACACAAATAAAAACCAGTGCTTCAGACATACTCTTGCCTGTTAAATATTATTAAAAATCTTATTATATTCTATAATTGTATCAGTTCACCTTGGGTGAAAACTGATGATGGCAATAGAGAGCATGAATGGAGATTCTGTGCCTCTCTCAGTCTCCTCATCTACCAAAAGGACCAATATTCATGGCCAGTTTTGTTGGTTACATATATAATATACACACACACACACACATTATCCACATGTTTCAGAGATATTTTAGATGAAAGGCAGAACAAGCTGAACTTAATGTCATTTCTAATTATATTAGTCTACAAATAGCATAAGGTCTTGTCTCTGGGCTATCAATTCATGATGTGACATATTTGCCAGTGGTAGTTACTCAGAATAACTATTTTTAGGATGATTAAGTCATTTAAGAAACATTGACAGAGTTCAATTATAGGTTTTCATTCATCTAAATCATCTGATAATAAAATCAACAAACCAATTCAAACAAATCACCCTTTAAAGTCTTCTGCACATCATTGCTAATTTGAGCTTTAAGACATGCATTCTTATTTACCAAAATTCACTATTAGAAGCAGGTGTCATAAACACATGTTTTAAAATACTTTTAGAATTAATGAAAATATTTTGGCACAAATTATTTTCTATAAAGCTCCTAGTGAATTAAAGCTTAATTAAATGGTATCACTATTTTAAACTGTTATGTTTATTACCAAAGGTACTAAAGTGCTTAAAAATAAGATTTTAATATTATCAAATGTGTGTTTTCTAGAGGAAAGGTATTTAAATGAAATCATATAAAATACTTTATATTTAGGATTGCAGAATTTGAAGTATTAAACAACAGTTAAGGAGATAATTATAAATGGCTATCATGAACTGTGTTTTCTGTGGGACTCTTCACTAAGTTTGAGGTTTGATGAAGTCTGAAGAAACTGTTTCTATAAGTTCATTAATGTTTAAACAGAATTACTCATGTGTAATAAAATGATGTTGGTTAAGGACTACCAGTTCATTTTCCAATATGTTTATCAAATATGAATTCTAACAAAGATAAACCTATTTTTCCAGGGAAATTAATGTAGCATATTTCAGCTGCAATGCATGATTTGATGTTGGGGGATTTGAAAGTAGTGTGATTGTTTTTATCATATGTTCATGCTGCTTCCACAGCCAAACACTGCTACTCTAAAATAATCTCTAACTCTCTGATCCAGTCCTCTACCGATGGCCAGAGTTCTCTTTCCAAAAGCCTTATCTGATTGTCTTGGTTTTTGGATTACTAATCTCTAATGTATTCCTAATGCTTACAAGATAAATTCTACATTCTGCAGTATCTCCTATAAAAATAAAAAAACTCAGCTGAGAAGCAATGTTTAGGGAAGCTTATTGAACACACGTGTTATCTATCAACTTTTAATGTACTTCAAACCTTCCCTTGGCTCCAGTCAGATCCGTGGAAGGCTGCTTGAACACAACTGCTTTTCTCCTCCTGGAAACTCTAGAGAATTTCACTATAAAGATAAGTTCTCAGCTAGTGCAGAATGGAATAATAATAGGGAGAGAGAGGTCAAATTCTTTCTGTGTTAGCTGCAAAATACTACTGAAGATAGTCAGTAGTATTATATTACTTAATTTCCCCTATATAAAATGTAATGTGAAAATTGTTCTTTTTATTTAATGCATAAGATACTCTATTGGCCCTAAGAAAATGATATTCTAAGAAAATGACCTTCCTCTAATGTTCTTACCTGTTTTCTTTTTGCATCTTGGCTCCAAAAAGGTTAAAATTAAGCGCTGTCACTGCACACAGGCTATTTCTTAAGATTGGCATGTACTGCCCCTGTTATCTTTTTTTTTCCCCTTTCTTTTTTTATCCAACCATTTTAACCTAGTTAGCCAACCATCTTTGATAGGTTATAAGCCATTTCAAATCTTTTTTTAAGAACACAGTAGTTTTGTACAATAAATAACTCCTTTTACATGCCTTATAGATTTTTCAAAACCTATTCCCAATTTAATTTCCCAGAGTTGTCTCATGACATGAGCAACTCAGAACAATCGAAGGCTATCATCACACTCCATAAGCTCCCTTCCTGTCTATCTCTAATTATAACATCCTTTTTTTCCTATGTGTCATTCCTTCCCATTCCCATTTCTCCGACCGGGAAATTGTTATTTACTATTACAGACCCAAAATAAATCTTATATGAGATCTACTACCATCATTCAAAAAAGTTACATCCTCCCTGTCAAGATCCCATTGTATTTTGAGCATCTATTACAAAACCTTATAATTACTTGTTTCTGCCTCTTTTATTAGGATGTTAGTCCCATGAGGTTAGAGCCTGTATTAGTTTGCTAGGGTTGCAATAACAAAGTACCACAGATGGAATGGCTAATAAAATGGAAATTTATTTTCTCACAATTTTGGAGGCTAGAAGTCTGAGATCAAGGTATCAGAAGGATGATTTCTTCAGAGGCCTTTCTTCTTAAAGTGTGCATGGCTATCTTCTTCTTCTGTCTTCAGAGATTCCCCCTCTGTTTGTGTCTATATCCAAATTTCCTCTTTTTACAAGGATACTAGTTATATTAGATTAGGGCCCACTTACCCTAATTATCTTATTTTAACTTAATGATCACTTTAAAGACCTATCTCTAAATTTAGTCACATTCTGAGATACTGGGGGTTAGGACTTCAACATATGAATCAACCCATAACTGGGACCACATTTAATTTTTAATGTTCTAGTCCAAATATTCCTGACATGATTAGAAAAAAATAAGTATTTGTTAATAAATGATATATTAATAAACGTATAATTTTTACTATTTATTACATGGTATTTAAAAATATTTTTTCAATAATCTATAAAAACACTAGCATTGTTTTTGGATATCACAAAACATTCATACATTCTGTTTTTCATCAGTTTATTCCTTAGAGAACTTCGCTTCCCAGTCAGGACATTTCATAGCAATTTTGTTATGCTGCCACCAAGTGACACTTAAATGAAACGGTCGCTACATGTTCTGCAGAGTGTAAGCTTTTACTAAGACTGAAAACTGAGATTAAGAAATATTAAAAACTCATAGTTTTGACATTTTTACATTTAAAACGTCAGTTGCCCATACTAAAGCAAAACATCAATGTTTGAGGAAAAACTAACAGGTAATTATATAGAGGAAATATTTTAAAGGTAAAATTGTATTCATAATTCTCTGGTGAACTGCTCATGTTAGATTTCAAAAACAAATTATAACTTATGTTCAGCTTTAGTTTTGACCCCTAGCTTATCTTTAGTCCATTCATGGTGATATCCCCTAGTATGTGTAGGTTTTATTATTTAATCAGCTCAAAGAAAGAGAAAAAGAATTCACAGCTTTTCTAATAGAAAGAAATGGTTGAAATTTTCCCTTAACTTTGGAGTTGGAATGCCACAGGAATATTAATTGTTGTAATAAACTGGCCCATCCCCACCTGAGTAAATTTAAGGGAAAGCTGTGCACTAGATAGTATTTCTAATCTGTTCTTTCAACTCATCCAGCCACCCATCCATTTGTGCCTTCGGTCAATAAATATCACCCCTCAAAGACTCCTTCCCTGACCACCTGTCTAAAAGATACTTAACCCAGCCCAATTATTCTCTTTCTATAATATTACAAAACTTATTACTCTAGATTTATCTTGTTTTTTTTCTTATTAAATATATAGGCTTCTCCCATTAGAAGGTAAACTGAATAAGCCTCTTGATTTATGATTGTATTCCTATCACTCAGAAGAATACTGGATTTACTGTAGGTTGTTATAAATATTAATGAGTGAATGAATAGCATTTTACTTTTTAGACTAATTAAGTTTTACTGAGGCTGTTAGGCAACTGCCTTCCCTGTGATAGTTCTTACATGAGCAGAGCCAATGGCGACTCTGTGTATCCTTCCAGCTTCTGTCACTAGAAAGGGCCTACAGGGAGAAGACCCTGCACTAGTCTAGTTTATTTTATGCAAAGCATGCCCTCCTCATTTATCTTGCTTGTCTCTCCTGACACCTCTGTTATTTTAATATATTTCATCAATTTTAAAAATCACATTTTCACATTTCTAAAATTGAGATGTATCTCCCAATTGATAGAAAATTACAGACACATTTGGCCAGATAGTTGCTGTAATGTGCATCATTGCCGGAATATATTCAGACTTGATTGTTGCTTCTATTGGCACGACTGGATGACTTTATTCTCTTGAGGTTCAGCAATGAACTATTAAAGGATTGTAGGAGCGAGAGATATAAGTTCTGATATTGTAGTCTGAAAAATTTCCATTTAACCTTCTGACAGGTCAAAGAACCACCAGCAGCAAAATTATAAAACAGATGGCAATGTCTCAGAAGAACATCACAGAGAGTAGAGAAGAGCATTGTTTTTAGAAACAATGCCACATTACAGATGCTCTTGTTGCACAAAGGACAATAATGTACTGGGAAACATGGACATCAACAACTGAGTTAAAACCCAATCAGGAAAGCTAGACTCTAAACATGAAGATTTTTAGAAATAATTTGTTATATATATATTTTTATTTTCACAAAAGTGTTATATGATAAATTAATATCAAAGAAGTATAAATTAGTGCTTTGTATAAGTTTGGTATTAAAATTCAAATTAAGAAATAAATTATGATAATTTAGTTGGCGGAATGTTTTTTTCTTGATCACATTTAAAATTATATTTCTAATAACTGATAGCATACTAGCATTGTGAAATTTGATATTGAGTACCTACCAAGTACCAAGCATTGTGATAGGCACTGAAGATATAAGAATGAAAACAGGAATTCAGGCCCTGCTTCCCTAAAGCTAGCAAAGCTTCACTAGCCACACTACTCTCCAACCTTTTCTAGACCAGAGGTAAATAAAGTGATGTTATAAGTCATTTGCATTTGTCAAGACAGGAAAATTAAATAATTTTGATAAAAATAGGATGTTTATTAATCATTTTCCATTGGCTTTATCTTGCCTAAAGTAGTGTTTAAGGGAATAATTTAAGTGATTACATATAATAAGTGATTACATATATAGCAAATATGTACCATGAATGTTGTAAATAGTTATAACAAGAAAATTCCAAACTTATATTGCTTTTTATTTTTTCTTTTTGGATTTATTTCACATGATAGCACTGATTATTTCATCTTTAAATAACTTCTTGTCTTGGTTTTATACTTAAGTGAAATAATGTATTCTGCAATCTTTGTCTTCCTTTCTTATCAGAACTCTATTCTTAAAATATATGAACTCTTCTTTTAACATTAAGATATAAGAAATTACCGCTTAAGTTTCTAACTAATGGATTTCCAATTAATCTTGTTCATCTTTTTTTCTGTTTTTTAAAATTTTAAATTTTTAAATTTTCTGAGAAAGTTAGAATTCACATTAGATTTTATGGTACATAAAACTCCATCAAAAAGACATATTTTTATTATACAGAGAAGTTTATTAATTTTACTTACTTAAAAAATCTAGCATAATTGAGTTTTTAAGTATTTAGAAATATAGAACGATTAAATTATATGACTTGATAAGTCTGGTATTACCTACTGTGTTCAAAGACAATAGTGAATAAACTCATCAACAAGGTACCCAAGGATGTCTACTAAATGATTTCACCATACATTTATTTTCTTTATCATTTTTTATGTGTAAAATTTTTAAAATAGCAGTGGTCTTTCTATGCATAGCACCCCACATAGAGTCTAGAGCGTAAAAGATCTTTGAAAAAATACTTATTTAGTCACTAAGGGGCCTTAGAGAGCTCATGTGTATAGTCTTTGGAAACAAATTACACATATTCAAATTACACATCCCTTGGCCAATGACCTGGAATAAGTTACTTATCCTTCTATATCGCTTACTTATAATGTTATATTAAAGGTTAAAATAGATCATGCATAAGTTGACATGTATTTAGTTGCAAAGCCTAACATATAAGTGCTGGACAAGTGTTACTTTCTATAGTTATTATACTTATCACTATTTTTATTACTTAAGAAACTATTTAGAAGATAATTCTAGGAATCCATGCAAGAGCATACTTATTGAATAAAATTATGCCAAGCATTATTTAAGATGCTGGAGTTTATGTTTCAAGTAAGAAGCTGGACAATAAAGAAGTAAACAATAAATGGCATATTCTCTATACTTGTAGGTACTATGAAGGAAATAAGAGTACTATGACAGAGTACAGCTAAAGGATTAGAGGGGATAGGGTTTTTTGCAACATACCAGATGGTGTAATTAGCAAAGGCCTCTTGGGAATGTGGCAGGTAACTAAGACTTAAATGATAAAAAGAGGGCAGGCTTGCAAAGATTCCAGGGAAGAGGACCTTAGACAGAGGGAACAGAAAGAGCAAAGGGTATGATATAAGAACAAACATAGTCTATTCGGGACCAGAGAGTAAACCACTGAAGCAGTAAAAAAAGTAGGAGAGCTATAAGCCAAGGTCAAAGAGAAGAGCAGGTGCTCAACTACAGGAAGCATTGTTGGCCCTCGTAGAGAATTTGAAATTTATCCAGAGTGCAGTGGAAAGCATTTTAAACAGCAAACTAGTTTGGAGGTAATGACAACCCATATATATATCAGTGGTAGAAGAAGCAAAAAGAGGAAGCAGATGACTTAATATTGTTGAGGTGGCAATACTTCGAAAACTGATTCTCAAATTCAATGCTATCTCTATCAAAATTTCAGCTGCCTTTTTTAAATAGAAATTTATAAGGTGATTTAAATTTATATGGAAAATCAAGGGACCCATAATAGGCCAAAAGATCTTAAAAAGAACAAAGTTAAAGGACATATTTTTCAATTTCAAAACTCACTACCAATCAACAGTTATGAAAATAATGCAAAAGGATACACATATAGATCAGTGCATTGTAACAGAGAGTCAAGAAATAAACCCTTACACTTATGATCAGTTGACTTTTGACTAAGGTGGCAAGATAATTCAAAGAATTGTCTTTTCAACAAACATTTTCTAAATAAATAAGTATCCACATGTAAAAGAATGAAGTTGATATGTGCCTCACACCATGTACAAATATAACTAAAAATGGATCATAGACAAATAAGACACCATCAAGAAAATGAAAAACACCCCCAAAGAATGGGTAAAATTAGCAGTAATGTATCTAATAAGAGATTTGTTCTCACAGTATATAAAGACCTCTCATAATTCTACAGTAAAAATACAAATGATCTAAAAAAATGGGTCTAAATAGACATTTTTCCAAATACAACAAGCAAATGGCACTAAGCACATGAAAAGATGTTCAACACCTGTGGAAATGTAAATCAAAACCACTATTCGATACCACTTTACATAATTTTAGAAAAAAGAAAATAATAAAGTTGATGAGGATGTGAAGATATCAAAACCCTTGATACCATGATGATGTAATTTTAAAATAGCAGAGCCATTCTGGAAAACAATTTGACATTTTTTTTCAAAGTGTTCATAGTGTTACCATATGACCCAGTGATTCCACTCCTAGGTACACACCCAAAAGAATTGAAAACATGACCACACAGAAACTTGTATGAATATTTAGAGCAGCATTATTCATTATAGCTAAAAGTTGGAAACGACCTAAATGTATATCAGTGGATAAGTGGATAAAAACATTGTAGTTTATACATACATGGTAATATTCTTCATCCATAAAATGGAACTAAGTGCTGATATTGGCTGCAACATGAGTGAACTTAAAAACATTATGCTATGTAAAAAAAATAATAAAAAATAAAAGAAAGGCCACATATTGTACAATTTCATTTATACGACTTGTCCAGAATAAGCAAATCCACAGAAACAGAAAATAAATAAGTAGTTGCCAGGCGCTGGGGAAAGGGGAACGTGGGTATAGGGTTTCTTTCTTGGGTGATGGAAATATTTTGAAATGAATGATGATGGTGGTTGCACAGCTATGTGAATAACTAAAAGCCACTGACATGTATGTATTAAAACAGTTAATTTTTATGGTACATGCATTATATCTTAATAGAGTGGTTATTTAAAAGAGGGAGGAGGGACAGAGAAAAGAGAGAAAGAGAAACAAGCATATTGGAAAGCTGTTTTCCAGAAGATCCCTAAGAATTTTACAGAAATTTCATGAGAATTTAATGGTTTTTTTAATGTAGGAGTTTAAAGTGTATTTTATTTTATTCATCTATGCACCTTCACATCTTGGACAAAGTATTGGTCATTAAATATTTGAGGAGTTAATACATGAATAGATGTTTTTGAAAATGAGTGCATTTAACTAAGTAGATGATGACATTGCTAATTTAGCTAAAAAAAATAAGGAAATTGAAATTTGGGGTGAACATGGAGGAAAGTTACATTTTTGGAACCAATGAACATATAGGTGGACGTGTTCCATAGGCATTGGAAAAATTCCTATTGGTAGCAAAAAAGAGAAAACAGAGCTTAATAATTACAGACTCATTTTTATAATATGGTCATTCAAAAACAGAAAGACTTTATATATAATACACAATTGCATTAATCTATTTACATAATAAAATGATTGAAGCTGGTTTAAAAGAAAGGTGGCGAATTTAGTTTTTGATATATTTCGTTATATATATTAGCTTTTGAGGTTTTATGTGGTACTAGAATATGAGTTCCATAGACAGGAACTATGTGTGTTTTGCTTACCATTGTAACCGATAATAGCAATAATAATAGTATTCTTAAAAGCTACTAAAGTATTTGTTAAATTAATAAAACCATTTGTGAGCATGCAATAGGTAGATAACATATGATTTTATAGCTGTAGAGTAGAGGTGAGAGAGTGGAGGTACAGACTTTGTAATGTCATCCTAAAGGTAATAGCCAAAACTCTTGAGAGAAGATAGATCACTTAGGAAAAAATAGGTGGAGATGGTATATTTTGCAAAATATTTAAGCAATGATTACATGAAGAGAAACTACAACCCAAATTGGGTTCAAGCTACTTTTTACTTCTTAACTTCTTGTTTTCTCAACTCTTTCAGCAATTACTTGGTGCAAAGGAAGAAATAAGAGTGAACTAAGAGTTGTAAAAATGTTTTAAGGTTTCCAGAAAATACACTGTAGAAATAGAAATTATATGTCATAATCTAAATGCTACGGGATAATTAAATCAACTTCCAAGTGGCATTATCTTGAAAATTGGATGGTCTCCCTGTCTTAGTCCAGCAGTGACTGAGTTCAAGAGATTAATCTACATTTTTATTTTTCTTTTACTACAGAAGAATGTCTTTGTATCTTTGTCTAATAAAACCAGGTGATCTATATGCATAGATAACTGTTATTTCTTATATTACCAATAATTAATAACAGTTCATCAGAGAAGATTGTATGGGTGTCTGATCTATTACTTAATTGATTTCTCTATTCCAATATATGAAATACGTATTAAATCCCATAACCTTGTCCCAAAGGTGTTGCAAATATTATGCACCTGTATATTGAGCCATGATTTCCCAGTATAGCAAATTTTATACTTCTATAAACCATCAGAGATATTAATAGTTGCTGCCCTCTCATGTAATTTTTAGTGGTGTTATTATTTCACATTTAGTAGTATTAATAGTAGTAGTAGTAGCAGTAGGAAGAGGAGGAGGAGGAGGAGGAGGAGGAGGAGGAGGAGGTGGAGGAGTGGGGGGGGAGAGTGAGAGAGAGAAAGAGAGAGAGAGAGAGAGAGAGAGAGAGAGAGAGAGAGAGAAATAGCGTGCTAGCATTTAATGAGAAGCTTATGATGTATCTAGGCAGAACCTTGCTTGGGGATAGGAAGAAGTGTTCAAATGCTTAGGAATCTGTATGAAATGGATGTGAAGGTGGATGTGCAGCTTTCAGCTCTGCAGAATAACAGAAGGCTGCATGAGCACATGGGCTTGGACAGTTTGGAATCAGTATATTAGGATATGAAAGTGATACATGTGTGGTATTTGATTTGGCAAGTGTCTATAAATTTTATTCTAGTTTTCAGTTGGCTCCAAAAGCCATGACTTTGCTGTTTGGTGAAGGGCCCCCCACCAGAGAGAGAAGCCTGTCTAGCAGTTCATATGGTATCATAGCTGCACCAGACGTAAAAAAAAAAGCAAAAAAAAAAAAAAAGCCTAGTCTTTCAAATCATTTCTCTTTGTGCCTATATTTGGTGCCTAGCTAAAGCACAAAGGCATTATTCTTTCCCCTGTCCATTGTCTCTTTACCTTTTCTATCTTTGGACATACTACTCTAAGGAGTCCATTTCCCATAACTTTCTTAAGCTCTCCAGGACATTGGAATTATGTCCTTGGTCCCATCATCAAACCTTACCAATACTTAACAATTGGTAAAATGATAATTTCTTTTACTATAAAATTCTAATTCGAAGGAAGTATGTTACAAACATTGAAATGTATGTACAGAGATGCATAAGTAATAAGATTAAACAGCCTTACAATTAAATTGTGTTTATTCTAACAAAGCCAGCCTGTGTTAAATATGATGAAATAGTAAAATTTTTTTGAAGTGATTTTTCAGGTTCATAGTCTATAATTTTCTCTATTCTTCTGCATTCCATTTCTAGTATGCAGCTTCTGGAAAGGAATCTCAGTGGAACTTAACATGTTAAGGAATGTAGAAGCACATCTACTAATATAAAAACACAGCTACTAACATAGAGCAACATTGTTGTTCTAAACCAGGACTTCCTAAACTTTAAAGTGCTTAAGAATTACATGAGGTTTTTTTTTTGTTTAAAATGTAGATTCTGATTCAGTAAGTCTGGGATGGAATCAGAAATTTTTTTTTATGATAAACTCCTAGGTGTGGTTGATGCAGCTGGTTCAAGGAACACTTTGAGGAACAAGATACTAAAGAATACATATAAAAAAATGCCACCAGCCATGTTGCCAAATTCAAGGAGACCATTATCAGTTTCTCCTTCATTAATATCAAGATAGGAGGAATCCAGGACATCCAGGAATCCAGGAATGCAAGGCTGGTTTGGTTTGAAGATTTGGTCTGCGAAGCTGAGGGAGGGAATAGGGACAGTTGGGAAAGGGATCACTGGACTGGTTTACCTCACACTTGAAGAATAGCTGAAGTCCTAGTGAGAGCATGTAACCCAAAGGCTTTTAGTAGCTCTGAGAAAAGGCTCAGCATAATTCTATTCCAGCCTTGTACATGAAGAAATTATTCGGTTAAAGAAAATGATAATGGTTATGTGGTCTGGAGGACAAGTTCTATGCTATTGATTTATATCATTGATTTTTTTTTCCCTATATATCCTCCTTCTTTTTTTTTTTTTTTTCTAAGAATAGCAGGGATTGTGCTTAGTGAAGAGAGCAAGACCTCAGGGTAGGATGTACCAGAATTAAACCAGTAGCTTTGCTGTTTAACAGCCGAATGAACCTGGGTTCTTTATTAAGCCTCTCTGAATCTAGATCTCTTCTGTTAAATGGGAATACTATCCCATTCACTAATGGTTGGTTATAAGAATTGAATTGAATAATAAATATAAAACTGTTAGCATGTACTAAGTACTTTATGTGTACTAGTTCCATTTCCTCTTCCATTTAATTATGCCCTTACACAGTCCACATATGAAAAAAACAACTCAAAAAACACTTCCTCTTCTCCTGGCTTCATCTGGGGTGTCAGATTAAAAGTGTGCCATTTCCTTCTGGAAACCTTTCCTTACTCCTCTACCTCTCATTCCAGTTAAGTTAGCTGTTGTCAACATCTGCTTCAAGATCACTCCTGTAGTTTCTGTTTTATTAACTGTCTTCCCCACTAGATTTCTTTAGGTCAGTAGACTCTGATCATTTAGTCATTTTTTAATTCCTACCGCCTGACATACAACAGATATGCAGTAGATACTTTTGATTGATTCAATAAATACATCAAGTAATTTAATTTAGCTCTATTCTATGGCTCTTTGTATAACTTCTGTGGTTATAAAATCCAAGTTGAGAAGTTTAAAGAATCCCCTCAAAAGATAACCTCACTTGGGGAGAAAGTAGTTCTCGGAGTGTCATTGATCATTCTTCTGTGATATTATTTCTGCTCTTAATTATAAAAGAAAATTCTACAAAAGCCAGTTTGTAAGTGTACTCTTTGCAGTCAGTAAAATGTAGTGCTATTAACATGAAGCCATGGACTCAAGGTTTTAGTGCTCTACTGTCTGAAGATAAGAAAAAAGGGAAGGTGCTGCATTTGATAGAAAACACTCTCTCCTGTAGCCCCTGAGGCATTGTTAGGAACCTGTTGCCTAAAGCTATAAACTGTGAGGTTCTTTCAAGGCCTTTGAAGACTTATTTTAAATCAGAGATAAACATCAGACGGTGAACTGAGTAGCTTTTCCTCAGGTATATTGGATTCTGATAAAAAGTCTTTAAAAATTGGCTGTGTGTAATAACAGCAGACATGTACAATCACTATGAGCACTCTTGAATGAAAGTGAGATTTGAAAACTTGGGAGGAAAAACATCTTTAAAAATCTTTGGTTGCCATGTTAAAATCAAACTATGTTATTTTTTATTTTAACAATAAAAGTACTGCAATTTTAATAATAGATATTTAAACTGGGCATTTGATTTGTTTAATGCAATTAAAAATAGTTTACCTTATAAAAATTACAACTGAAAGCAATTCAGCATACAGATACTTTAAAAACAATGTAATTTTCTTACATGGATAGAATTCATCTTATTAAGACATATTCTTTTACTACTTTTACAGCATTTGCATTATTGTATTTTCATCTTCTTGGTCTTAACAAATTATTACTAATTTTATAGATTAGGCAATTTAAAATATGAGGTCCTAAACAGAGAAGTCTTTTAAACATATAATAGTGTCAATGTGTGCCTTGAAAGATAGAGTTGTTAAAATCATTGACGGTTGTAAGGAGAATGGCAAGATGCATTTGGAAATAGTTTATTCCTCAGGTATACGTTTGTGGATACCAGGCCTGGTTGGTTTTAGGTCTGGCTGGGATCCAGACTCACGTCTAGGAATAGGACCCCAGATTTAGAATGTTACATTAGTGTAGTAGGGCACCTGCACATAAAATAAACATAATGCAGCTTATTGTATCATGTATGTGTGGCTGAATGCCACTATTGTACTCTGATATGTAGGGAGCACAAGAAATGAAACAGAAGAAGAGCAGAAGCAGAAGCCTGCTCCCTGCAATAGACTGCACTTCCCCCAATAGAAGTGAGCTCTCCACAATAAAGTTGGTGCCTTCCTTTTTATTCTGTCAGCCTCTAGTGCATTCTTCCAGCTGGAACCTTCACTTCGCTCAGTGATGACAGAGTTAAAGGATGCAGATATTTATTTTTATGCTATAAGAGTAATATTTCTCTGACTGATTTATAGAATATTTTTTCTTTGTTATTTTACTACTCATTAAGTTTGTCTTAATTAAATGTGAATTGTAAAGAAAAAATGAATATTACAATATACGAAGGTCAATTAACATGAAAGTCAAGAAATTTGGGGTTGAATTTATTCTAGTTCTCTTTACTTTTCTGTCATGTAGAGGTTAATTTAAATAAGGATTGTTTTGTCATTTAAAATTTGCCAAGTGCATATTTTTAATGCTAAAATACAAAATAAAAATAGAGAAAGGGGATATACTTTTTATTATTCTATTTGTTTTACATATACATTTAGATCTCATGGCTAGTATCTCTTACAATATCCTGGAAAGTTTCAAGGATATATAATCCAAGAATTATAGATTCTTGCCGGAATATGACTTCTTTTCCAGCTTTTCTCTCTCATTCCAATCCCTGGTCAGATTTTATATTGTTATTATTTAAAAATATATAAATGGTATATAAATATATATTCATAAACCTTCAAGCCATATATAAAAATCTTCTTTGAAGATTTAAGACCTAAGTGCAGATGCTAAAAGAATTTTTTTTCCTGCCCGTGATAGCACCCTTTGTCTTCCAGGGTATTTGTAGTACTTTTAATTCAAAATAGAGTCTTTGTTTAGAGGACAAGCACTTATTTTTCTGTATGCAAATAATCCAATTGTCTGTTGTGAATGTTTATTACATGGGAAAATGCCACAAAATACAACTGATAAACTAATATAATCTACTGATCTTCTTAAATCAGAACTAAGTTCTAAAATATGACCTATTGAAATGAAATAATTTAAACTATTTTAATAAGAATAATATTTTTATTGTGACTTAACTCATTGCAACAATCACCATTTTTCTATTAGGAGAGAGGGAGGGAAGGAGAGAGATTGAAAGACAAAGAGGAAAAGAGACAGACAGATGGACAAAGATTGAGATCTAAGGAATTAGGTCATGAGTTAGAGGGTAAGAAATTGGAAAAGGAAAGAGTATGGAACCATTATTAAAAGTGTGTGATCTAGTGGAGTGTGCAAGGCCATGCCAAACCATTTCAGTCCCATATTAGAAACTACCTAAGGACAGAAGCTATACCTTTTTAGTTATTTTACAACTTGATATCTATTTTTAAATGTTCAGTAAGGGACTACAGATTGATAGATGGGAATAAGTTGGGCTCTGAAGTGTCTATCAGCCATATAGGAGGTTGATAAAAACTAAGCTGACCTGCTTCAATCTAATATTTTCCATGGAGCTGACCCTGTTATAAAATGTAAATGATCAGAGACAAATTATATCAGCATGTTTTTGACTGCAAGTAACAGAAGAACCAATGCATAGTGGTCTAAACATGGTAAGAAGTCCAGAAGTAGGTAGTTCCATTAAGAACTCAAATTCTTTATGTATCTCTTTAGGAGCAAGAAATTTTCCCAGAGCCTCCTAGCAGACTTTCTATTTTGTCTTATTAGTCATTATTAAATCACATACTTTACTGAACGAATCACCTAAAAAAGAATTTGACCACCATGATTAGATTTTTCCAATTATGACTGGTGCTGAGGCCCACCTACCATGAAGGATAATGCCCCTTAGAGTAATATAAACAAAATCTATAATCTACTAATAATAAAGAGTAAAAAGTAAGTAATGGCTGCTAGGTAGCTAAACAGTAATAAATATTATATCAACAAATAAATAAAAATGATAGTCACCGCTTGGTCACTCCAAGGATACTTTCTGCTTTATTGTTGTTTGGGAAAGTTAAAATTTAAGAATCTATCACTACACACACACACACACACACACACACACACACACACACGTACATATTGTGCTAATATATATATATGTGTGTGTGTATATATTAGCATTATGTTTGATACATTTTTGTGTATCTTTTTGATATTTACACCTCATAACCCATCCTATTGTATTATTAAAATTTTTGAAACTTGAGGGATATATAATCCTTCAGATTTCTTGGCTTAACGATTTAGAAGCAAAAGCACACATGGTTGTATTTCAGAGGCTGCATTTCACTAGGATTACAAAAATCAGTAGCATATTTTGGCTTCACATTACAGAAAATAGTACATGTTCAGCCGTTTGATCATATCTGGTATTCTTTCAAGCATACACCTCTTATCACGCAGTAACTTATGATTCCCTTTTGTCTTTTGCAACTTTAAACTCTGAATTTATAATGTATGATATATCAAAAAATAAATTTAAAGTCCAAAATGTGGGCTTAAATATTGCTTCAACTTCTAAATTAGCTGTTAAACTTCTATAATTTGCTTAGATTTTTGGACTTTCAATTGTCTCAAATGACCTGAAATATCCCTGATTTTGAAAGAAAGTTAAAATAAAACCTTTATCTATATAAAATCATCTTTCTGAATGCCCTCGGTCTTTAGGCCACCTTGCCCAATGATTCCCGTGTGCCTGAGATTCTCCTGATGAGCAGGGTAGAGGATTCTCCTCTTAATCTTCTTTCTCTTGCATTATCTTCTTTTATTCTTTTCTTTGCTTTTTTGTTATGTCTTCACCTAAGAAATGTAGTAGATATATTAATTTAAAACGTACTGTCTAAATCAGCCTCCAGAATACATTTTTAAGCTTCAATGAAGTAACACTTTGTTTTTTCTTACGTTGATATATATATATATATATATATGTATATATATATATATATATATATACACACACACACACACACACACACACATATATCACATTATAAAATCACCATCCTTTCTTCGCCATCTTGAGCAGTAGTTACTTGCCCCAACGATGTAGGTGAGAAGCTATTTTCAAAGGCATTTCAGTACGTAAGAATAAGCCCTTTGTGTTTCCTCTCATCTTGAGATTTCCAGTGCAGGCATTCCACAGCCCTCTCTGAAGCTGCTGACAGTTCCACTTTGAATATTCTACCACCAGAGGGAACTGAAGTTATAAGATTTTACAATGCCTCATGGGTGCTGTGTATTCCTAATAAATTACAAGTTGCTTAATGAGACTAATGCCATTAAATTTGAAATTTTCACACAAATTTTTCTGAGGAATTGATTGTGTTAAATGTATCTATTTACATTTATTACATTTATTTACTATTATTAGTCGTTTTATTCTAAAGAAAGATATCTCTTTATATTCACACAGATTCCTAATTTCTGCAATAATAAAATTCATTCATCAAAAGACTTATAGTGAAAATAATTGGGAGGAATCATGAAAAAATACAGGAGTAATAAACATTTTTTATATATAGTATAATTTTAAATTGAAAGTGGAAAACTGATTAATTTTTCAAATATTCATTCAAAATTTAAGTAGACAGTTCTGTAGCTCCATTTTATATTATACAGTGAATAAGTTATACAGTATATAAAACTTGCCAAGAATGTGACTAGCTTAAATGATATTGCTATGAATCTATTGAGGATACATTGGGAACATATTAGACATTCTGATACAGTGTAGCAATAAAAGCAAACCTATTTTTTCTAAAAGCTCATTTTACTGAGGATACTTTTTAAAGACTTTTATAGGAAAATAGTCATCTTAAACTGCAGTGATGATTCAGCAGTTATTTTTATATTCCATATTTTGGTATTGCAAACTCTTTACCTTCTTTTATATTTCAGTGTTTTTTGTTGTTTTTCTTAATGTGCATACCAGCATAAAGCAGAATGAAAGGAAAAATATGATGATCACTTTGCAGATGTCAAAGCAACCTAAAGTTGTAGCATTAAAGACAGATTTTTATCTTTTTACAAGTCTCTTTCAATGTATGCCCCTTTGTAGTCTCAGGATAATTCTGTAGCAACCTCACCTAGGGCTACGGTTCACTATTCAAATTTCGAGCTTTAATGTCTAAATCTACATCTATTGTCTCTGAATCAAGAATAAGTAGCCTTCATACACACCAAATTTTAAGAAATATTCTTTTAGAATATGTGTATAGTTCCTGATCATTTAACTTTTCGAACTGTAATCTGTCCCTAGTTCTCAGCTACCATAATTTTCATGATCAGCACATATTGACTTCGTGAGCCTATGCATTTCATTGCCTGCTTCATCATCTCTATGTGGATATCTCCCAAATATATATTTCTAAACAGAAATAATTTAGGGTATTTTTTTTTGGAAATTTATTCTGCATACAAACCTTATTTTCATGCTTTCTGTGTTCTTTAATCATCTTTTAGCACCATTGAAAATGTTAAAGAAATTGTCATTACATCAGCTTCCCAAATCTTTCCACTCCCTTACCCTCTTAGTCTAATCCATTTCATATGGAAAATCTTACCAAAACATGTCTCTCATCTGTTACTCCCCTTATTGGGGAGTAACCAGGGACATTCTGATGGCTTTTACAAACTAGATTCCATTGATCATCTTTATATCTTCTATAGCACTTCCAAGACAGTCTCAACCCCATGACCTGGTTTTCAACTTCTTTTCTAACCAACATACTTTCTTTTCCCCCCACATTCATGTTTACTGTGTCACTTTGTACTCCTTTACAAATATTTGATCACATTTCTACAAAGACTAGATTTATTCCCAATGATCTCAGGAAGTCTCTTCCAGGTCTTCTCTCTTAGGTCAGTATTTAAATGTTCACAGGTGTGTATTTATCTTATTAACTGTGCTTTGAAAGCAAAGACTAAGGATAATTCTATTTTTAAACATCCTACATCACATAGCTAGGTACTAAGTCTATAGAAATTGCTCAATACTGTTTAAAAATTAAGGCCATGCTAAAAACAAAAAAAAGGTTGTAACCTCTTACTATTTTTTTTTATATTTAAGATGCCTGGTAGAAATGTATCAATTTCATCATTTTTATTGTGATTCCAGTAGTTTTTATTTGGTACAGTGGGTATATGTCTGGTGCTCTTTAGTAAAGTTGAAATCAGTGACTTCTAAGACTTCCTTATTAAAATTGAGTGCTGAGACTTATTAAATTAATTCACGACCATTGTAAATTTTGTGTTATAGTAAATGTCAATTTCGTGTAATTCAGACTGAAGAGGTTAAATCAAATGTGTTTTTTAGCTTGAGAGGGCTATTGATTCACTCACGGAGAAAAGAAGATGCCCTCTGGTGGATCACAGTAATGTTCCAAATCAATCCACTTTCGACAAAGGGTTCTGTTCCTTCCAGGGAAGGATGGCTTGTTTTGCAGTGACAAACATCAGTACAAAATCCCTCCAGGAGCTCTGCCCAGGTTACAAATGTGTTTTCTTGCTCAGCAATAACAATATGAAGTATGACTGTCATTTCAGGAAATGGCTAAAAATCAAGAAATTATAGTTTCTTTTCTTGATACCTTCAGAATTTGGTTCCTTCAGAAAGAAATAACTTGGCAGAGGTTGAGAATAAACTGAATCAAAATAGTCTACTTTGAGGAAGACATTTAAAACACAATATGACTGGTTTCGAAGAATATAGAAATAGAGACTTTTTTTTTTTTTGGGTAAGGAGATCTGTTTTGAAGCTCAGGAGAAGCTAAAAAACCATGCCTTTGAAAGAGGAGGAACAGTAGTAGAGAACATTTTCAAGAGGAGCTATAACTTTAAAAGGTCTTCTTTAAAAGTGAACAGAGAGCAACCTAAGGGGATGTTAAGGATTTTAGTAAATGATGGGGAATTGCTTACTCCCCACAAATAACTTGGCTCAGCTACTCTCTGTATGCCTGCTCTACTATTTGCTTAATGCAGACGAGCTCATTTTCTCCCACTGTGTTTATCTTTTCCTTCAATCAAACTATATCTGGAAAGTAGGTTTTTGTTATCCCTTTTTTACAGATGAGAAAAAAAAAACATTCAGAGAAGTCAAATATTTTTTTCCAAGGCAACATAAGTATTAGGAGGTAGGAGTGAGATTCCAGGAAGTTCCATCCGACTCCTAAAGCAGTGCTCTTTCCTTGCAAGCACACTACCTGTAAGCAGGAGTAGTATTTAAAATATGTAAAATTAGGCACCATGTTCAACCTAGTTTGTTGTTAATCTGATTCATTAACAATATACTGGACTATATAAGATTCACAATATACAGGGTAAATATGGTTAGTACCATAAAAGAAAAATTGCCCCAAACCAGTTAAACAGGCAGGGAAGTCTTTATTCAAGACTATTGCTATAGGAGAGAGAGATTGAATTCAATTGCCCTGAAACAAAAGATGGAAGGATTTTTAAATGGTGGAGTAAACTAATGGCAAAGTATTGGAAGATTTTAGAGGGGAGGTTGGTCAGTGTGATTAGGCCTCCTGTATTTGCTAATTGTCACTTATTAAAGTTAGACACCTACTCCCCCACTGGGAGATAAGGGTGACTTCACTTCTTTACTTCTACAGTTATCTTTCAAAGAGATGACTCTGGGTCCTTGAGAAGGACATTTCTGGGTTGTAGAAGATTTACATCTCAAAGGGGAAGAGAACAAATTGACAATTCCAAGTTTTCTAAAGTAAATGCTCTAAGAAAAGGGAGGTCAGGGATTTATAGTCAGTTTAGTCAAGGTGGGAAGAATAATAAGGCAGTCTTGGTAAAGACCCGCTGTTAACTTAATTTTTTTTATGTACCAGTTTGTGAGCTACTTATGGGCAGTATTTCTTTTCTAACTTCTTTGTATTATTATGGCACACAGTTCTCTATACACATTTTAAATGTTCAATGAATGTGTTGAATAAATGAAAGGATGAATGCATTATGGTTTCATCCAAATTCTGCTGTAAACCAATAGTAATTAAAATAAGTATTTTTCTTCTATGTAGCAAAAGCAGTCCCTATCTGTAATTGTCTCATTTTGCATTTAGATGTGGCAGTGTATCCTAAACTGCTTTATCATGGAAAACTATATTTTTAAATTACTTCCCTGTGTGAAAGGGGATGTTGTTCTAGAGTTAGATAAGTTTGGAAAATGTCTCCCTTAGAGTTTCACTTTCTTTATTAGTATTTTTAAGTCTTGGAAAAATCAACATCTTCAATTATTTTATAGTAAACCTTTCCAGCATATAGGGAAGCTAATATGAAGACAATAAGACTAGCTTCACAATCTAAATTAGTGATTCAGTAATAATATATATATTTTTGGCTACTTGGTTAAATGTCTCTAAAAGAGGTATTTCAGGGCTCAAAACTTCCTTTTTGGTATACCATCTCAAACTCAATATTTCAACAAACAAACAAACAAACAAACGATAAAACAAAGAAAGAAAGACATCTCTATATGTGACTCTTGTTATCTTGGTATGACTTTTTAATTTTTTTCTAGGAAATGAGAGATTTTTTTGAATTGACTTAGCCAAAAGTATATTTACTGAATTGGCTTGCTGAGCTAAGTATCACAGTAAAAGCTATTACCTAGTATTTTATCAACAAAGGAAACTCTAGAAATTTGGAAAATCACCTTTAATCTAGAGATCAGCACTCTGTGGAAATAGAGCTAGACCAGAATTACTATTAGTTAATATATTTTTTGCTGTTTGGTGAAGGAAAATCACATTGATGGATATCTCCTGATATATTACTAGTATATTCAAGTGGTGATTTTCAGAGAAGTCTATAAGAGAGAGGAAGAAGAGGAGACTATGAATTTGTTACAGAAAAATCAGGTCAGTGAGAAACCAAACACCACTCAGAAAGTTGGAGAACTCAGGTTTATTATGCTGGCAGTCCCAGAAAAGGTAGTGCTCTGAAGATGTGGGCCCCAAGCTCAGGGGTAACTTTACTTTTATAGGGCTTATTTGCACAGTTAGAGTTGGCATGGGCTGATTGGCCCATGAGATTCTCAAACAGGAATTTAGGCAATACATCGGTTATCAAGCAAAGGCAATAATACATCTGTTATCTAGATAGAACAAGCAAAGAGGCTACATCTGTTATCTAGACAGAACAAGCAAAGGGAAGGGTGAATCTTCAGTTGATCTCAAGATCACCCTGTCCTTCAGCCTATGTGGCAAGCATGTCTACAGAAGCAGAACAAAGAGTTGATTACAAGGTTAACCATTTGAGTGAAAAATTCCTCTTCAAATTAACTCTTAATTAGCCAGATCATCTATCTCAACGAAAAGTGAATATTTTAAGTAATAGTGCATTGTGGCATTAAATTAAAACAGATCTTTATTTAAACTTATGGGAAACCTAAAATATATTTATAAACATAAAAGTGTATTTTAATATCTTACAAACTATAACCTTAATTTCATATTGTTGTTAGAAGGAATTCAGTGGTTTGCATTGCTTTGAAAACAAAATTGTCATTAATAAAATCTTAGTCACTGATATTAAATAGATGCAAGTTCAGTGAACTAATTAAGGATTAAAACAGAAAATCTTTATTGTGGCATTAAATCAATCCATAGTTTCAGCATTCATTATGCTAAGTGCTCTAGTCATTAAAAAGCACTTAAATAAAACACATGAAGATAAATTAAAACTAAATTTCACAAGCTGAAACTTGTAATGGCATGTTAATAGTACTATACATAAAATATATTTCATTAAAGAGTGTGCAATTTAGTTACCATATAGTTTAATACAGAAATTACCAGTGCCACCTATTGGTGAAGAGTAGAACTCCAAAAGCTGCTTAATAACAGTACTAATCAGTAATTGCAATAGAAATAATAGGTTTCATAAAATGGATGCACAGTTATTCCTTAATGTTTAAATTATACCTAAATTTTAAAACGTATATTTCAAGTGATTTGTAAGATGACTATTAACATATTTTCTAACCTTAAAACCTAGGAATAACAATTCATAACGGATTTTTACACATGTAGTTTGAAACCAGAACTCAGTATCTTTGGTTAAACTACCATACAGTAAATCTAGAAATTTAATCTAGTGTGGTTCTCATTAAATGTCCTGGAGAACTTAAAAGACAATACAGCAAAAATATTGCAGAGCCATGACTCCTCCAAACTAATTAAATCATAATTATCTGTGGGCGTGTATGTGTATGTATGAGATAGAGGGGTAGGAGTGTAATCGATATTTTTTGGAGGTCCCCTAGATGATTCTAATGTGCATCCAAGGCTGTGAATCATTTTGTGAAACTAATAACTTAATTTAGAAACATGGTTTCTCAACAACAAAATGGGAGAGGGGCGGTGACAATCTTTCAAATCATTTTTGCCTATGTTATTCAATAGTCTTCATGGAAAAATCACTCACAATATAACATTTACATCACTGATTTTCATTTTTGTAATCTCTAGCATAGGAAAATATATCACCCACATTAAAAATCTTTGTTATAAAAAATTAAATTGTTTTTATAGGGTTATGCAAACTAAACTGACTTCTTGAAACCTTAACTCTGTTGTTGAAAGGTTGCCATTTAAGGCTTTACAAAGGCAGAAAACAAGGCAGTCTGATTCTAATTATTTAGTACGGGTCAAATGCCAAATTTACAGCCACAGAGGCATAAGTTCATTACCCAGTGAATGATTTACTAATGGAGCTCTATGGTGTCTCAATCACCAAATGCTAGACATAAAATAGTGGTATAAAATGTGGTCCTTAGACTCAAGAATCTTACAGTCCACAGTGGCCGGGTGGCGGGTGTGCGGGGGAAGATGAACTTACATGTAACGGCACAGAATACTATATAAGTGAATCTTCAATGTGTAGAATTGTCAATATGTACTGTTGGTGTTAAAAAGAGATGGCAACCAGTGAGGGCTAGTTTAATCAAGGGGGCCTTAAAAAGAAAGTTAAAAGTGATTAGCAAAGAGTTGTTATGTGAGACTGATTAGCATTTTAAGGCAGAAAGTCTAAAGACCAGATCATAGAGAGCCGGGCATTAGGTGTTAGGATCTGTGAAGACAGAAAAAGCAATAATAGAAAAAGAGGAATCATTAGAAAAAAATGGAGAAAATAAACACCAAGATAAGGTAGTCTGATGGAATCAAACCAAGGAAAATACCATACAAGTGATATCAAAGGTAGCTGAAATACAAGGAAAATGGTATGAAGAGCAAAGACGATAAAGGAAATAAAAATCACAGGTTAGAATATTTTAGTATAATATAGAATATATAAAATAATGCCAAAGTGGACTATGATTTTTTTTTCTTCAGAAAAATCCTGACACATGTATGATTCTCTAGACCATCCAGCTAATGGCAGAGATCCTGGCATAAGTCACAGACATGTGTCAAATAAAAATGAATACACATATATCACCCTTCTGAAATTTTTTTCTACAGGATTTTGTGTTTTTCAGCCTTGGATCCCTATGGTGCTTATTAGAAAGGATATAAGTAATCAATATGTAGTGAGATATTAAATGATTGAGAAAAGTCATAAACATAATTGATTACAGATTATTTCAATATCTGCCAACAGTCTCATTCTTTTGAGTGACTTCTCTTGTTTAGGAAACTGATCAGCTAATAAGATCTATGCATTATTGACAAAATATGCAGCATCAAATGCATTTTCATGCATATGTGTTATCAGTTTTGTACTCCAACCCATTTTATTTTCATTTTGAGAAGGGGATAATCTTGAAATATATTTTGCATTTTGTTTATTATTATTATTATTATTATTATTATTATTATTATTACTTCCATTATTAAGCACTTACTGTGTGTTAGTGTGTCTGCAAGCATTAGGGTTACAGAGAAGAGGAAACCAAGAACTGAGAACCTGGCCCCCGTGGAACTCAGGCTCGCAGCAGAGACAGACATTGCAGAGTTTTCCACCTTGAAATTCAGAGCAGTCTGTATTTCATCGAAATGTGAGAAATAAGCAGCTGAGAATCAATTTTGTTATCTATCCATAATAATTCTTAGTTATTGCTCTTTTATTTTAAAAGTTAGTCCCTCTAGGAATTGAGTTGCTCCATTAAATGCATTTCAAATGTGGATTGCTAAGTGATTGTTTCTATTTTGGTAGGACTTTAATGAAGCAATACTGAAAAAGAAGAGGGAACTGCTAACAGTGCCTCACTTTGGTATATTTACCTTCTGCTTTCTTGTATTGTAAGTTTAGTTTCCAACTGGGGATTTGGCTTCCAATAAAATGTTATTGAAACTTCCTTTTCCTCCCCTTACCTATAGCATTTCCCTGGATTGTAGGAATGATTAGGGTACAGCATTTTGAAATCAAGGTGAACTATGTCTAAGTGCTTTTTAAACAAGGCATTATTTCATGTATGATTGCAACTCTCTGAGAGCTGACAAAAGAAATCAAGACTTTCCACTGTCACTATCTAAACTGTGCCTTTGTCACAGAGTAGAAGCTGAGGCCAGTGCAGACCCCCTGTGAAATTAGCTCACAGGTTATTTCTTTCCTCTGTTTGTAAAAGTGTTGACAGTGTAAAATCTCCTGCGAGGAATAATCTCAGGGGCACGCCATACAGAAATTCACAGGCCCAAACAGGCTACAAATGCTGAGCTAATCCATTGAGATTAAAAGAAAACACAGAGATAATCCTAAAGAAGCTGAAGTGTTTCTTCCATTCTCTAGTTCTTGGATTTTTATTTGAAAACTAAAAAATTTCCAAATTAAAAGTCATATCACTGTGAGGGTGGGACACTTGTCGTGAGCAATCTGGATTTGAGAGTTAAGTCACTCTGAAAGATGCTAAAGGTTAATATTTTTGTTGCTCAGAAAGCCATATATTTATAAAGGACAGCTAAGAAATAGTGGGAGAAAAATTGGCAATAATTACCTTGTCAATACCTTCAGCTGTTTAAATTAGAAGGCCATTAAACTGTACTAATGCTATATACTGTATTTATGATACTGGTTGGCATGTAAACCTGAGATTTTCCTATTGTTTCTCTTTGTTTTGTTTTTCTACATGGTATTTCCAGATATAGTCAGTTTGTATTATCTGTATAGATGAAAGTGTTTCTTCAACTCAGGAGACTAAAATGGTGTTCTAAACCGCTGGCAACATAGACGAACACGACTATAAGTTGTTTAGGCTAACCAGAAGGGCAATCCAGGGCCAGAACACTGACACTCCTTTGCCTCCCTTTCTAATCAGGCTTTTCACGTTGAGTACAATTCCTCAGTGTGTGTTCTGTACAAAGACATTCTTAGTGGGCAAGGGGCTAATCAGGAAAACACCAAAACACCTTTTCCTAACACACACATACTGAGACAGACAGTCTCTAATTTTCCCAAGGCCTCATGGACTGGCAGTCACCCTGGTCATAGTTACCTTGGCCAATAATTTAAAGAGTTTCCCCAATATGGGGTAGTTAATTTTTAAAAGGAGTCTTTACAGACTATAAAGAAAAATATTTCAATATCATATTAAAGTCTTCTTTAATAACGGAGGACAATGACTTTAAAGTTTGAGATGACTTTTGCTTTCTAGTCATCTCAAATTATATCACCTGGGTAGCTGCTGATTTTAGCTATTCTTATCCAACCTTTCCCCATTCCTCTTAGAGGGGAAAATAGCTGGGGAGAACAGGGAAGTTCTCTCATTGAACTGCTCAGTTATCAGATAATCTTCTCTGGGTAATCAGAAGTTGCTTATAAAGTAATTTGGGAACAAATAACACTGTGACGGTTTGAAGAATCAAGGTGTCTTTAGCTCATGATAATTTAGCTCCCACAATATCTGATGTTAACAAGAAGTCACACTTGTAAGTATATGAAGGGCAAAGTGATCAGAAAAGGTAGTTAGTTAGAGGGGAAGGTGAGCAGGGAAGGAGATGATATTTAAGTTATCACGCTCTCATTCCAGTGGGCAACATCCAGGGTCAGGATCCTGGCCCCTAAAACAAAGTAGGAGCAACAGCATTTATTTGTGTTACTCCATCTGCCAACTCTGAAAATGCATCATCTTGTTCCTACATAGATTATATGTAGTGAGTTAGAGAATTTTGTTAATAAATACATTTGCAAATAAATAAAAATAATTATCCTTAACTTTCTATTTTGTTAAATTTACATTAGTGTCATTAATAAGTAAAATTGCCATAAAATATTTAAGGTAGTTTACAAAACAGCACAAAATAGAAAATCAAACCAGAATGAAATTTAAAAAAAGCAGAAATGTAGCTGTTAACAGATCCCAGGTTAGTATTTCAGGAAGTTTAAGTGAATTACATTTTCAGTTTGCAGTAATCTCCAGTTTAATGCCTGCCTTCCTCCATCATGCTGTGCTTAATGACCCACTTTTCAGGCAGCAACCCACCATCAGAACTTCTTTAATTTTTAAAAATCTAATTTGAAACTTCTATAACATGAAATAACATTAAACATGTTTAAAATAGCATATAAGACAATAGTATGTATGCAATTTTATTGGATATTCTTATTGGGATATATGAACATACATATTTACATAAACACATAAACATGTTATATGATATAAAAAACATATTTCTAGAATAAGTGTATATATGTTTGGACATACACACACCAACACTAAAACAAATGAGAAAAGTACTGGAAAGAAATCCAATATACCAAATGTTAACACTGATTTTTTTCTAAATCCTAAGTGGAATTTAATGGGAACTCTACTATTTAGATTTGATAAACCAAGATACAAATTTTGGGGCTTTGTCCTTCTTGAATTGTTTTTTAAAATAATATTACTGAGATATTTATAAGGTAGTTTGTTTTGTTACAATGACAAATCTTAAATAAATCAATATCATTTTATATTATTTATTTTTTATCATTCAAAAGCAAATTATAATGCATACATTTAAGAATAACTTATGTTTTGAAGTGCACTTTTTCTGATTTAGGCTTGGGAATATTGTATATGTAAGTGTATTTAACATATGGATTTTACTTTAACAGATCTTAGAATAGAAAGTTTTGCCTTATATATATTTTAAAGACATTTTCTAGTTATCACATTTTCTTCTATGTATGCATTTACCCCTGATATATTTTAAAGCTTAGATGGAACTAAGGAATCCTTTAAAGCTATGCAAAAAGATATGGATATAAAAGTGAGTATGTCCTTGGAATTTCAGCTCCTTAAAGAATTCATATGGGAAACTCTTGATCAATGAACAGATAACTGTCACTGAAGGAAGACATTACTATTAGATGCATTGGTTCACAGTATGGAAACTTGATTTTGAAAGTAACAATTTATAGTAACAAATTCACATACTAATCCATCTTGAAAGGAAAATAAAACTTTATGACTTAAACTTTGGGTCAAAATGGTCATCTGTGGAGTTACAAAGAATTTGAATTTAATTATCTAAGAGTAGTACAAGTGGGAGGCATGTATTATTTTTCTTCTATCTTTGGGTGGAAGCTATCAATTTAAATGATTCTTTTTAGATCTTAATCTTTATGACCCTTTTCAACATACTGTTGTACATTGTGCTTTGTAGATAAGAAGTGATGAATTTTTGTTTAAACTCTCACCCTATACTGCCTATATTGTGATGTTTTGGATATTTTATCTTTGGGAAAAATGTATTCTTTCTTCCATTAATATCATGTGGCTAATCCCACTCAACTGGAAAATGGTCAAGTTCATTATTTTAATACAATGCTTTGGGGAAAACAAAACCAATAACTTTGTTTAGTTTAAAATGTCTAGGTGATAGTATAATTGTGTTGAACTATAACCTTTAAATTGGCATGAGAGTATGATGGATTTGTAGTTCTATAAAGAGTCCAGTTTCTTTATATGAAACCACCCCAGGCAGAAACTTACTGGACATTAATATCCTTCAACTTCCACATCTGCTTTTGCTTCTCTGCCAGAGCCCAGGAGTTGTTGACCTGTTATCTCGATTTAATCTGGTACTTTTAAAAAAATTCTATTTTCTTAAGCTTGTCTTTTTTTTTGTCATTTTGGAAAGGATAAAGTTTTTGTCTCTGAATCATTGTGTGAAACACCTTCATACATTTCCATATTGTTTTACATAACTGTTTCAAAGATTTCCAATTTAATAGAAATTAGATATGTATTATGTTCATACATTAAGTAATGCTTGAAATGCCTTATATAGTGCCCACCATACCATAAATCTCATTACCATGCTGATGATTCTCTCTGACAGATAACTGACTAGTTAGTCAAAGGAAACTTTACTGTTCAACTGTACAGTGCTTTGGGAATTTTCTTAAGCATTAGAACACTTCCAGTCAAGATTCTAATGAACAAAGTAAATAAGCCATGAGAAAGAATATTGGAAGACAGGTTTGGTTTGTCTTCTACTAGTAGTCATAGAATGTACATATTTATAGGAAGCATAATAATGAAAATCTCACAAGTTTATAGAAAAGTGAAGTTTCAAGGGAACGATATAGTAGAAGAGAAAAAAATCTACCACAAGAAAACTTAAATCAGGAATAATCTAATAAGTATTAAGGGCTATGGGAATATATTTACTTATAGTTATTAGCATGGTTCTCAAGAATCTGTGCTAGAATATTAGCTGAGGAATCCTTGTTCCAGTTCTGGACTCCTATGAACTTCTGTGGAATGTTGAATAGGTCTTGGAAGCTCCTGGGTCTTTACTATCTTCACCTGTAAGTTAAAGGACAAACTAGATGCTCTCTACTATTTCTTCAAGTGTTGACTCTCCATTGCATTTACTGAATGTTCTCTAGCCCAGCCCTGCTAGATATTAAAACATGATTCAACACACTGGTAATAATTGAAGTAGTCTGACACTGGTATAACTAAAGACAATTTGTGGCAAAGGACAGAGGCCCAAGGAATAGACTTATGGGGGTTAAATATGTGATTAAAATGTCCTTTTTGTCAAGTGCGATAGACTGGACAGTAAGTTGTCTTGGAACAACTACCTGGTCATTTATAGGGGCATAAGGCTCTATTCTTACCTCATCCCTTACATAAAATTGAATTATTAATGGACTAAAGTTTTCAACATAAAAAAAAAAGAGAATGAAGAAAAGGAACAGATAGAGAATAATGGCAAGAAAACTTTAAAAAATGTTTGTAGTAACAGCCTTTGTACATATCTCAACAAATTCAGAGACTGTTAAGAAAACAGAGATACGTCTTATACATACAAAATAAATACTTCTGTAGAGTTGGAAATACCATGAACAAATCAAAAGACAATAAACTAGGTAGTTATTTGCAAAAATCATGATAATTAATTTCTTTTGTATAAAGAGTTCTTACAAATCAATAGCAAAAGATGAAAATTCCAAGAGAAAAATGGTCAAAGGACATGAACAAACAGTTCAAAGAAAGAGGAAATAGAAATGACAAGTTGTTCAGTCTTACTCATATATAGTAACATCAAGATACCACTTTCATCCATATTACTGGCAAAAATTGAAATGTTTAACAGGACCTAATAGTGGAGGAAAATGTATTCTCATATACTTTTGATGGCAGCTTTTTTTGAAGGGCAATGTAGCAATAACTACCAAAATCTTAAATGCAAATAATTCCAGATTTAATATCATTTCAAGGTATCTATCTTAAAGTCAACTTGCCAAACTATATTTGTACATGATTCTATTTGTTATCGAATTTATATTTTTATTAATGTTTTACATTTATAGAATAAATATGGAATACAACATAAGGAACTATTTGCAGTGCTTGCCTCTGGGGAGGATAAAGTGATAGAGAGGACTTAATTGTTTTATTTTATATTGTTTTAAACTTCTATCACAAATGATATCTTTACCATATTTGGGTAAATGAAATAGTGTTAAGATTTAACAGTGAATGACAATGTTTTAAAATAACTTTTAAGAGAGGTTGTGGAAAGAGTGACAGTACAGCTAAAATATACTTAAGGGAAACTCATTTATCTCTGTCTTAAATTGAAAACAGTAGTTAAAAAATGTAGTAGAAAGTGTGATTCTTTATAAAATAATACAAACTCGTAAGAAAACTAAGTCTTTAGTGTTTCTGCAAATTGTATGCTTCACTTACTATACCAACACCCTAAAGGATTTTTATGTGTAAGATAAAATGAGATTGATATTCTATATTCTTTCATGCAGAACTCAATTCTTTTTATTTTATGAATTTTTTCACATATAAAGTGCTGTTAGATACATTGGTTATTTTAACAGAGGCATGACAAACAGTATCATTTACACAAACCCTGAGCTATTAATATGCTTTGCTAACTCTGTGTGAAAATTTTCACAGTACTTGTAACTGTAGTTTTGGCTGTTGCTTAGCGATTGAAAACCTGGTTTATAAGCTTTTTAAAAGTAAATTTGTAATTTTTCCAAAATCAATTTATCCCTTAATAGGAAGTAGTCAAATTGTTTTTGTAATGAGATTTTTTTTTAATAGAAGAAAAGGTTCATAGACACACATCGTTGTCAGAAGAAACATTAAATAGATAGGCTTATTGCTTGCTTTCTTCTTTTGTTCCTTCTGCCCAAGGCTGACTAAGGGCCATGGAAAACTTGGTGTGCACAGTACAGTATGAGGTACTATAACAGACACAATGGAAAGAATCTCTATATCTTCTTCAAACTGGTTTTAGGAAACAGATTTAAGAAGTATTATGAAAATTGAAGTCTTAGCCATGAGGCTATTCTTTTCTGTCCTCTAATGTAGACTTTTCTGTTTTTTTGGGGGGGGGGTTCATATGTTTTTAAAACATATAAATTTAGGAAATGACAAAAATTTTAGAAGATACCATTTTAAGTTGTAGACCTCAAAATTATAGGAAAAGTACATAATGATAAAAATTTCAAAACCAGCAGCAATAGGTCAGAAACCATAAACTCTCTTGCCCCCACAACATAAGGCCTAGAATTAGATAAATGAAAATTCATTCAGATTTAAAATTGCTTTTACAACATTCTGGAAGATTGAACTCTAGTTTCCTTGGAGATTATATTTTTAATGTGCTAACTCGTGAGTTAATTCTGTGATATCATTAACTCACAGCCAACTTTTTTTTTTATTTGGCTTTGTATACCTGACTCTTTTTGTCAACATACCTATACTCTTTCTTCTTGTGTGCCTCTAGCATACATCACTTCTGAAAACATGCATGAGACAGCTACTTTATATTGGATATTAACATTTTATTTATAAGCAACTCATACTTTAGAAAGACCTATTAAGAAGCTGAATACTATGAAAGTAAAATGGCCCTATTGCTTTTCATGTTTAGAGCATATCTTTGTTTGTGTGTGTGTGTGTGTCTATATGTATCTGTGTCTATGTGTGAGTTCATCATGTGTGGGACTTCTCAGAACAGTCTAATACTTTATTATACTCTCATTTGTCTTTTGAAAGAAAATAATCAAAGTATAGATTTTTATTGGAATTTTGCTTCCAGGGAACATGATGCGGAATGGAAAATAGTTCTAAATATATGGCATTTGAAGTAAAATATTCTTCTCAATCTTAAAAGAAATATTTTTTTCTGAAACGGATGTACTCAATAAATGAAAATAATTAGAACTTAAAACCAGCTGCAGTGCTATATACTCTTAATTACCAAAATAAAGAAAAAGGCATATTAACTACAAAAGAAGACAGTTCAACAAAACTGAGACCATGACTAATGTATACAGAATAAAATAAAGGCTATGGCTTTAGGGTAGACTAAATTCTTTTATTTCTATAATATCCATGTACCATAACAATGTGCTTAGATAACTAAAAGCATTTATTCACAGATAAAACATATTAGTAGTAGAAATCATAAAGTATATTTAAAGTTACCTTAATTAAAGATAACTATAACAATTTTCTAGAAGTTGAAATAAGGTGATATTTAACATTCTCACTAATTTGTTGATTGGGAAAAGATATGATCAAAGAGAAGAATATGCCTGTCACCTTAGTTTATGCCTCTAAACAATCTAAAAGAAATGTTTAATTAAACTGCAAATTTCTTAAAGGTAGTAATATTCTGGGTAATAGCTGTTATGATTTTATAAAAAGGAAATAATTTCAAATTAGAAAAAAGTGATGACTCCTGATTCTATTTGGTTATTTTTTTTGTATTCTTTTTTGCTTTTGAACAATAATGTTTTTCAATGCTCTTAGAACAATCAATTCTCTATCCTGTTCATTCCATCCTTGTACATTCCACATAACTGGAATGAATAATGCATACAGAATGGTGAGAGGATAAGCAGCTAAGTCATCAATGACTGAACATAATTCCTCAAGAATAAAAACAAAAACAATTTCAAATTATGAAGATTGATATTGACTTAGTTCTTTGTGTAATATTTCCAAAATTAAAGATATAATTGTATAATACAAAGCCTACTAGGTAGCCTATAATAGTTTACTTTTTTAAAGAAGGAATAGAAATGTAACAAACAGGGTAAGGTATGCCAACCCAATATCTTCTTACTAGAAGAGAGCTGTTAAGTACATACATGAAAAGAGACACATATTTCGACAAGACTGCTGAAGATAACAGACATGAATAAAAATAGGAAAAATAGAGCTGTGAAGAAAAATTTAAAGAAAATGCAATTGTATAAGAGAAAACACAGGGACAATTTAATAATGCCCTTCAAGTATATTAGAGGCTATTCAGTAGAGCTGCTGACCAGTTGTTCCTAATCTTCCTGAAATCATAAGTCAAAGGGGGTCAAAATTGTAATTTAACAGATTTAGATCAAGGAAGAGATGAGGACAGCAGAGAAGGAACAAGGGGATGATCCAAAGAAAGCCACAAGTGCTACAGCACCTAGAAATGTGTGCTTGCATCATTTTTTTTTTTTGCTCATAAAGATAAAAATACCTGTACAAACCAATTATTTTTCCTGTTATTATTTATTATATGCCTTTTAAAATATTAAATCTAAGTAAAATCAAAACTTACAAGATGAATACAAACATCCACATTATAAAGACAGCTTCAGATTGTGAGGCAGTAGGCATATTAATTAAGAACATGGGTTGTAGAGTTAGACATTCCTAGATATGAACCCCACCTCTACCACTTTCTACCTGAGTGGTCATGGACCTAATTCCTCTAATCTTTAGCTTACTCACATGTAAAATAGGTTTATTGCAACATATTAAAGTTGAGCATTGTTCAGATAAATGAGATAATGTACTTAAAGTGTTTGATATATAGAAAACACAATAAATTTAATAATGAATAGCAGGAGTACTATCAAACAGTATGAGTGAACATGGTGTATTGTACTCTACTGTCTCATGTCTCAGTAACATCAAAAAATGTACACGTTAAACAATAGAAATCATTAAACTAAGACAGGAAAACTATATATCAAAATTTGTGCAGGGTAGTTATTTTAACCAGTACTTTGCCTAATTTCATACTCATTCACTTCTTAAATATATTTGAATACTTAAACGATGTGAAATTATTCAAAAAATATTTAACACTTAAAGTCTAAGTATGATGTGATTGATATGTTATGGAGAGGTGGCACAAGACCTGAGCACTAGAGGGCAGGTCCCACAGGAAAGGTCAGATCAAGACAGTAGACTGAAAAGCAAGTGAGTAAACGAATATCAGGAGGGCAAGGAGATGAGAAGGCAGTTGCACAGCTCATGAAGTGGTCAAAGAATCAGGTAAATAGTGCAAGATCAAAAGATACCAGGAGTGGGATAAGAGAAAAAACTAAATCAGAGGCCCTTGTAGCAAATCCTGGAACATAAGAGATACATTGGACAAACCTCAGCTGCTTCATTCTGCTCTCACTCTGATGACAGCAGAGCTTAGGTGACCCAGGTTTGGGACTGCTGCCATTGATGAAATTAAAGTATGTTGATTGGGTGGAATATGGGAGAGGCAGACAGATCTCTGGCAAAAGCACCTCTTACATAAAGTGCTAATGAGTTTCTCAGCCCTTTGGGATTGGTTGCTTGTGGTTTTGATATATGAGATGTTGATGTGCTACTTTTAATTTATTAAAAATACCTCATTTTAACTTGTGGCTTGTAAATGATTCTTTCACAGTAACCAGTTAAATCATAAAACTCATCTTTATAAATAATTTACTATAGAAATAATAAGTGATTTCTATTTCTAATTTCTATTCCAAGGAGGGGGTTATCTACCCAGCTTTGGTAATCAGCTTGACACAGGAAGTTTCATCATCTATCAGTCTGCTGAACTATATGTGTCGTTTAATTATTATGAAGGTATTAATTTGACAGGACTTCCTTTTTCTGACAGATACAGAAAAACATTTGGTATTTTTTTCTGTATTTACAATGCAATTCATACTTGAAAGCAACTGTACATTGCATTTTTGTCATTGATATAATGTAGCCCAAAGGGGACATTTATATAAAAAATACTCTTCTGAATACACCATATTCAAATTAGAGGTGATCTGCTTTGAGGAATACATGAAGATGAATTAACTTAATTCTAATTTGTTTGTAAGTTCAGCAATTATTTTTAATTAATTAGAATCCTACCATGAAATACACATGAGGATTCAAAAAAGCAATTTTATTTTGAACTCAAGGAGTTGGAATGACTTACAGAAAGAGGTGGTTTTCTCTGGGCTTTGAAGTGCAAGCTTATATTAGTGGAAGAGTAGCAAAGTGGAGGGATGCTGATGTTATCTGAGAACAAACGACTCAATCTTTATTTCTAATACAAACCATTGTATCAGGTTGACATCTCCAGTTGGTCTATTTCTATCCATTGGTTAAACTATTTTTTACCTGATTGATATACAAGGCAGCTATGGTACTCATGGCTTGTGGAAATGACCTACACGTTATGGGAGAAATAATCCACATGGTTTCTGGGCCACTGTGTCCTTGCATTGCACATTTATTGTAAGCTTCAAAATTTGCATTTAACATATCCACTTAATCATATCTACCTACATATTCCAAAGAACTCTATAATTTACAATCTCACAAAATAAAATTACCAACTTTTCCCATCTTCAAATCTTTTTCCTTTTAGTAGTCTATATCTCAGCATATGGTACTAATATCACCTTAATCATCTAGTCACATACCAGTGTATGGTGTTCTGCTGAGTTTTGTCCTTTTGCTTCCTTGAAAGCAGAAATATTATTTATTCGTTTTCTGAGTAAAATATTTTAATGCCCCTCTTTTCTTAGAGAATAAATTTTCATTAGGCAGGTGATATAAGAGCCCTGATGATCTCTCATCTCCGCCTTTCTTTCTACTCTCATAAACCTCCACATCCTCCTACCTGTCTTTTACTCCAAACAAACCACACTTTCACTTCATTATCTGGGCCTTTATAAATTCTTTTTCTTTGCCAAGAAGGCAGTTCTACCCTTACTCCTACTCTACTCATTCTTCAAGACTTGACCTGAGGCCTCTTCCTCTATGAAGTTTTCACCTTCTTCCTGCCAGTCCAGAGAAGGGCAATGCCTTCAGGCCCCAGACCCCCAGGAACACACCTGTAGCTGAACAGGTTGAGTTTATTACTCCTTGCAGTAAGGAATAACACTCACTTGTCAAGGGGAAGGTGGGGCATTTCAATAAGAGGGTGTTAAAAAGAACCTCTTGTCTCATTTCCTTTTGGTTGGGTGATGTGAGCGAGGGTCTGAAAAAACATAGCTTTTCTCTAGATATTGTCAAAAAGTAGGAGAAATTCGATGACTGGGTATCTCAATAAATTTTGCCTATAGGGAGTGAAGACTAGATTGAGGATAAAACTTCAAATGATAGAAAAGCAGCATTCATTCACTTTAGTCAAGATAAAAGGAAGTTCTTCATTTTATAGGAGTACAATGGCCTCATTTTTGACTGTGCTTAGGCAAACTATGAAGTGGCCTTTTTTTGGTCTCACTTTAACATACTATTAGACTGAGCTTGTCTGGAGTTTCTATTCTATAGAATTATGTATGTTCAATAGGAGAATAACAGGATTTTCTTGTGTGTGCCAGGCCAGCTTCTTGGGAAGGAGCTGTTTTTCTTGTTTTTTTTTTTTGTTCTTTATTTCTTCTCAGAAGTTACACATTACATTCTTCCACAGATCTTTTCAGTGTCCTTACTAAATCATCACATCACATGTTAAGCAAACCAATGCCTGGAATATTATACCCAGTAAAGTTTTGATAAATGAATGAAAAGATGAGTTACTGAAACCATCAATCAATGTTTTTTTATGATACGACACTTCCTTTCCAGTCTTCATTAAAAACCATTAATCTTAATTCTTTGAAGAAATAGAAATAGAAAATATCACCATGGTCCACTATTAGAAAGAAATACATTTTGAAAGGTGAGGATGAGTTTAGTAATTATCAATTATAATTTTGCTGAATGCATTAGTCACTTTTGCTCCTATTCTATGGGAGATGATGTAACTACTGGTAGACTCACCACTCATTAATACTATTTTGCCAATGCAAAATACAAAAGCAATATAAAAAAAACTAATGTGCAAATGCGTAGCCATAATATATATGTAAGATGTATGTCTCCCCATTTAAAATATTATTTTCTAATGAGTGTTATTTTATGTGTTCTGAAACTGTTGTTTCTTCTCCCTGAGTCTATGCTAGATCCTCAATTTCTGTTATCAGTTCCAATACTTTCATTTATCATCTAATAAATATATACATACACACATATGTGGGTGTATATATATATATATATATATATATATATATATATATATATAAAATCTTAAAAGATAATAGTGGGACTAATCAATTATGATCCTCCATTGGAATAATGAATTATAAATTTTAAGAGAAAGGGGTTATACCTATGTAATATTTCTAAATTATTTATCCAAAGCAGTTTAAACTTCTCAAATAACATTTTAAGAGACTCAGTGAATAGTAACTAGATGATCTCAGTGATGAGAGATATTTCATATGTGCTGATTCCAGTTCTTCAAATTAACAGTGAATTGTTCTGACTAAACACCTCTTAATACAATATGGGATATTAAGTTAAAACTAAAGTTTTGATGAAAGGCTTAATCTATGACTTATTCTTTCTTTCAATTTCCTAGAATATAGACCCTGCCAGGATATTAGTTTATGAATGAGTTTCATTGAAGAAGAAACACAGAGAACTGAATGGAAAAATCTCAGGAAAGAAAGAAGATGTCATTGGAAGATAAGGAAATAGAAACATAAGAAGTGTGAATTCTGACTGAAAGAAAAGAATTATGAAAGAAAGATATATTTGATGAGGGCAATGGAATATAACAAACTTTTTAAATCATTTTTTCTAGCTTTATTTAAATATAATAGACAATTAGTTGTTTATATTTGCATTGTACCGATCTATTGAGGTTTTTTTCAATTATAGTTGGCTTACAATAATATACCAGTTTCAGTTGTACAGCATAGTGATCAGAGACCCACATAACTCACAAAGTGATCATCCCACTAAATCTAGTACCTTTCTTCCCCCTTACATATTTATTAAAACATATAAACCATCTTCTCCATGTTACCTCTAAATCCCTTTGCCTTTTTTTTTTTGCTGACTCCTAACCCCCTTTCTATCTAGTAGCCCTCAAAATATTCCATGTATCTATGAGTTTATTTCTACTTCCATTGTTATTGTTGTTTATTTTATTCTTTAGATTCAATATGTATGTGAAATTATGTGATATCCGTCTTTATATGAAGTATTTCATTCAGCACAATACCCTCTAGGTTCATTAAGGCAATATCTTTTTCCATTCCCTTTCTTTTAGTCTGTGTGTGGCTTTTAATTGGAAGTAAGTCTCTTATAGGCACATATGTAGGGGTCTTGTTTTCTTATCCATTCAACTCTATCTTTTTGATTGGCGAACTTATTTTTTTTTCCATCTGAGTACTTGTTGATAGGAATTTACTTATTAACATTCTTTATTCATGTTTTTGACACCTTTTTTTTCTTAAAGAAGTTCTTCTAACATTTTCTGTAATACTGCCTTGGTGTTGATAAATTTTTTTTAGCTTATTTTTGTTTGGGAAGCTCTTTATCTGTCCTTCCACTCTAAATGATAGCATTGCTGGATAAACTATTCTTGGTTGTAGATCCTGAGTTTTCATCACATTGAATATTTTGGGCCAAGCCCTTCTGTCCTGCATAGTTTCTTTTGAGAAATCAGCTGCCAGTCTTATGGGTGCTCCATTGTAAGTAACTAACTGCTTTTCTCCTGCTGCTATTAAGACTCTTTGTATTTAACCTTTGGAATTTTAATTATGATGTGTCTTGGTATGGGCCTCTTTGGTTTCATCTTTCTTGGAACTCTGAGTTTCCTGGGGTTGTATGTCTATTTCTTTCACCAAGTGAAGGAAGTTTTCCATCATTATGTCTTCAAATAGCTCCTCAACTTTTTGTTTTCCTTTAGGTACCCCTATGACATGGATATTTATACAATAGTGTCACATAGGCTCCTTAAATTATTAATATAGTCTTGGCTTTTATTTTTTGCCATTCTGATTGAGTGTCTTTGGCTTCCCCATTCTCTATATTGGTGGTCTGATTCTTTTCTTTATCCACTCTGTTGATTCCCTCTAATATATTCTTCATCTCAGATAATGTGTTTTTTATTTCTAACTGGTTGTCTTTTATAATTTTCATTTCTGTTTTTATGTTTTTTATCTCTTTGTTAAAGTTCTCACTGAATTCATCTACTCTTCTCCTAAGTTCATTGAGCATCTTTATAACCAGTGTTTTGAACTCTACATCTGTTAGATTGTTTTACTCCCTCATTCCTGGATCTCTATTCTGTTCTTTTTATGGTTTCTACTTCTTTTTCTTCCTATTTTGACTGTATCTCTTTCTACATACTAAGCAAAGCTCTTACATCTCCCAGTCTTATTGGCATGGCTTTGTATAGTAGGTGTCCAGTGGCACATTCCTGAGAGGGATTTGGCTGCAGGCCAAGTTTAGACCCAGCCTGTGCCCCCCTGGGGCCACCTGTTATGACTCAGCAAGCAATCTACAGATGCTATGCTCATAGTTGCCTCAAGTAACCACACCAGAAACCAAGAACAAGTTGCCACTAATGTAAATCTTGGCGCTGCTCAGCAAGAAGCACCTGATGCACTGAAGACACACCTAGATGTGGCTTGGGTGGGGCCACGAGTTGGGGAAGGTGGATTTTCAGGGAATCCTCTGGGCTGAGTGACCTCTGTTATCCAGTATGATGAAGTCTCAGCTATGGCAGCGCAGAGTTTACACACTGGGAAAGAGGAGGGCTCAACAAGGGAACAGAAGTGCACTAGCACTTCATTCTGGGAGAGAGCTTCACCTTTGGCCCTCACTCCAACAACTCAGTGTCCCCTTGTAAGTCCCCAGTGCCCACCCACCCCCATGCAGCCAACTGGGCATTGGTGCTCAGAGTGTGCAGGTCCATCCCAAAGTTCTCTCAAGGACATGGCCCCTTTAAGAGGCATCTGCTGCTGCTACTGCTGCTGCTGCTGCTGCTGCAGCCTCTGCCCCACTCAGCTCCTTGAGACTGGGCAGCCTCATGTCTGTTGTAGGTTGATTAATTATTTCTCTCCCTAGTTGTATGGTTTTGTTTATCTAGATCCCAGGTGACTTGCTTTGCTATTTGCTCTGTGTTTTTGTCACAACTTTGATTTGGTCACAAGAGGGATGAATAAAGCCTCTATCATCTATGCCATTTTTTCCCATTTTGACAAAAATAATTTTTAAAATAACTTAAGGTAATCCTAACAAAAATAGTAGAAAGGTAAAAGAATAAAGCCCAAGAGATGAGCAATACTTTTTTTTAAAGCAGAATAGAAAAAATAAGAAGCAATAATTGAAAGTTTAAAATAAGAAAGTAAAATATGAATATGTTAAGCTAGTATCTTACCATTTAAATCTAATGAAATGCTTAGATTTGTAATTCTTTTTATAAAATTTAGATGAAAATCCTAATTTCCAGAAAACTTATTAATTTCAATATATTTGGAAATATATGCATATTAACCTATTAATCAAATTACACTGGTATTAAGTAACAAATACAAATACATTTACTACCCCCAAAATATATTTCTTTTAGATTTCAGAATTATTACACAGCTTCAGGTTTAACTATAAGATTTCATTTTTCATAATGTTTTCCAGAAATCTATCTTAAGAAAATAGAAACTCAAAGACATGTGTATAAAGATATTTCATATAATGTTATTGTGAAAAATTAGAAAGTGCCAAAAATCTAACAGCAAATAAGCACTTAAATACATTATGACATATTCAAAGATATACAACAATTTAAATTATTAAAATCATGTTTATAAAGATTATTTAGTGACATGGCAAAATGTTCATGTTAAGAGAAAAGAGTAGTACACACTAGTATAAAAAGTGGAGGAGCCTAACATAGACTATTCTTGCAGGAACTGACTTTAGAATTCATCTAGTTTGATACTTTTGTTTTATAGACTTGGGACATGATGTCCAAAGATATTAAATGTCTTCCCTGACATAATGTAGCTCTTTGGCCACGCTGAAACTGTGGGTCAGGTTTCCTGACTCTGGTCACACTGCTCTGTGCTACTTCCTTTAAACCATATATGATTATATTTGAATTATTTTTCATAGAACTGGCCCTAAACACAATTAGTGAGTAAGCAAAGATCATTTTCAGTTTGAAACCTTTGGCTACCTTACTCTGATTCTCCACTGGAGTCTGACAGATTTACTGCTAATGGATACATCCTTTCCCACATCTCTTAATGTCTTCTAAAATGACTGTGGGTAGGAAATAAACTAATCATTTATAGTTTATTAGCTGGTTAACATGTTAATTCTCCCACATAATGTCCTAGTCTGATTGGGCAGCTATAACAGAATACTGTAGACTGGATAGCTTATAAACAAATTTTATTTCTCACAGTTTTGAAGTCTGGAAAGTCCAAAATCAAGGTGTTAGCAGGTTTAGAGTCTGGTGAAAATCCACTTCATGGATCATAGATAGCCATCTTCTCGCTGTATCTTCACATGGTTGAAAGAGCTGAGGGTGCTTTTTGCCTCTCTATGAGGGCACTAATCCCATTCAAGAGAGCTCCATGACCTAATGACTTTCCAAACCCCGTCTCCTAACACCATCACATTGGAGGGGTTAGGATTTCAACATATAAATTTAGGGGAGGGGAGGTATATTTAGTCTATAGCAGATAACATACTGCCTTAATTATACAGTTAAATTATTAGTTAAGATAGTCGTTAATGGCAGAAGTTTCAAATGACACAAAATAATAAAAATACTTCTAAGAAAGCTTTTTGTGTGTAATTTATTTTAGTGACTCACTACGTACAAAGCTAAACTTTTTCTAAAATAAGCTCTATATGCAACAGCATGTGCCCAAATGCAGCAAACCTAGAGCCTTCTACACAGACACTGAAGATATGACTGGACTTTTTCAATTTACTTTCCCAAAGTAAATCAAAATTCACCTTTTATTCTTTCAACAACTTTTTATAAAGTACAAGTTATGTGCGAGTACTGCTGAGCACCTGAAAATAGGGCAGTGAACAAAATGGACAGTCTCACCTAAAAGTGTTTTTGTAATTATAATTATAATTATAAATCAAAGAAATTTTGAGAGAAGTCAGATCAATAACTGCACCGAAGCATATTTAAAAATTTAGTTACCTATCTCTGAAACTGCAGCACAGAATCTGATTTGTAGTCAATTATATTAAACACTGATTCATGTGACTCACCCTCTTGATAATAGAAATTTGCATTTTAGATATAATTTTCATTATACTTCTGTGCTTATTATTGTAATTTATGGTATCAGTTTTGTTATCAGAAAGGGTTCTCATTTTTTTCTGGATCATCAGTTGAAACCAATTTAAAAATGTGTGTAACTCAGTTTTCCCTGCTTCTATGCTGACCTCTTGTAGGTTATGGAGAAAGATAGTGGAGCCAGATGCTATACTCTGTTGTCACTGCTAATTACTTTCTTCTGTTATTTTCTCAGGATCATGCATGGGCTTTATAAATAACTCAGGGGAAACAGATGAGTAAGACAAATAGTCTTTGGCTTTCAAGATATATGAGATAGAATGCCAGAAACAGGCTGCAGAGACATTTCTGAAGAAAACTATGGATAAGCAAAACAAACGATAAATGACTTTTCTGCTATTTACTTTTCCTGTATTTGTCTAGGATTCAAGTTTTACATTTAGTTAAAAATATAATACTATACTCCTTACAAAGCTTTGGCTCAGATCTGGACTAAAGCTGACGAGAAGTGTAATAACTCATCTTAGTTCTTCTTAAACCATGTGGACTAATAAAACTAGCATTTACTGGCTAGGCTTTAAACAGAGGTCTGTTTACTCATGTGAAGTAGGCAAACAAGACAACAGTGGCACTCATCCTCCTCTTAAAATCCTCAGTACCAATGCAGGGTCCTCTAAGAATCTAGGGTTCTTCCCATATGCTTAATCTGGAATGGCCTGAATAGGAGATAGGAATCTATCCTCTCTGACCTTGATGTGGCCACCGAAGGATCCCTAACTAACTCTACTGTCTTTAAAGAAGCCAGAAAATCAAGTCAGTTCACAGGCATCACCTGAAGAAACAACTGCAAAAAACCATAGCACTGTGGTTTGCAATGTGCTAGATTTCTGCTGCATTTAATCCATTTTCGTTGTTACAATTAGGTGCTTGTGTCATATTGGCCAGTTTCACACAAGACAGGGCCAAGAGGACATTTATTATTAGCTCTATCTCTTAAAATAGCACAGAAAATACTCTTTTGAACATTTCACAATGAACAGTTGTTGATAAATGCAGGGTAACTTTTGTGGTATTAAAATAGTACTTATAGTACATAAACATACTTGACACTGATTTTTTTTTCCTATTTCCTAAAACAAGATAATCCCAGAGGTTTTTTTTAAATACCACTACAAAAAGGCCACAACTTGCGTAGATTTACCACATTAAGCAGATTCTTGTTGACTACGGTGGTGCCAATTACCTTACATATGATATAGTTGTATCATATGGAGTGAAACAGCCTTCTGTGACCAGACTAATAATTTTAGAAGAAAATATGGTAGGAAGTGTAAGGAGTGAGAAGGAAAATTATTATTCAGCCTATAGAGCTTCATGTTTGTTTGTATTTTTTAAGAACACACTTTTAATAATTTGGATTTGATTTTTTTTCTATTAAAAACCAAAAGAGATCAAAACCTTTTTACTAATTTACTAGCGATCTGGAAGCTAGTGGTTGAGAGCTATAATTTAGATTTGATATACAATTTAATGTTTATTCTAATCAAAAATAAAAAGACATACATCGAAGAGAGAAGTAAATTGATAATATGTTTATATTTTAATCACTAGAGCAAAAATATCCTGTGCAGAAGAGATGGCCAAGAAATAAAGAAAATAAGGAGTATATTATAACAGAATTTTTAATATCACTAACTACATAGCAAATTGCTTGCTTAGATTGCTTCATGTATGATATGATTTATTTCCACCGGCAGAAAGAATTAGATGTTTGTATTTTTATTGCATTATTAAATGTCCTGTCCATGAAATATATTGAGAGTAGAACAACACACTACATGGAGAAAAGAAATCACATTGCAGTGGGTGTATTATCCTCCATCCTCAAATAAGTCGTGAAAAACTGACTACTTCATATGTATTCATTTTTTAAATTTATGACCAATTTAACTTTTTTGAGGTTTTATCCACAACAGCTTAGTGATAATAGTCAGCAATTTATGGCTGCATGAAAGAACACTCATATTATTTATTGCTCACCTTTTTGGTAGCACAAGCTTGCATTTGAACCCCGAAATTGGATACTTACCTACTGATTAAATGTTGACTATATATGTGCAAAAATAAATGTTTTTCTAAATGTTTACCTCAATAGAATTTTATTTTCTCACAATTTTTTAGAGACTGGAAAACATTCCTAAAATTGTTTGAGACAAAAACAAGATAAACATTATGAAAGAATTAGCTAGTGGTCAAAGGTATATTAAATATTTATTAATTTTTTAATTTTATTAATATAATTCCAAAGCAGTATTATCATAAATGTTCAGTATAGCATGTCTATTTTATTCAAATATTCTCTTAAAAAGTGTGTGTTATTATATTTATTTTAAAACAAATGGAATTTCACTATGATACTGTTAGCTGGAAGTGGATTTGATTTAAGGTGAATTCTGTTTTTTGGCTCCATCCATGGGTCTTTGGTAACTGAAATGAAAGGAAGGAAGGAAGGGAGGAAAGAAAGGAAGGAAGAAAGAAGAGAGGAAATAAGAATGGAAAGGAAATGAAACTCGGTTATCAAAGTAGCTCAACCTATTTCCTTTCTGTGTTTATTTTTATTTTAAAGTTCATTTTCATTCCAAAGCTTTAGCTTTTGGCAATTTTCATGATGAGTCAATTTTCATACTACTTATTATGGGTCTTATAATTTGTCAGTGATTATTATATAAAGGTGAGATTATATAATCTGGAAGATGAAATTATATAACTATTACATCATTTCCTGTGATGGGATTGGGGTGCCTGAACATTCTCTTTAAATGTTATGATAGTTTTGGTCCCTATCCGCCACTCTATAATGAAAGCACTGACGATGGTATGATTGGAGTCTGTGGCTATCATGATGGTGTAACCATTGAAGAATCTGTTCTTTTAGATTATTTCAATAAATTTCGCCTGTTTTGTCACAAATAATTTTTTTTAATTTTTTACCTGAGTCAATGTAAGTTTTAAATGTTAAGTTTATAACCTTAGTCCAACATGAATTTCCACTTTTCTTTCAATTTTCCTTTCAATTGATAAACATCATTTCAGTGGCCTACTGCCTGAAAACAGAACAGGCTATGAATCAGAATAACAGCTCTGCTAGAATAAAAGTGGTTATGGAAATCTTACTCCTCAGGTGACATTCTGTACAAAGAGCGGCCAAGTACCTCAAATTCTGTTGGGATATAATTATCTCATAATAACTATTTTCCCATTGTCACTGCATCACAATCAGGCCATAAAATGTTTTTTTGTGTCTCAGGAAAGGAGATAGAGTAAGCAATTTGGAATATTACAAAATAGGCTCAGTAGAGCAGTTTAATTTGCACGGATCATCGTCATCCTCTAAATATCTCATTGACCAACGAGAGTTCTTGGTTGCTTTAGTCCAAAGAGCAGTATAATTTTATATGCACACACTTGCATAAATTGAGATTAAGAAGTTACTTAAAATATAATAAAAGCAAAAGAGCTATTAAAAAACTAACTACTGTAAATACTTTTACAATTTTTAAGATGTTCTACTATATTTAGCACATAACGAACAGATATTTTATCAGCAAAGATATGCAGAATAAATCAGATTAGAACAACCCTGTGATTATATTTGTGCAAATGTTTTAAAGGATTGCATTGTAATTAAAATGTGTGATAGTAATATTATTATGCTATTTCTAATATGCAAACAAAATTTATACAATAGTCAAGTGAACTTGAGTTAAATCAAGAACATTCTACAATTTTTATAACTATTTTAGAAGCCAGCGAAGTTCTAAACATAATTTTTGTTTGTGAAACAAACGTTTGTTGAGTTCTTATACTACATTGTGTTCCTGGGGATGTAAAGATGAATGACTGCTTTTTCCCTTAAGGAGCTTACGGTGCAGTGTTAGACACTGGCACTATATTATTATGCATCAAAAGAGGCAGATATATGCACACGAGATAGAAAAGCCCAGAGGAGGAGCTCATAGGCCAGAATGGGAATTAGATAATTTCTTGAAAGAGATTGATACTTAAGGCTTAGGTTTAAAGGATGGGTAATAATTGTCCACATGTGGAAAAGGTTATTCAAGAAGTAAATGAAGAGTTGGACAAATGTCAAAGAAGATATGCAATTTTTTAATGTCAACTTTATTGAGGTATAAATACAGTAAAGCCCTTTCCTTTTAAGTGTTCAGTTCTATGAATTCAGACAGATGTGTATAGTCAGTCATGTAACTACAACTACAATCAAAATATAGAACATTTTCTTCACCCCATACATTTCTCCTTTGTAGTCAGTTCCTTAACCCTACCTCAGTCCTGGTAACCACTGCCTCTATAATTTTGCCTTTTCCAGAATATCATATAAATGGAATAATACAGTATATAGATTTTGAATGTCTTTTTTTTTCATGTAATATAATGCATTTGAGAGTCACCTATGTTGTTGCATGTATCTGTAGTTCATTCTTTTTATGGCTGAGTAGTATTCCATTGTGTGCATTTACCCTGCTCATTAATTTATATTTTAGTTGATGGTCATTTGAGTTGTTTCTAGTTTGGGAAGATTATGAATAGAGCAACTATAAACATTCATGTACAGACTTTTGTGTGCATAAATGTTGTTTTTATTTCTCTTGGATAAATATCTAGGAGTGGTACTACTGGGTCATATGTGGAATATTTTGATGAATTCCTAATTTGTCATTACTATAGCAAGGTAATAGGAAGGAAGAAAGAGTGGGAAAAGACCAGATTGGTCAGTACTTTTATTTTCTGCTAAGAAAGATTGTATTCCCAACACAATGGGGAGATTTTACACAGTGATTTTTTTTTAATGTTCATATTTCCCTTTCATCTGAGGTATCAGAGTGAAGCTTGAACTGGTTGGAGGAGGCGTTAGGGTAGAGACGAGGCTGGAGTCAGCAAGAATATTTCAGGATTCTATCATTAATCCAGGATCCTATAGAATTACCTATTTCTGACAGTTTTCTATTAGAAAATAAAAATTCAGAACATACTCAAGACATCCAATGTCACAATCCAAAGATACTGTGCAGTTAGGAAAACATGCTTACTGATAAAAGTTGCTTAACTCTAATCATGGTCTGAGTTAACTAGATTTCACTGGGAAGAAGAGACTTCACTATGACCATCTAAGCAGGTGCTTTCTTAAAACTGCAAAGCACTGGCACTGAGGACCAGCAACTCTTCTAATCCTCCGAAGAACCATGTGAGGTAGATGCCATGATCATCTCTGTTTAAATAGGTAAACTGTATGCATACTTGAGCTACCACCAATTTTTACTATGATAATCATATTATTATGATAATCTATGAAAAGTTGCTTAACCTCTGTGAATTCAAATACCCTGTCTGTAAAAAGGAGATCACAGTATCTATCTCATAAGAATTTTAGGAGGATTGAATGAAACAACATATGCACTGTCCCTAGAGTATTGCTGGTGGTTAGCAAATGTTTTCTACTTAGAGTTGTCCTATACCTTTTTCTAGATATATACAATGAAATATTAACTGCTAATTTGGAAATTAAGCTTGAGTATATTAAAAAATTAAAGAAAAATTTAAATAGTCAAATAAATTTCAAAGAATGCTAATGAAATTGCAACTTAAAAAATCTACTTAAAAATCACCAGTGAGAACCAAGTTCCTTTATCTTGTTTTGATGAAGATTATACAAGATAATATATATGAAACATGTAGAGCACAGATATGCATTCTCCCTTCTTTATGGTTTTCTTTTCTCATGGAAAGAATTGTAGTAAAATATTTTCTATTATAGTATAGATAATCAGACTAGAATGTGTACCCTGACAAATAAAATCTTTAGTAAAGACAAGTTTGGAATATTTTAAGGACTACCAGTTATTAGGAAGAATGATCTTGTTTTACACTTTTCTATATACCAGAATTTACTATTAAATAGATATTGAAGGAAACAATTTGGAGGGAAAGGTAAAATGGACATAATCACTAGAGTTGTCCAGAGGAAGAAACTGGTTTTTATTATGCAAAATCTTTATAATCATTTGTCAGGAATGATTTGAAATAAATTATCTCGTTGAAAGAAGAGGTTAAACTGGATGTCCTAATAAAACCTCCTGTAATATAATCTATCATCCTTGGCCTTTCCAACTGCATGACTCAGTGATTCTCTATTTTTACTTCTTCAGAGTTTATAAATACTTTAATATAATATTACTTCATTTCTAAACTATTCTGACCTTTCGAATATTATTGTTTTCATATTTCTTGTTAAATTCTGGGTTTCAAATAATGTTGGCACAGGCTACCAAAATATTTTTAGATGACTAAATAGTTCATTAAACTCTCATACAGTTTTTTAAGATTTAAGTTTCTTCATGCCATATGTACTTTGTCATTCAATATGAGGTTGCAAAAGAAATGTGTCTTTTCCTATGGATATTAATTTATCTGATAAGCTTGTTCCCAAGAAAACTATTTATAAAACAAGACTTCCCCTTTTTTTACATTGCTCTTAGGAGCTTTAATTCATTTACAGGATCATATTACTTTCTCATAAAGAGTGGGTGAGCCATTTTAAATATAATAGTTGTCCTTATTCTCATTAATAGAACTTTAGCATAGATACTGTTTTTAATTTTGAACTATGGGGAAAAATGTACCTGATATAGAACCCTTAGTGTTTCTTTATTTCTCACATACTGCCAGATGTATCTTTTCTGTTCAAATAATTCTTCATCAACATTCTTTGTATTTCCACTGCTAATACCCAATACAGACCTTTGTCATTCCATGCCTACAATCTTGCCTACTCTGATTAATTTTAACTGCAACAGAATTACGTATTTGTAAAATACTATGCATTAAATTTTCAATTGTTTATCATTACTCCCAGAGAAAAAAATAAGTGGAAAAAACCATATGATTAATATTTAATTGAAGCTTTCCACAGTATAATTTTTGCTTGCCTAAATAATTTGCTTTTTGATACTAGCTTTTGGCTTTTTTCATGCCAGACTCACCTCTCACAACCTATTTGCTTTCCTGTCTCTATATTCTACTTATATAAATTCCCACAAATAGTTTCTTCTCCACACAGAAAAGTGTCATAAAATTGGCTGCAAGTTAACTTTAGACGGTTGTCAATCTAGTTTTCCCAGCCTGGTGTTACAATGAGACTTGACATAGTGCTGCCATCTACTTCAGACTTTGTGCCTGTAAGCAAGGGCCAGTCCTGGGAAGGGACAGAGGGACTGCTGTTTACATAACTGCATATCTGGGCCTATGCGTACAGCGTTTCTTTCTTTCTATTTTTTTTTCTTCTTTTTTTCTGTCAAAGCATATGGGGCAGAGATCCAGTGCAAAGCAAATGAAGGATGACATGACATGCATGATGTGGTTCAGGATCCTTCTAATCCAGCAAATTAACGATTCAGCCTTTGAAGCAGGAGTAGCTCTATGATGTGGGTACTGAGATCTCCGCTGAGAAGTAACCTGGAGAGTGGTATGCTCAGATGTGTACAGCATTGTACAAGTGTTAGTAGATATACAGCATAATGACTACACGTACTGTGAAACTGTACTGTGTGTATGTATGTGTTCACAGGTCAAGAGGCTTCATTTATGAATTTTTTAAAATAATATAAACATGAATTTCAGAAAAACTGATCTCAAAGAGTTGCTATCTTCTTTCTATGTAGAACATGTTTTCAGTTTCAGAATAGCGTTATATATTTAATGACCTTACTTAATCACGAAGGATCTTTAAATACTTTTCTTCATCTCTTGCATAAGAGTTGCTTTTTTTTCCTTTTTCTCTTTTGTTACTAATTTCCTTAAAATAATTACTGCATTGCAGTAAGTAGATAGTAAATTTTAGAGATTATTTATGTAAAGAACTTTGAGTCTATGATAAAAGAGTTTCTCTTTATATTTTTTTACCCTGCCATCATAAATATAAGCTTTATCATCAAAACTATGCATTATAATCAGTTACCAATTTTACTCAAGAAACTATTAAACGACGTCATTTAGTTCCTTCTTCAAGTTGCCCTTGAGGTAAATTGACAATATTCAGCACAATCGTACAGCTGTGTATTATCCTTCACAAACACCTTGCTGTCTCTGGTTTTCTGCTATACACTTGTCCCATAGCAGTGCTGTATTAAGTGCCATAGCATAAGGCTTGGCAGATGGCAGGTGCTTTATAATTGTTATCTCTTCCCAGGAATAGGTGGTACTTCATTTATTAACAACCCACATTTCTTATACAGAGTAATGCAAAGAAATAATTTTATAATTAAAAAATAATAGTAAATCCAATTATATTCTATGGGAAGTTATAGAAATTATTCTTCATTAAAAGCATCGATTTTATAATTATGGCATATACTATGGCTGTCTGTATTTTTAATGCTTGGACCTGTAAGAAGAATAAGGGGAAAAATTACTTTTGTTCCCTTTACTTCCTCAGCACCGCCCCCCTCAAGAAACCAAACTCACCAAAGAAAAATTTCAGTTTCTCAGAATTTATATCTAGGAAGGGCAATCATTTTTTTAAAAAGCTTATTTTTAAATTCGAAGGTAATAAGGTAATAGCTAAGACATGTTATTAAGATGCTTAAGAAGATCAAAAACTTTCAGTTATTTTCTTTTAATCTTTGGTGAACACAGCTCCATAATCTTGTTAAGCTATCAAGTGGATCTACCAGGTCTAAATTTCTAAAATTTGCATTCCTTAAAAAGTATTGATTTGATATTTAATTAATTATAAGTGATTCAATCATATCTAATATTTATTTTTGTCATCTCCTTAAAAATCTAAAAACAGTAATTTCACATGACTCCAAGCTATGAGGAAATGTTTCTCCTGGCAAATGCACATGGTGCTGCTCTTCTTCTCAGGTCTCTTCACCGCCCACCAGAACTCATTGACCTCTGGGAGTATTCAGCTCCCTGTAACCTCAAGTCTCTGCCTCTTGTTACTTCTGCTCAGTCAAAATTTAACTCTCATCAACGGAGCCTTTTTTCTCAGGTGACTCTTGAAGAAAAGCAATGTCTACAGTGAAATAATTCACACTACTATGTGTGTGAATGTTTATTAATTTCTTAACGTGACCAGAACTTTTCAGGCATTTTAATGAGAGAGTGCTTGTTAATGCACACAAATTTCAACTTGGTAAAATTTTAAATAATTTAATAGCATGAAGTGACCTCTCTAAGCAATGTTGTGGAAGTAGTTTGGAGTTATCTGTGCTTATTTGGACAGCCCTGAGCTTCAGCTCTGGGACAGCTCTCTTGTTATTCTCGCTGATTATAGCTTCTCTCCTCACTTCACTTGTCAATAAAGAGGTTCTCTAAAGGTTCAATGTTTTATTCTACAGCATTAACCATGAGAGCAGCATCAAGGATGCTGTGTTTCTGTGTGTGTGTGTGTGTGTGTGTGTGTGTGTGTGTGTGTGTGTGTGTGTGTGTGTGTGTGTTTGACTTGAGGAGGACAGTAGAGGTCATGGTTATGTGTCACGGTCATTAGAGACTTGGGTGATGGTAGATGGATAGCTGACTTCATTGTAAGATCAGTTTTAAATACAGTATTGTCTCTTTTTTTTCTGTGCAGGTTTGAGCTTTCCTTCCTCAATTATAATGTCTCACATTCATTGACTAAGTCTGCATGAGGCAGTCAACTTTCAGAGCCACACTCTGCTTGACTAAGGTAGAGATTTATGAAAGAGATGCACCTACCTCCCTGATCCCCCGCTTAGCCCTTCACCACCACATAGAGGATAAGGTAGAAAAAGACACAAATGTGGATTCAGAAACAGGTGCTGTGAGTATGCTGGTTTGGCTTTTGGGTTTAATTTCTGGCAAATGGAGCACCACCAAACTCTCTTTTCTGCCATTAGCATTGGGAAGCCCAAAGAAAGGAGAGCACAGAAGTAGATGAAAGGAAATGCTTTTGTTGATTCAAGCACTAATGCTTCTTTGTTTAACCCCTTATGAGTGTTGTAGAGAAGGCAAAAAATAGTTGTGTGTGTCATTTATTAACCCCAAATCTTTGTTAATGTCATCAGTCTTATATAAAAAAGTACAAACTTTAAAAAATATAAATTTAGGGACCAAATATTTCTAGAGTTAGAATCCCTGTGGTTAAAAATTTCAAAATTTCTAGTATTCCAATAGCCTATGCAGATGGCAGTATTGAGATTCTCATTTACTGTGCACAAGGAAAAATGTAAAATTATTTTGAATTAAGCCTTTGCCAGTGTTAAGGCATGGAAATATAAAATATTCTAAAAATGAGCACTAACAGCTTAAGACTGTGTCTTATTCATTTGTCATTCTTTTTCCCTGAGGCATCTTAGAAGGTAAACGCATATCTTTACTTTTTATAACCAAGTTTTAAATTTACAGTGAAGAAAGAATACTGACAAAATAGAGAATGCCAGCAATCGAGGACATAGGGGCCACTTTGTAGCAATTTATGGTTTTAACTGAAAGTAACTTTCTTATCTATTTAAAACATCTAAATTCTGTGAAGTAAAAGGAAAGCTGAATGCCAATATATTTTCAGATGCTAATGGGCTCATTTAAGTGAGCACTTGGCAGAACCAGCTCCATTAAATTATTACATCATTTTACATTCCTTTTACCTTGTTTCCTGTAAAACAAAACCTACCATTATTTAGTTTTGTTTGTGCTTTTTAAAAAAACGTGATAAATTCTAATCTTTGAGAAAACAACATTAACCATCTACACTTTTTATCTGGAAACCTTGTTTTTAACAAGCTTAATAATAATAAATATTAAACACAGTATACCAGGCACTGTTCTAAATATTATAAAATATTAATTTATTTAATATATGTATTTGTAATCATATTTTTAGAATTAGTATTTCAAAAGAAAATACTATTGATGATGTCTTTTATTGCATGTGATAAGTTCTTTTACCTACAATCCTGCACAGATACAGACTTCATCCTCCTTTATCAAAAATATTTTTAAAAATACTGGGGAAATATCTAGAAAATACTATTAGTTACTGAACTCTGACATATTACATATGCTAAATGGAATATCATAAGTAAAGGCCCTCATAAGTTATACATATGCATGTGCTTAAAATTTAATATCATGTACTGTCAGTCTCATCAATTCATATGCACTTTCACTTTATATGAAGATGTTATGTCAAACAATCTTTATATTGACAAGCAGCATGCAAGAAAGGTTGTTCACGAAATGTATTATATATATGCCTTACTGTTAAATTGTACACCTGAAACTTACTAGATTTCATTAACCAATGTCACCATAGAAAAATAAAATAAAAATACATTTAAAAATTTTTTTAAATTAAAATAAATGGACAAGTATTTAGGAATTTCCGCCAAGAAAGGTTTTCACATGGGACCTCATCAATAGCAATAAAACTCAGATATGGTGGAAAAACATTACCAGAGCCTTCTTTAAGCCTCGGAAAGAGTGTAGGAGGAGTGAAAAAAACTTGTAGTATATGGCTTATAAAATACTTTTATGCATACCAATTTATTTCAGTATTTTTTTCCTATTTTACCAATGCGGACTCTCAAGTGCATTTAGATTAAACCTTGACCAGAGTCAAATACTGAAACTCAAATGCAGGTTCTCATTGCAAGTTTTTCTTATTATTACAAGATCGATGTTTTTATTCTAAGTCTGACATTCATAAGTATTTTACTTTTTAATTGATGATAGAATTGGTGGGGATACATGTGTCTTTTTGGCTCTTACTGGTTACTGTGGCTTGTGTCTTATGAACATTGTATTAAAAAAGATAATAGAAAAAAAAAGCAAGGTTGTTCAGTAAACTGAATATTTTGAATCCAAATATTTCACAGAGTAGTATCTTGCAACACAGAGTGAAAAAATAGAGATTTTTTTTTCTACTCATTAATGTTTATCATAATGGTGGGAAGGGAAATGTGTGGAGCACTCACTATGTATATGACATAATACTAACCATTTTATGTGTATAACTTTTGTAAATGCTCACAATAATTCTACAGAGAAGTTCTTTTAATTATTTTTGTTTTTACAGAGAGAAACTGAGGTTTAGACTGAATAACTAATGTAAGTTATATAGTTATAGAGGGGCAGAGTTAGTCTCCAAAATGAAGGCATGTCTCCAAAGCCTTCAGACTTATTTTCAACATAGTGTGCATACAAGCTCCAAATGTTTGTTGAGTCCCTTCTCTAGCTAAGTGCTATACTTGGTGCTAGGAATATAGTCACCAGTTAAAGATATTGCCATGGGATCTTTACAGTATAATGTGTGGAAAATTATAAGAAGGTCATATAAAAAATATCATGAAATCCCAGAGGAATGAGTATATATCTGGCTCATGGGTCATATTAAAGCTTAATGATCACGTTTGGAAACTTCTGCAGTATGGTCTCCACTCCCGCCCCATACATATTAGTGCAGCATTCTTTTGCTTACATTGGTTGCAGATTGTAGTTCTAGTCTCTGGCAAAAGTTATGAACCTTTTTAGTGGTGAGACCAAAACAAGACATTTTTTTTTCATATCAGAAGCCTAATATGCATGCGTGTTGTTCATAGCAAACCTGCTGAAAACCATAATTACACTATCATCTTCACACAAGAAAATTTATCCTATTAGGAGAGGAAATAACCACTAGAATAATAAGTAATAGTAACTGCCCATAATTGTCTGCCTATCATATGCCACACACTGTTCCGGGAACCTTGCATACAAAATATTGTTTAATTCTCAGTATACCCTGTGATAAATGACATTATTACATCCATTTTAGAGAGGAAATTGAGGCATAAAAAGGATAATTTCCTCAAGGTAGTATAGCTAGTTAAAGTGGAGACTGGAGACTGGTTCAAACAAAGATCTAGATGACCTCCTAAACAATGTACTATTCTAATGATTAAGAGTTAGGTTCTGGTTTTTATTTGAGTGCTCCTGCTTCTTTACTTTGAACCATGGACAAGATACTTAACTTAGCTGTGCCTCAGTTTCCTCACCAATAAAATGAGAATGATAACTATAATACCTTGATTACAAGAATTAAATAAACAGTTACATGTAAAGCTCTTAGAACAATGTTTACCACAAAGTAAATGCTCAAAAAATGATAGTAGTAATTATTATTATATTATTATTTATCACTCCCTTCCAGAAGAAAAAAAAATGGAAATGAATATGTGACAGTCACTAAAGCAAAGAATTTATAGCAATTTTTCTTTTCTCATCATTAACATAATACCTAAACGTACTACATTCAATGAGGTTGATAATGTTTTAAGTAATGCCATTCATCTCACAGATTCAAAACTGTCCTGAGAGAATATTTGATCTTTATATCTTTTACAAGGATTCATCTTACTTAAAATCAGTGTCATTCTGATTTTACTCTTTTCCTCAGATCTAAAAATTAGCAACCAAAAAAGAGATCTAAACTTCACATTCAAAGTCCAAAGAGTAAATTTTTTCCCTAATATGTTTTCTAATATTAAATTAAAAGTTTAATATATTGGAGAGGAAAATTGATCATATTCTTTCAGTATATTGGAGACAAAAACTAACACAAACTGACCTCACATGCTTTTATCTATTAATTACCAATGATGTTTCTATCAAATTAATACTGTTTAGTACATAGTTATATTAGGATTGGAAATTAACCACTAAATGTAAATATTAGACTGTTTTATATTCCTGCCATTGTTAACTTGTTGGTGAAAGGAAGAATTACCAGGTTGCAAACAAATTAATTGTCTCTTACTATACTATTCTCCTCTAATACTTTTACTTAAATACAACCACCATCCTCCAGGGGGAAAAGAACATGCTTCCCAGGAAGGAGGGGACACGTTATGATATATGATAAATATGCATACATGTAAATATGCATATACATATATGTTTATTTATACATATATTAGATACATAGATAATAGATGATAGATGATGATAGGTAGGTAGATAGAAAGACAGATAGATGATAGATGATAGATGATAGATGAATAGATGATAGACTAAACACAGTTCTTCAAGAGCCTAATGCAAACATGTCATGTCTTTGGTTTAAGTGCCGTACAAAGAAATAAAACTATTTAAAATGAAAATCTAACTGCACATGTCATATAATGAAAGAAGAAAGTATTGAATCAGAAACAAAATTATTAGAAAAAAGATAAAATGGAGCTTGGGTTAACTTACTACCATGAAATATTTTATGGTTATCTGCTCAGAGAATATATTTAAAGTATATTAAATTTCTTTATAAAACATTAGAACTGCAAGAATAGCTTTAATTGTAATGTTTTGCATACAAAATTCTATTGTCTTGCAAAATTTACTTTAGATCTTCGTTTCCTCTTATCATTTTGGTAAACTGTATGAGTTTTACTACCCTTATTCATTTTCTGTGATGGTCCTTGTCAGAGCAGGAAAAATATTCTTGAATAAACTGTAGAGGAAGATTACCTGATATTTTCCGAGGACTAAACTCCAAAAAGGAATGAACATACCGGGAACAGAAAATAGCTCCTCATGACATTTGACTGCTGGTAAAAAGAAGAAAAGGCTGGGCAGCAGCAAGTGTGTGTGATGGCAAGATAATAAGCAATGTGTATAGTAATCGGCAGAGTTATGTTACAAATGTTCTGTTTTAGAAAATAAAGTGTATACACTTTTAATGTGTATTTTATTTTTTTTAAATGAGGAAATATGCTAAGGTACTTTTAGGGTTGGATGTTAGAGTAAAGCTGTATAATTGAATTGTTTTCTCCCAAACTTATCAAAATTAACCAAAAATAAAGTTTTAAAACAGCAAAAGTACACTATCAGCAGTAAAGCTAAGGAAATGTTACAACCTTAGTTGTTATATTTGAATAGGGGTAGTCATGGAGACAGAGGATCTCAAAATCACCATGATATGTCTACACTTACCCACCCCCAAACACTCACTCTGTCATTACCACTCCTTCCTGTGTCTAAGCAATACAGGGACATGACCTTCACACACACCCACAATTCGATACCAACTTATATGGTGAGGAAGCATCCTATAGAAAAACAGAAAACTACTCAACAGAGGGAAAAGCAGGTGGGGAGGGAGTTGCTCAAAGCCTCTCCTACATTTCAGCAATTCACCATAGCCAGGAAGAATTACCTGGGTTCAGCTTTTTATTTTTTTCCCCCAGCTTAATGGTAAAGTAGAAAGGAAAAGTAAAGCATGTATAATCACTAAGAGAAAATTATCTCCTGCAGGGATTTAGTAGGATGAAAGAGAAAGCAGAAAATAAGTTTAATAAGCTCCTCTGGAAGAACAGTGGACGCTGTGAGGAAAGACACCAAGAATCCAAGTTGCAGTTTTTCCTCAATGAGATGGCAACAGTTCAAATGTTTGGTACTACCCAGTACTGGTAAAGGTTTTGAGAAAATTATAAATCTCATACCCTATTGATGGGAAGGTAAATTGATGCAAACTTTGTGGAAAATCATTTGGTGATATCTAACAAAATTTATAATGTACACATTCATGATCCAGCAATTCCGCTTTTAGGAATGTTACCTAGTTATGCTGGGAAAACATATATGTACCAGAACTGTAGTTGAAGATTATATTAAACAGGAAAATACTAGAAACCTAATGGTCCTCACTGAAATAAGTACCCAATTATAAGCTTTCAATGGAATACTCTTGATAATAGAAATTTGCATTTTAGATATAATTTTCATTTCAGAAAATTTACTGTTAAAAGTCTGTGTATGTCTTGGAGAAATATAGATATTGGCAACAACCAGCTTACAGGTGATAACTAAAAACATGGAAATGAATGAAATCACAGGAGACCCTGAAAGTGTGTGTGTGTGTGTGTGTGTGTGTGTGTGTGTGTGTGTATCTCAGTATCTCAGTTACAACAGAAAGGATAATCAGAATAATCAGAATGTGTATCTTATGTAGAAGAAAATGAATATTATGACTTTTTATGGCTCTTCAGTCATTACTTGTTTTTTCCCAGGTTAGTTTTTTCCTTTTTATTTTTTAACTTACACACAATTTTTTTATTTATGTTAAATAGTTATGAACTATACCATAATATATAGTATATTTCAATATTAGCATTATATTAAATGGATCCTAAGTGATTAAAAATTAATAACTCATATAATAAACACATTCTAAGACCTTATTAGTTATATCTGCCTTGTGCTAAAACTGTGAAGATAATAATCACAAATAAAAATAAAAGCCTTGATGAGAAGTTACATAACCTAGTTTTAGACAGATAATTGGTGAAAGCCAAACATTTATCTCACTCTCAATCCAGTGAACTTTACACTGTATCCTGAATGCAGTGTCCTGTTGTGACCATTCCCTACTGTCAACCATCTCCAATCTAAGTAGATGATCAAAATATCTTTTGTAGCAAAAAAAGAAGCAAATTGGGTTTTAATCACTTTGACCATTGAAAAGTAATAACAGCAATGCATACCATTTTGAGACCTTAATATTTTATTGTTACCAGTATTTTCTACTAACTGTATGTCTACTTAATGGCTTCTCTTAAATCATTTAGAATATGAGAGAGAAGAAACTTTGCTGAGGACTGAAATGTATTTTCTGTATAATACTAGCATATTATAGCACAAAAGTAAATTCAATTAAATTTTTTAATGCTGAAGTTGATAATATTTAAAGTAAAAGAGAACTGACCATTTTGTACATAGTTGGAGAATTAGTAACAAATATACAACTATGAGTTTTTAGATAATAAAAGCATTAATTGAAACAGAAACAGAATTCTGTATAAACTCAAAAATTTACAATTTGAACAATTTATTGTCAGCAAAACATAGACAAAAAATTTACGGTATTCCATTCTTATTGTGTACATTAAGTCATTATTTTTCCAAAGAATTTCATAAATACTAATATATATAAAAAAGAGACTATATGAGCAAATAAATTTGGAGAACAGCAAATTAAACAAACCTAAACTTCTCAGAACATGTAATGTGCAATTGTGTATTAATAATCTCTAAGGGTTAAATGTGTTAGCCAGAATTTTCCCAATTTTTATGACTACCGATCCTAGTTTTTTTCTACTTCTTTTAGAAGCTATGTTAGTGGGACATATTTGAAGAATGCTGCTCCAAAGAAAGAATGAGATTGAAGGTCTGTAGAGGCAGACACACGTATTGTCTGTAACCTTGAAAGCCATCACTTTCATGTTTCTCATATTCACTTAAAATCTTCATAAAGTTCCAAGATTGAGAAGGACGAGTGTTACAGGAACAAATCAAAACTGGCTCCAGGCAAAATGGTGAAGTAAATGAAATCTATTTTTGGCTTTTTACCCCTAGTATCATCATATTTTCTTTCTACTACTGACAATTCACTCAGCTGTCATCTTTCCTCCCCATACTAAGACATTGTTTGAAATGCTTTTCCAGAGGGTGTTTAAACATGGCCAATTATGCCTGACTCCCACTTTTTTGGCTTCAGATACACCACCTCTGGGTGTCATTTTCTTTTAGACTGAAAGCATTTTAAGCCCTGTAACAAAAAATAAGAAGTGTTACTTTTGGGGCCCTGCTGGATGATTCTCAAATTACATCTCATTAGTCATCCTATATTTTGCCTGCTATCAACACCAACATTGGAAAAAATATATATAATTTCTCAGGAAAAATAGAGTTAAATGAAGCTATAGAAGTAACTCTGCCTTTTGGAATAGAAAGGGCTGGGAGTCAGAGGCTTGGGTTTTAATCTTGTTTTTGCTACTAACTGGTTCTTTAATACCTGGTGTCATAGTGCCTCAGTATTCTTATCAGTCCAATGGGCATACTGCTTTCTCAGGACTGTGAAGATGTTAAAATGAGATCTATTAATGAATATGAAAGTATCTGGAACAGGCAAAAGGCAACATGATATTGTTTCAGTAACTTTATGTTACATATAAGGATATTAAGTTTGGCCTAAAACTTTTCAAAATGGCCTAGTTAGTATCTGCTTCTAATAGAAAATTATAATAAAAATTGCTCTTAAAGGTCACTAAGTATACAATAGGACACTAATGCCCCCAAATTTAAGCAAGATTTGCTCAAGAAAAAGCCAAGACTGGGACCTATCTAAATCTGAACCAGAGATTTTCTACTACGTTGGGACACTGCTGGAATATAGTTGTCCTGGAATTGAAAGCCACAAATGAGAGAGACTGAAATCAGAATTGGGTCACGAATATTAGTCTCCTTGTCTTTCAATCAAGGAACAAGAGTCATGATTTTATAGCTTAAGAATTAGTGATAGTTTAGCTCCATTGTTTTGCAAAAAAAACCCCTAGGGAATATGGCATGAAAAGCTTGCTGAAAAGTGTTCAGTCACCATAGAAAAAGAGAAATTTTCTCTTTTCTTTGCATCTTTTCAAGATGCAGGAATGAGTCCAAAAATCTTTGCATATCTTGCTTAGCTTCCTCATCTCCTCTGGCTATACTTCTGAAGACCTTTGCATCTGCATATTTGCCCAAAGCTTGCTTTATTTATTTATTTGTTTGTTTATTTGTCTGTTTGTCTATTTATCTGTTTATTTATTTATTTATTTATTTACTTATTTATTTATTTAGATGAGGCAACCCTTGGTTGACCTCACGATTGCAAGGACCTTGTCAGCTTACAATCCCTTATTTTTTTATTTTTCATGCATATAGCACCTGTTTTTTCTAAGTGGTCTCCCATCCAAGTACTAACCAGGCCTGACCCTGCTTACCTTCCAAGGTCAGATGGGATGGGGCTTGTTCAAGGTGCAATGGCTGTAGACCCAAAGCTTTTTAAAAAGTTTTCTAGACATTATTGAATTCAAAGATTTCACTTCCTGAACCATAATTAAACACTTCATTCTACATTAAATATACTTTTGAAGTAAAATAATTTATAAAGAATTTATCTCTGCATAATTCATTTAATACAGAAATTATTTCTGGAATGGTGTCTCAATAAACATGAACTCTTAGGCAATCTCTAGATTTGAATCTCAGACCAATCATTTACCTGCTCTAGGACTAAGAACAAGGAGTGTAACTTCTCTCTGCTTCAGATGCCTCAGCTGAAAATTAAAGATGCTAAATGGACCACGTTAAAAAATTAGTGTGAATAACTGAGCCGATAAAGAGTTTCAAAAAGTCTTAAAAGTCTAGCAATTGTATTATCTTAGCAGAAGGTATATAGATAGTCTTTAGACAATTTTTTCAATTTTTCATATTGAAGATTTTTTAAAATAAAAAGTTAGAAAGCCATCCTTTCTAAAATGCAGCTTCTATCATTAATATGATTACTGTTGCTGTGGGAATCAGTATACATACTTGGAAATTCTTGAGAAGTGAAAACAACTAACCTCTATGAAATGTTTCAAATGTAATGAAATTTGTATTTAAATTCAAGAATTTATTAAATAATTCATTATTTTCATAATTAACTAGTTTTATGCTTCTGGATTTTTAATTAAATATTTATTAATTTGAATTATTTTAGTTTCTATATTTTAGAGAAAATAAACCGTATATTTTTTTCCTTTTATTTTCTTACTATTTCTCAGAAAACTAAGTTCCTAAAAAGCTAGTATGCTCTATGCCTGAAGGGAGAAATAATCCTGCACCTACTTTATCTCTCTCTCTTTTTCTTTATGCAACAGATATTAAGCAAAGAAAGTAGAATGTAATTAAACTTTTCAGTCCTCTTCTCTGTGCCACTAGGATCAATATCTTAATAAAGAGACAGGTTCCCTGTCACATTGCCCGTATGATAAGCAAATGAGAAGTGCAGTAGGAACAACAACATTTATTGAAGAGCATGTTGTTTTGTACAGCATCACGTTCTGTGTACAAATCACCATAAGAGGTGTTGTGGAGAGATCATCAAAAAAGACAAGAGAGAGAACTTATGTAAATGGAAAGACCGTGTGTCAGTCAGGGCACTCATCCTGAAATTCCAATTCAGGCTGCAGAATTAATCTTACATGAGGTCAAGACAGCCAGACGAGGACAAAATTATCCATTTAGAAAGACACAGAGTTAGTGTAATTGATTTAGGGAACTTGTTTCACTAAACAGAACTGGACTTGGTACAAGCAAACACTGATTATGATTTTGCCATGAGCAGAATGTGAGGTTCTGGGCTTGTTGGTGACTAAGCAATTAAACATCCTCTGGCCTTTTATAAGCAGTTACTTCTGTCTGCTTTCTGAGGCTTATAGTTCTCATGATCTCGTTTCATTGGTTTCTTATTTCAGGCACAGTCAGATCTGACACTAATACCAAAATCATTTAATCAGTAAGTCACTTTTTTCTGGCAAGCAACAAAATGAAGTCTGAGGATGCAGCTGACCTAGATGGTGATAAGTCCTTGCTGGAACAGGAAGAGGAAGGAGAGTCTCCAGGAAAAAGAAAGAGATGAACCCATCAAATATGAAAGGGCTTTTGAAGTGAAAAACAAACTTCTGATAGGAATATACTATATCTGATGGAACTCTAAAAAAAAAAATAAGGATAGAGTTAAAGAAAACCATGCAAATTTAAAAAATGAGGAATGGGTTTATGAGAAAAGAATTATAATTATAGACTACTTAGATTTATACTGAACAATAGTCATAATAATGTAAACATTAATTATTAACTAAGTGATGATTTCATTATACCTAGAAGACAGGAGAAAGTAAATATGATCACCCAGAAAATAGGATAATATTAAGAGGATATATTAGCATAAAAGAAATTCATTAGAGAGTGCCTAAAAATAAACAAGTAGCAGTATAAAAATATTGAAAAAAATAAATACTATAAGTTAAAAAACATTTTAAATGATTGGAATCACAGTTGCTATATGATTTCTTCTGAAACTATGTACATATTTTACTTTATTAAATATTTTTAAAAGTAAGGAAAATATTGCAAATATTTTTATGATGTAGTTTTATTTTATTTTCTGATTTATTTAATCTGAAAAAATTTCTTGGTAACATAGTAATGCTGGTGAAATAAGTATATATTAATTTAATGTGCTTTTATAGAAAGAGCTCATAAAGGAAAGTGCTTAGAAAGGCAACATAACAGACACTGTGAGTGTATAGCACCTCAGAAAGGATTAGGACATGACTCTCTGTTGGTCTTCAAAAGAAAGACAGCAGACCTTCCATTCCAGCTCTTTCTAACAGCCAGAGCTGGGAGCAGCTAGGAAAGGGAGAGAGAAGAGGCTTGTCTCATTGGAGTTTGAGTTCCTAATTTAATTATTTTTACATGTTTTCAAAACAGACATAATTATAAATTACTTGCTTCAATTCCAAAATACAAATGTATTTCCCTTTTTAACACCACTTTCATCATGTGTGTTTTATTTATATCACAAGGCTTTGTGTGTTTTTCTTCCTCTCTGTTTTCTGCCTTTCTGGCAATATGGTTTACTACCTTATAACAAGGGAGCAGTATGCAGCGTGTGAAGAATGCAGTAAATAATTGTCATTAAAAGTTCAGTTGATGAAATGAAAATCACAGATGTTAGTGTACGTGCATGTCTGATTTTCATTTGTAGGAGATAGATACTTTTACTACCGCCACATTAGTCAAGGATATCTGTTTAAATGTGTTGGTAGTTAATTGATGCAGAACATCTGGCCACGTTGTTTTTGATTGCTATGTGACTGCATCTTTTCTAGTGCCCACCAAGAACAATGCCAGTAAATCAGATTCCCAGGTGTTGTTAATTATCTTTTGAGGGAAGATGGTAATGAAGTTATAAAATAAAAGAATTAGAAGGATCAAAAGGCCATTAGGTCTAATGGCCTTCTAATATTTGACTCAATATTGCTTATTACCTATGAGATTCTCCTAGATGAACTTTGGGTATGTCTTACTAAAAATTTTATAACATCATTTTTGTTAATATCATGACCTGATAATTTAGTATGTTTCTCATCTATGTCTCATTAAATGGCATTTGATTCTCTCTATTAATTTTTGTAAACTTTACTATAACAAATAGTTGCTCACAACTTGCAAAATATTTTTTTCTGAAGTCATTTTCAGACTAAAGACATAAGAGAAATATGTTTGATTTTTTCCATTCCCTAACGTCTAGTAAAGATTTTATTCAGACACCAAAAAGCTAGATGTCAACTTTATCCTTAAAATGTCTACTTTTTTATTATGAAAGAAAATGTTAAATATATGAACTAGATTTAAACTAGATTGAATATAGTAAAGTAATTGGAGTGCTGGAGCAGAAGAGAAAATTTTAATTCCAGAAGTAATCGATACAACTTCTATAAATAATTCAGTCTATTCCTATTGGAATTAGCTCTTCATCTTTTAAAACATCCAGCGTATACATTAAAATTCACGACTATGCCTTTTCTAAAACAGTTGTTTCATTCATGACTGCTCATGAGAATAACCACTAAGTTACAACTAGTTCCCACAACTTAGAAGGTGACAAAATTGACATTTCCTGGGAGAAAATTAGGCTTTTTAAAAAAGACCAAAAAAAAAGTATATCTTACTTTGGAAAGATAATAATTATAGCTTTCTAGTTTTTCTTATAAATCTACAATGAAATGGTAAAACCAGAATCCTCTAGCAAATTTTTGTCCCCCTTTTGATATAAAATTTCAACATTTTTTCAGTAATAAAGAGGTGGTGAATACATTTGAGGACTATCTTGTCAGCAATAAAAGGATAAATGGCTCACTTGTAAAAAGTTGTTTCAGCTTTCTAATTATCTGAATACTATTAAAGAATGACCTTTTTCAAGATCATTGTGCTAGGTAGAACACTAGTTACTGGACAAAAAAATATTTTCTACTTGTTCATTTAAGAAGTGGGACTCATTTTTGATTGCTTGTCATAGCCCTTTCCCATTTCCTCCCCTTGCCCAGCATACCCAGAAACAGAGAGCCAATTTACAGTGCCCGAGGAACGACTCTGCCATTTGTAATGAAAACCCTAAAAGATGTAACCATTTTATTTTTCTGTGAGAACAATGTGATCTACACACAAATACACATGTACATGCACGTGCGCACACACATACATCCCGTAATATAGCAATCATACCATGGACCAGTGCAAAATGCCAGTTTAGTACCTCTTGTTCAAAAAGCAAGGGGGGAAAGTGTTGTTAAACATGTTAAATTATAATACTTTTTTGCTTTCTTCCACAGTCCCTCTTTAGATTTACATAGTGGTTTTCTAAATTTACTATTTAATATTATTCTAACTTAAAAATTTAAATTATTAGCATAAATTTTCCCATTTGTCTTTATAACTGCAATATCAGTTCTAAATGCAAATGTAGGACCATTTAACATGTATGAAGAATCACTGAAACTACATAGTTAATATTGCATAGATTATATATGCATATATATTTCACTCATATCAGAACAGTGGAAATGCTACACAAAATTAATTCAACTGTTTGTATTTCACTTCTTAATGTGTGCGCATCCTACCTACAACCTTTGCTTTTGGCTTATTGATGAATAGGAGAATCTGGAAGGAAAAAGAACTGTAGGTTGCTCTATCTTTCTCTTTTCTTTTATATGATCATTTTCAGCATAAATGATTGGCTACTATATGGAAGTAACACAAGTAAGAGATGCTATAACATGGTTCTTGGTCATTCATGGTTACTTAGAACACCATTGTCTTACTACATTTAAAGCGAATTCAGGTTCATATGGAAACATAACCTATCCTGGCTGTCAACATCCTTACTTACTCAGGCATAGACATAACACATTTATCATACACTCTCACTTTGATCTTGCTGAACTCAGACACATTGTGAGATCCTGGAATTCTGGGCTCATGCATGACAGATACATGTATTGTACATTTCTTTTGGCTCATGTTCATGTTCCATGTACCACCAGACTTCAATTATAAAACACAAGTTCAAAGATAAAATTATTAAGAATTTTAAGATGGTCATAGAAGAATATTAAACCAAGGCAGGGGCTTTTTTGAGGATGGGTACTTGTGCTACTACACAGGCCACATGCTCAGGAAGCTGGCCCTGGTACTACCAGGAATGTTTAACTTGTATTTTTAGAAGGGTTTCACTGCTCTTAGGTGCTTTTCCTGTCCTTCCAAGTGGACAAAGAAATATGGAAGATAATTTCAAAAACACATCGATAAATATATTCATACACCTTTTTAAAGTTGCTTTAAGTATTTGGCCCCTGAAGAAGGACAGTAATCCTAAAACTGAAAATGCCCAGGGTAGTTTTTTTTTTGGGGGGGGGGCAGGAAACTGAAGAGAGATCAAAGTAATTAATCAAGGGTTAAAATCAATCAGTGATTAAAGACTTTGATAAAACCATACTCTCACTCCATTGACAAAAACCACTGTTAAGGGATATTTTTAATTGAAACTACTGCTCTGACTTAGAAAAAGGTAATATGTGAACCTTATTAATATTCATTGAAAATGCCAGTGTTCTGTATAATTTTGAGTACCAAGCCTAAAGACATCCTGTTTGTGCTCCATTGATACTGCTCATGATTAGAATTATGTTCTGGTGACTGAATTGTAAGGCATAATAAAATATTGTACAATAATGCTTTAGCATTTAACATTTGTCTTATTTTGTTTCAGTACATATTATGAAATTTGGTAACATGTTAGATTACAGACATGAGATACTAAATATCTAATTTATTATATTAAAGATGAGGACACCATTGGCAACAGGAGAGCAAGCATAACACTTACCATTTAGTTACCTTCCTAGAAGAAAAGAAAGGACAGAACATTAAAGATAAGGAACTAAGAATATTGTCTCCTCCAAATTTAAAATAAATAAGATTTGACAAGGCCATAGAAAGATACACTTTATTAACATAACAAATGACACAAGATTAGGAGAACTCCAGAGTACTGTATCCTTCACTTTTAGCAGAATATTGGGCAAGTTATTGTCTAAAGGTGTGATTATTCTAATTACATGGTATATTTTGTTTCAACTGTTTGATTGTTTTCTGGTTCATGGCAGAAATATAGTCACCATCACAATTAAATATTTTGGCATGCAGAATACAGATGTGCTCTAGCCATACTATCCTGATATATGTCTCTCTGGTGAAATTAAGTTTTCCTTGAAACTCTTATCCTTGGGGAGCCTTGACATTAACTCAAAGATTGTCTAGGTCAGAGCTGGGAACCTTAGAATGACTGGACCATGTGTGTATGCTGTTTGTTCATTCACTTATTCAATCCATTAATGTTTATTCAACATCATATATATGCAAGCACAGACTTATGGAGATTATAAATATTAATCAGATAGGAACTTTCACTTTAAAGATCATCTAGAGTTGGAGATAACACATCTATGGTCACAACTATCTTATGAGATAGAAAGTGGAAATTGTAGTAGGGAGAAAGCCACATACTTGTAAGGGAGTTCAGAAAAGATGGACTTCTTTCTCTTATATGTAAATTACATGATTATGTATTAGAAAAACTACTTACAATCAAGTAAAAACCATGAGGCATAAGACAGTTCATTAAGTTAAAAAGAAACACTAAAAAAATCACAAATTTCTTATACAACAAAGTTAAAGATAATGGGAAAACTCAATTAACAGGTAAAAAATAATGGGAAAACCCATTATTGGGAAAACTCAAAACCTAATATACTTAGTAATAAATGTAGCAAGCATAATTTGGACATGTTGAGACAAAAGAAATGGAATTTCAGGTAGAGGAAACAGCATACGTAAATGCACAGGAAATGAGAAGTGAAAAGATGTCATACGTGAAAACCAGTTTGCCCTTTAGAACAGTGCTTCTCCAGTTTTGATGTACATGTGATTATCTGAAGATCTAGTTACAATGCATATTCTGATTCAGTATGTCTGGAATGGGGCCCGAGATTCTATGTTTTTAACAAGCTCTCAAGATATGTCAGTGCAGCCAACTTATCACATTTTGTATGGTAGGAGTTTAGAGTACCTGAAGCATAACCAGAGAAAAGCTAGTTGGCAATTTTCAGTGGAACAATGAATTTAGGCTAAGTTTGGGCTTTATTAGGTAGAAAATAAAGATTTCTGAAAACGGAAATTATTTTTATTAATGCCGAACTCTTGTAAAGTTAGTAAAGCAGCAGTGTTTAAGATGGATATGTTTTTCCTGAATCATATAGTATCTCAAAGAATGATAAACACCTGCATTATCCCAATGAAATCAGGAGTTTTTGGTGCATAAGTACCCAGGAACCTTCCTCCTTAACAACCTCCTATCTTGTTTTTGAGTCACTGACCCATATGATCCCTATATATGTAACTTTCTCAGATTTGTAAGGGTCCTCAGAGGAGAAGGCTTCTAGGAAACCATATAGTAACCAGCTTCAAGGGGAAATGCCAGGGGAAAAGAAGTTTGTGTTATAAATTCAATTAAAAAAAATAAACCCAAGAGTCAAACAATATATAAAATGTCATAGTTAAGCAGGGTTTATTTCACGAATGCTAATTTAAGATCTGAATTTCCCCCATTAGTAAATTGCACTACTATGTCTGCTTAACCAGAAACTGAAGAGGCATTTTATAATTTCTGCATTTTCCTCATCTCTCATATCCAGTTATTTACTGAGTAGTGTTCACTTTACTTCCCAGATGGATTTCTAATCTAATTATGTATCCTTTACCCTCATTGTGTGCCCGGGAATCATGATTACCTGCCTAGACAACTACAGGAGCTCTAAACCGGTCTTGCCATTTTCTCTTTCTCCAGGCCCCCCAGTATATTCTTTGCAAAGTGAACAGAGAGAGCTTTTTAAAATATAAATTCTATCAATTCATTTCCCTGATTAAAACTGTTCAATCGTTTCCCATTGCACTTTGAATAAAATCCAAACTCCTCACTACGGCTTGTAAGGCTGATTTGTCCCCTTCTTATATCTGCAATAATGCTTCAGCCAAATATCAACCTTCTCGTATTTTACTGGACTTCATCTATCTCGTTATTGCCATAGGGCTTCACACATACATGTCCTCTTCTTGGATAATTATTTTCAGAAATACATTTTCTAATCACTCTGTGTAAGTGAAAGTCCCTCACATCCTCCAAAATTCATTATTGCAATGAAGTCCCTTCCTGTGTATTATTCTACATTGATGGTAACACACGTGTTTCTTTGTTTATCTGTTTTGTGTCTATCCCCACTATATTGTAAACTCTATGACAGCAGAGCCTATGTCTTTTTTGATTCACTTTTATGAATGCAGCATCATATCAATTTATTAAACAAATTTGTTGAATGTCTGTGATATGCCAGGTGCTGTTTTAAGTTTTTGATATACAGCAATGAACAAAACAGATAAAAATTCTTGACCTCGTGGAACTGTAGTTGCATTGAAAATAGTTGTAGGAAACAGAAAATAAATAGATAATGAGGTGAAATTTAAATTATATCAGATGGTGGTAAGTGCTATGGCAAAAAAATAAGGCACAGAAAGACAAAAAGAAATGCTGGATATGTGTAAGATTTACTACTTTAAATGGGGGTATGATGGGGAAGGTCTCATTCTATATTAATAGATAAAAGATTTATGTTAATCTATATCTAACATATAGATTAATTTCTATAAAATCATATTAATTTCTATAAAATCAATATATTAAATTAACATAAAATACATATAAAATATAGTATTATAATATACATTAATATTATAGAGACATGTTAGGTTAATATATAATTATAAATTAATACCTATGACATTAATAAATTAAAAACATTCTCATATCCTCATATACACAGAAGAGATATATAATAAACATCTATTCAACATAAAATATCTTAATAACTTAGGATATAAAGGATAAATTTAAAATATTTTTAAAGATTGTGGTACAAATAATCAGAATCACACATTCATAAAGAGTTCTAATATCATCAGAATTTAGAGATGCCAACCAAAACCATTTAATAGTGACTGGAAATGCTGAAGAATATAATTAGGGAAACAAACAAAGGGACAAAATAAAAACAAAAGGCATACATACTGGAAAAGAGGAGTGAAAATTATTTTTAAATAATGTAATTTTAGTCATAGAAAACCATAATACTCAACTAAAAATACATTAGAACTAATAAATATCGAGTTAAAACATAAGAATGAAAAAAAAACTAGAATAATTTTATTGGTAGAATACCATTCACAATAACAAGACTAAAACAACATATTTGGGATTTGATTTTAAAAGAAGGTTCAGGAAATGATTTTACTGAAAGCTATTTTCAAAACTAGAATGATTTAAGAGCCATATCATCACCATGTGTAGAAAGACGCAATCGTTGAAAATATGCCATTTCTTTCAAATTTTTCTATAAACTTAAGATAACCCAAATTAAAAATAAAGTGGATTTTATATGAGAAAGTAACAACATAAATTTAAGGTTTGTGTGGAAAAATGAAAGTATTGGATGAGTCAGTAAAATATAAAAAAGTAGCAAATGGAGAGATTGGTTTAAACATGGCAGCATGAGAGATGTTCCCAGATCTCTCCCCTTGAAACAACAATAAATTGAACACCTAAAACTCAACAAAAACACCCAGACTGCACACCAGCACATTTGAGCATGGGATCTGCACATAAGAGCTACTACAGGTCAGAACTCCCGGTTGTCAGGCAGTGGACTGGGAGAAACAAAGAAGCTGCCTCTCACAGATGGAGCTCCCTGTAAGAGAAGGGGGAGGGGAGAAAAAGCAATGAGTTCCCTGAATAGCCCTGCCTGAGAGTTCTGTGAGTTCCACACAGCCAGCAGCAGTGACCAATCATCAGGGCAGAAGGCAGAGAAACAGTGATGGCAGAAAAGTGGGGATGGCAGAGAAACAACTGTTGATTTTTTCCAGCTGTGGTTACAAAACTGAGGCTGTGCCACAACCTCCAACTCTCAACCCAGAGGGCTCCTCCCTGCATATCTTCTGAGACAGAATGATGTGGAGCCCCAGGGGATTCAGAGCAAATGCTACCAAAACTGTCACTAACACTGACAGGAACCGAGACTGAGGGTAGTGAGCATGATTAAACATCTATAAGGAAAGAAAAGACATTATTAACACTTTATATAAAGCAGATATCCAAAAGGCTTAGATGCCACCTACTGGAAGCCAAAAGAAAAACACTTTCTTTGCAACAGGCCAGGGACCATTATATAATAAATCTTTATGGAAAAAATAAAAGAGCAGGACACACTTCCATTAATGCCCAGGTGGAGAAATAGTCCATGAAACACCATAAGCAACCAAGGTGACAAGGCATCTCAGAAAGGGAGAAAAGTCTCCAGGAAATAAGCTTACAGACATAGAAATATGTGATTTAAATGACAGAGAATTCAGGATGGTACTTCTGAAAAAACTGAGTGAGATCCAAAACAAATCATATCAACAATTTCAAGAACTGAAAAAAAAACAACTAGATAAGCGGTATGAGTATTTTTATCAAGGAGATTAAACCCTCAAAAAGAACCAAATAGACCTTCTGGAGATGAAGAACACACTGCAAGGGTTGAAAAATAAAATAACAAGCTTGGGAAATAGAGTCGACCAAATGGAGGAAAGGATCAGTGATATCAAAGGCAGAAATCTAGAAATAAATCAGAAGGAAGATGAAAGAAACCAAAGAATGAAAAATAATGAAAGAGAAATACAAGAACTAGCTGATACCATCAAGAGAGGAAACATAAGAATAATGGGAATTCTCGAAAGAGAGGAAAAGGAACAGAGATTAGAAAGCATTTTCAGAAAAATAGTTGACAAGAATTTCTCAAATCTAAGGAATGAGCTGGAGCTTGGAATTCAAGAATTCAACAGAACACCCAATTATCTCAACCCCAAAAGGCCTTCAGCAAGACACATCGTATTAAAATTATCAAAAAATCAACAACAAAGACAGAATTCTCAGGGTAGCCAGGGAAAAGAAGAACCCATAAAGGAAGACCCATTAAATTATCATTGGACTTCTCAGAATAAACTTTACAAGCCATAAAGTAGTGGAATAAAATATTCAGACTACTATTAAATGAAAGGAACTACCAGCCAAGAATAATGTATCCAGCTAAGCTCTCCTTTAGATATGAAGGAGAAATGAAGACCTTTCCAGACATACAATAATTGAGGGAATTCTCTACTATGAGACCTGCACTACAAGAAATACTGAAAGAGGTCAGATTACCTAAAACAAAATGACAGAAAAAAAAAGCATAATTAGGAGTAAGGTGACTAGCAGACTGATAAAAACAGAGGAGTGCAGCTCTTACTAGGACCAGGGCACTATAAGTATAAAATAAGAAGAGATTTGCTGTAGCAAGATAGTAATGAATGTTCAGCATACATAGGGACAAAATGAGACAACAATGCCTGAAAAGGGGAAGATTCAAAGATCCAAATTTGCAAAGAGAAATGGAGAAAAGGGATGACTGTATATATTCTTTTCATATTTGTAATGGTAACCACAGGCTAAAGATTTAGAATGGAAGTATATAACATAAAACAAAAAGGACCAGAGGCAAAACAAAAAGATAACCAAACTAAAGAAAACAGAAACACGAGGACAAGGAAGCAATGGGAACACTGAGCTACCAAAAAGCAAAAGACAAAATGGCTGTAAGAAGAACTCATATTTCAATAATCACCCTAAATGTAAATGGACTGAACTCACCAATAAAAAGCACAGAATTGCAGATGGGATCAAGAAACAAAAATCAAACATATTCTGTCTCCAGGAGACACATCTCAGTTCCAAAGACAAATACAGACTCAAAGTGAAAGGGTGGAAAATGATGTTTCAAGCAAATGGCTTTAGAGAAAAGTGAGAGTAGCAGTAGTAATATCGAACCAGACTTCAAAATCAAAAAGGTAAAGAAAGATACTGAGGAACACTTCATAATGATAAAGAGAATAATACACTAAGAACATAACACTTATTAATATCTATGCTTCCAATCAGGGAGCACCGAACTATGTAAAGGAATTACTAACAGAACAAAAGGTAGAAACACCAAAACACAATTGTAGTAGGGGACCTAAATACCTCACTGTTAGATATGGACAGATCATCCAAACAGAAAAATCAATAAGGAAATAACATTCTTAAATGACACATTAGACCAACTAGACATAATTGACATTTACAGAGCCTTTCATCCCCAAACAGCTGCTTATACATTCTTCTCTAGTGCGCATGGAACTTTCTCAAGGATTGACCACATACTGGGACACAGAGATAGCCTTGACAAATAGAAGAGGTTTGAAATCATACCAACCATATTCTCTGATCATAATGCTTTGAAACTACAGATAAACTATAAAAAGAAAGAAGAAAAATCACAAATAAATGGAAGTTAAATAACATACTATTTAAGAATAACAGGATCAGAGAAAAAATAAAAAGTGATATCAAGAGATACATAGAAATAAATGATAATGATAGTACAACATATCAAACCTTTTGGGGCATGGCAGAAGCAGTCATAAGAGGAAAGTTCATATCATTACAGGCCTAACTTCAAAAACAAGACCAAGCCCAAATAAACAACCTAAAACTTCATCTTAAAAAACTAGAAAAGAGAGAACAAATAAGTCAGCAGAAAGAAATAAATAAAATTAGAGTAGAAATAAATGAAATTGAAAACAAAAACAAAAACAAAACCAATAGAAAAAATAAATGTAACAAAGAGCTGGTTTTTTGAGAAGGTTAATAAAATTGACAAACCCCTGGATGGACTCGCTAAAAGAAAAAGGACACAAATAAACAAAATCAGGGGTGAAAGAGGGGAAATTGCGACAGACACTGCAGAAATACAAAGGATATAACACCAAATTTAATAACCTAGAAGAAATGGACCAGTACTTAGAAAAATACAACTTTCCTACACTGAATTAAGAAGTGGACAATCTAAATAGACCGATCAGCCATATTGAAATTGAAACAATCATCAAAAACCTACCAAAAGGTAAAAGTCCAGGACCAGATGGCTTCACTAGTAAATTCTACCAAACATTCAAAGATTTAATATCAAATCCAAAAAAATCAAAAAGGAGGCAATACTTCCCAACTCATTTTATGAAGCCAATATTACCTTGATATCAAAGTCTGGTGAAGATAACACAAAAAAATAAAACTACAGACCAATATCTCTCATGAACACAGATGCAAAAATCCTAAATAATATACTAGCAAACCAAATACGGCAACATATTTAAAATATTATACACCATAATCAGGTGGGCTTTATCCCAGAGGCACAGGGATGTTTCAACATATGCAAATCAATTAATGTGATACACCACATAAACAAATTAAAAAATAAGAATCATATGCTCATATCAATAGATGAAGAAAAAGCCTTCAACAAGATACAGCATCCATTCATGATCAAAACACTTAACAAAATTGGTATAGAAGGAAAGTATCTTAACATAATAAAGGCCATATATGAAAAGCTCTCAGCCAACATTATACTTAATGGTGAAAAACTAATAACCTTCCTTCTAAGATCAGGAACAAAGCAAGGCTGTCCACTATCGCCACTGTTAGTCAATATAACATTGGAAATCTTGGCAAGTGCAATCAGACAAAGGAAAGATATAAAAGGCACCCAAATAGGAAACAAAGAAGTCAAACTGTCACTTTTTGCGGATGACATGATTCTCTATATAGAAAACCCTAAAGACTCCATAAGAACATAAAGTCTCTGGATACAAAATTAACATTCAAAAATTTATAGCATTCCTATACTCTAACAACAAAGTGTCAGAAAAAGAAGTGGAAAAAATAATTCCTTTTGCAATAGCAACAACAACAACAAAAAGATACCTAGGAATAAATGTAACAAAATATGTAAGGACCTATATAATGAAGACCTTATTAAAAGAAATCAAAGAAGATACAAAGAAATTTAAAGATATTTCGTGTTCTTGGATTGGAAGAATCAACATAGTTAAAATGACCATATTACCTAAAGCATTATACAGATTTAATGCAATCCCCATTGAAATTTCATTGGCATTTTTTAAAGAAATAGAACAAAATAATCATTAGATTTGTATGGAAGCACAAAAGACCCCAAATTGCCAAAGTCATCCTGAGAAAAAAGAACAGGGCTAGAGGCTTCACTCTGCCTGACTTCAAATTATACTACAAAGCAACAGTAATCAAAATGGCATGGTATTGGCAGAAAAGTACACACACAGACAAGTGGAACAGAATCAAGAGTCCAGAAATAAACCCATATTTGTATATTTCAACAAAATATATTTCAACAAAAACACCAAAAGTATACAGTGGAGAAAGGAAAGCCTCTTCAATAAGTGATGCTGAGAAAACTGGAAAGCCACCTGCAAAAGAATGAAAGTAGACTGTTTCACCAAAATTAACTCAAAATGGATTAAGGAATTGAATATAAGACCTGAAACAATAAAATGCATAGAAGAAAACATACAAACTAAACTCAAGGACCTTGGGCTTAAAGGAGATTTTATGAATTTGACCTCAAAGGCAAGGGAGGTAAAAGCAAAAATAAATGAATGGGACTACATCAAACTAAAAACTTTCTGCTCAGCAAAAGGAATTATCAACAAGGTAAAGAGACAACTATCCAAATGGGAAAATATATTTGTAAACAATGCCTCTGATAATGGCCTAACATCCAAAATATAAAAAGAACTCATATGACTCAATAACAACACAAAAACAAACAATCTAATAAAAAAATGGGCAGAAGAACTGAACAGACACTTCTTCCTAGAGGACAAACAAATGGCCAACAAGTATATGAAAAGATGCTCAACATCGCTAACTATTAGGGAAATGCAAATCAAAACCACAATGAGATACCATATCACACCTGTTAGAATGGCTATAATGAACAGGACAAGTAATAATAAATGTTGGAGAGGATGTAGAGAAATAGGAACCCTCATACACTGCTGGTGGGACTGCAAATTGGTATGGCTACTATGGAAAGCTACTATGGAGGCTCCTCAAAAAACTAAGAATTGATCTATCATATGATACAACAATTCCTCTTTTGGGTATTTACCCTAAAGTCTTGAAACTCCATATCCAAAAAGATATTTCCATACCGATGTTCATAGCAGCATTATTCACAGTGGCCAGGACATGGAAGCAACCAAAGTGTCCTACAATAGATGATTGACTAAAGGAGATGTAGTACATATATACAATGGACTATTACTCAGCCATAAGAAGAGATGAAATACTGCCATTTGCAATAACATGGATGGAACTTGAAATAATCATAAAAAGCCAAATTTGTTAGACAGAAAAGGTTGAAAATCACATAATATCACTTATATGTGGAATATAAACCTAAAAGCAACAAATGAGCAGGAAAAACAAACAGAGACTCATCGACGTGGACAATGGACTTGTGGTAACTAAAAGATAGAAGGGAAGCGGGGAGGATGGAGGTAGATGAGTTAAAAGTGATCAGATATGTGGTGACAGAAAGAAATCTAACTATGGGAGGGTAACACACAGTGCAATTACTGTTAAGTTATATACCTTAAACTGATTTCATTAACCAATGTCACCAAAATAAATAATCAATTTTAAAAAATAGTAAAAATTTAAAAAAAGAAGAGGGATTTGCCCAACTCAGAATTATAATATTTTACAATTCCACAACATTTGAAGTAATGCTGGTATAGAAATCAACAGAAATGCAACGGAAAAAAATTAAGTTCAGGAATAGCCTTGCACATGTGTGGGAATATAGTATGTAATTCTTGTTATTTTCAATCAATAAAGTTTGTGGAATTTTTTTTAAATATGGATTTACTTAAATAACTATTAAAGAGCAAAGTAACTCCTGCAGAGATGAAAATTATTTCAGATTAAGAATTTAATTGTTTAAAAATGGGAGAGAAAATTATACTAAAGATGTTAGCATATAGCTTGTAATATTTATTTAACTGCAGGGTATGATACTACAGGCAGAAAACAAAAGAATTGACAAAATTTGGCTTCAAAGAAATTAGAATCTTTGGAATGGTACAAGCACTCAGTTACTATAAGACTATTTGTAATATATATGACAAAATATTGATATTACTAATTTTCATGGGCTTTTAAGAGAATGACAACACGAGACAGAGAAATCAAAATTAAGAAAAACTGATCAAAAAATGAGCAAAATACAGGAAAAGACACTTCACCAAAGAAGATATACAAATGGCAAATAAGTACATATAATATGAACATATGTCATTAGTGAATTGCAAATTGATTCAATGACTAGACAACACTGCACACCTGTTAGAATGTCTAAAATCCAAAACACCATCAAATTCTGGCAGGAATATGGAGCAACAGGAACTCTCTTTCACTGCTGGCAGAAATGTGGAATGGTACAGAAAGCCACTTTGAATGTTAGTTTGGCTGTTTCTTACAAAACTTATAGTCCTGCTACATAATCCAGCAATTATGCTCCTTTGTATTTATTGAAAAGAAGTGAAAACATACCCACACAAAAGCCTGCACACAAATGTTAATAGCAGCATTATTAGTTATTGGAAGAAAATTGGAAGCAGTCAAAATGGCCTTTCATAGATGAATGCAAGTACTGTGGTATATCCATACAATGGAATATTATTCAATGTTAAAAAAAAATGAGCTATCAAGCCATGAAAACATATGGAGGAAACTTAAATGCATATTGCTAAGTGAAAAAGCCAATTTGAAAATGATTCCAAGTATATGACAATCTGAAAAAGACAAAACTATGGAGACAGTAAAAAGATCACTGATTTCCAGGGGGTCGGTGATGGGAAGGGACCAATAGGTATAGTACAAAGTATTTTTAAGGCAGTAAAGCTATCCTGCAAGATGCCATAATGTTGGACACATCACATTTTATGTTTTTCAAAATCTGTAGGGTTTACAAAGGGTAAACCCTAATGTAAACTATAGACTTTAAAAAATAAAAATGTATCGATATTAGTTAATCAATTGTAACAAGTGTACCACATTATAAAATGTTATTAATAGGGAAGATGGGTAGTGAGGAACAAAAAGGAGTATATGTACTCCCTTGTACTTTTCATTCAATTTTTCTACACACCTAAAACTGCTCTAAAAATAAAGTATTAATTTTTTTTAGGTGGGCTAATACCACGTACAGAAAATTTACCAACAAAGGTGGCCCAAACATTTAGTGATACATTTGTTCCCATTAATAATCAAAGAAATGAACATTGAGATAAGAGCAGAGTACCATTTTTTTTGCCTGTCAATATAGCAAAGGTTAACAGGAATGAGGCTCCCAGAATTGTCTTTGTTTTGAGGAAAATAAACCCTCTTCTTCATAACCTGTGGAACTGTATCAGGATAAAATTTCTATACAGCGATTTGTCATAATATATCAAATTACTAAAAAGAAAAATCTGCTTCTTAGAACTAATAAAAATCTGTTCATTTATTCAAAGAAATAGAGAAATTAGTAAAGATACATGTATGATGTTAGTCATCATAGTTTGTAATAATGAAATTAGAAATAATCTGAAAGTCCATCATATGAAATATTTAAAATTGTTCAAATATATATGTAATAACATGGAAAGGTGTTTGTTATATTGTATTTAGGAAGAAAAGCAACTTAGAGGGCCTTATTATTGTTTTAAATTATACATACATATATGGAAAAGTCTGGGAAACCACATATTAGTAATGGCTGTGGCTGGATAGTAGGACATCTGTTATTTTATCTTTAATTTCCATTCTTTATCCACTTTTAGTACATTGTTTATATAAACTTTAAAATGTATAAACCCCTTGCAAAAGAAAGGTGATTATTCTAACAACCGAAAATAGATTAGCATTTCTTAGTTCTAAAGGGACCTCAGAGATTGTTTATTAGAGCCTCATTATTTAACAAATCAGGAATCAAATGCTTAAGTAGTTAAGTGAATATCCCAAATTGAATTATAGACAGAGCTGTGACAACTACTGCTGTCTTGTGAATCTCAATGCAAGATTCTCTTTGAACGCATAATGGCAATCCCCAAACAATGCTTTTAGTAGAAGCTCCACCTAAAATATTATTTGTGTGTATTATTTAAACAAAAACATGCAAATCTTTGCATGACTTTATTGTTTTCTATAAATTTAGGTCTTCTGAATCTTCTTCCATGGAACAGTGGCAATCTCTAAAGAATCCCTTTATAGGAAAGAATATAATAAACTATATGTGTATATCTGTGAAATAACCATCCATATCAATTTGAACTTTTTAAATTTTCTTTTATATAACTTTGTTGCCCTGTAGTTTCAATCATAAATCTTTTGACATTATTAGTGAAATAGAGACATTTTTCTATTTACATTTAAGTGAAAATACATTTCAGATCTATCAGCTCCTTTGATCTCTAGAATAATCAATATTTAAGACTACCTACAGCTAATAAATTGCTGCAGAGCAAAAAAAAATGTTTCAGGCAATTTAGAGATGTGTCTTCTAATTTCGTGTAACCAATATATCGTGTACTTTCTCAGAGATTCTTTGTTAAGTATAAATAATAGAATAAATAGAGGTTAAAGAATAGGCTAGTAATGGATATTAAAATTGGTAGTATTTTTCCATATACAGGTTGTGTATATGGTAATGCCATAATGGAAACTGAAATAACCATTAACAGATTACTTTTTAGAGAAATATAAACCAAGTTTTTATAAATTTGCTTTTTTTGAAATAGATTCAGAAGGTTAAATTTAATTATATTGTTAGAGTTAAAATAATACTGCTTCCTATTTTAAAATTTAATAACTAAATTATATAAATTTTAAAGTTGTTATAATGTTTTATTCATTAGGTTGAATATCAAAGAGGGCAGATCAAATCAGCTTTTTTAAAATACCTCCTGCATTGATGGTCCATACTCTCATTTATCCACCAATTTCCCATAAGTAGATGCTTAGGTTCTCCCGTGACTACTTAAGTTCTATTCTAACTGCAATTGCTTCCAATTATTAACATTTGTTTTGGGAGAAATTACTGCTTCTTTAGAGCAAATATAATCTCAGTCCTTTTTAATAATGGTAATAGCATCCTTAAGAACATCATATTTCAAAATATTTAGGTGTTTGTGTGGAATAAACTAAATAGATGATTTACTGAGTCACATATTAGTTGACATATTAGAGATTCTGGTATCATATATTCAGATTTTTTCTTAACTATGTTGGAGGTTATCCATTTGGTCCCAAATAGATAGAACTGACCACTGAGGTATTTGGGAAATAAATGGCAAAAATTATGTAATCATGTATGTTTATGTTTGGCTTTGTGTATTCATACTGTATGTATATATGTGTATGTGTGTGTATACACACTTCTTAATACCATTGGCTTTTTAAGGGAAGAAAATTCATGATCAAAAAGTGGTAAAATTACATCAGTTTGGACATGATAGCTCTACAAAAAAGGCATATTTTAAATAAGTACAAATTCTTTGTTTTAAAGTACAGTCTGATGTCTCAGCATTAAATTGTCCTTGTGAATTTGGGCCTGAGCATTTAATTCTGTCACCTTTGAGCTACCAGGAGTGTCTCAGTACCCCTTGGCTTAGAAAAGTTTCCATTAGTAGGATTCTCTTTCTCATTTAAGAAGAATCCATAATCTTAGGTTGATTATCTTCGAAATGCCTGTCCTTACACATATTTGATGAAATTGATTCTTTGCATGTTATCGCATTCATCATATATAGCGTTCATCTTTTGTTAAAGGCAGGCTTACTTTCTGGAAAGTGGAATAATATGTTTAAATGGAGATTGATTCATTCATTGATTAATTAATTCATTTAGCTAACACCATTGAATACCTGCTATGTAATAGTTATGTTGTTGGTACAAAAATGACTAATTCAGTAAACATCTTTCACAAGTACCAAATATAAAAGAAGTTAGAATGTGACAGTATTGATGAAACAATGACTGACCATTGTTGTTAATCATTATTAAATTTGGGTGATGCATGAATTATAATCCATTATGCTATTCTTTTTTAAAATATGTTTGATATTTTCTATAATAAAGAATTTTCTGTTTTGCTTTTTTTAAAGAAGAGTCCTTTATCAAGGTTTATTCTACTCAATTGGATATCTGTATCTCTTCCAAAAAATACCACTGGACTTCAATTTGTTTTTCTTTCAAATCATTCTCTTTCTGAAAGTGTCAGACCTGTTATTCAAAATTTAACCATTTCCTCCCAGCATCAATTTCTAAAATTCTTTACTCTGGAAAGGTAAAAGATAATATTTACTTTTCTCCATATTTAGGATTAAAAATGGGGTTAGGAGGTTGGCTGTGTTGAGCTACCCTCCCAGAATCACCTTCTCTCCTTGGGCTCCAGGCCACTAAATTTTGTCATTTTGTCATAACTGTTCCTTTAGTTAACTGATGCTTTGTTGATTAATTTTGTTACCATATTTTTCTCTTTTTTGTTCATTTTGTTATTATTCAGGGAAAAAATTCTGAATTCTACCTTTATTTCTCCATCCTAAGCCAGATCATGCTTCATTTTTTATTTCCTTAAAGACATAAAAGAAAAGGAAAAAAAATATCTGGAAATAAGGGTAATACCTTCAAACTTTGCCATAACCAAAATATCTATCCGTGTTCCCTTTTAATTGCATTCAGGTTTGCATTTACTATTAGGAACTTATTGTATTCTATGACTACTTTAGGAGAAACTATTCTAACAGCTTAGAAAGAGATCAGCTTCCCTTCTTTTCTCCTATGAATATTGTATGATATGCTTTAAATGTCTGCATTTATGCATATTTTTAATTTGTAATAACAGATTACTCCTTCCTATATACAAAAATATTGAAAAAAATGAATCAGGTATTTTAGTTTTAAAAAATTATATGAAAGCTCTTCAAAAGAACTCTTTTAGAAAAATAAAAAGTCAAGCTTCAGATTGGGAGAAAATATTTGTGAAATATATATCTGATAAAGGACTAATACCCAGAATATTTAAAATATTTTAAAACTCATTATAAAGAAAACAAACCAATTTTTAAAAAAATTGTCAGTATACTTTAACAGACCTTCAACAAAGGGCACAAGGGAATTTTTTCAGATGATGGAACTGTTCTATATTTTGAATTATCACATAATTGTATGTTCATCAACCTACATAGAATTATTACACAAAGCTACAAACACCACTTTTAAGAAGTGATTTGAAGGTTGCCTCATATTTAGAGAAGTTACATTCAGTAATTATCTCTTGGGAAAAAATTCTTAAACATACTGCCTGAAAAACAAAAAGTTGTAGACGAGCTTCAACTACAGAAAACATGAATAGGAGTAAAACCACATGCTCACTGTGAAATAACAGGAATTACAAAATATAACTGACCTTCCTCATGCCTTAAGAAAGGTGATTTGTGTTAAGTAATGATGAAACCTTGAATAATGCTATTCGCAACAAAATGGTAAGCTCTGCAGTGTCAGAGACCTTGCAATATTTGCAAGATTAAGGAGTTAGCATATGTAAAATATGTGCAACAGTGTCTTGCACGTGGTAGGCACTCAGCTGCTTACTATCATTATCATCATTTTTATTTCCTCTAAACAGCACCTAGTTCCTTTGCTGAGGACGTAGAAAATGCTCAGCAAAACACTTTTAACTTGAATTGAAATGATTAAAATCATGATTCTTTTCTTACAAAACAATGGCCAAAAATGTGTGTGTGTGTTGGGGGGACAACAATAAGCTTGAAACAAAAAGCAAGAAAAACTATTATGTGAAAATAAAGCTTATTGTCGGGGTAGGGGGATATAGGAAATCTGTATTTTCTACTCAATTTTGCTGAGAACAAAACTACTCTAAAAAATTAAGTCTTTAAAAAAATAGAGCATGTAGCTTATGTTTTTAACCAGAGGACATTTTCTACTATAATTTCTGTGACTTTTAAAATGTGGCTAATATATAATGATAAAAAATAAAAAAAGAAAAATTAGTAAATCTTAATGTGTGTGTGTTTTGTGTGTGTATGTGTGTGTTATACTTTCATTTTGTGTTACTACAGTGTTTTCAAACATGTAGTTTTAATTTTGGGTAATTATTTTTAAAAAGGCAAATGAAGAAATACAGGATATAGTACAAAAGAGATTATAGGAAAGAAATTCTTAATTTTACTTTAATTCAAGTATTCTTCGTTTAGTCTATTCTATAAAGTTTACAGAACAAAAATTCTATTTACTCAGAAGAAAGCAGTATTTGCTAATTAAGGACTCCATTTTCACCTCTAGTTATCTGCAGAGGGCAGCAAAGAGCTTCAGTTCAGACTAGCAGGTTGGGTAAGCAGTTTTTAAGAGCTACTTTCTGTTTCAGCATCATTGGAAGCACTGTGAAATGTGTCAAAATCAAAGTTCAGTTTGCTAAACTTCCATGATTGTTGCTTGCCATATTTGGAAGAGAACAGAGGGAGAACAGAGGGTAGGAATCAGCTGCTTGAGTACGGTCAAGGAAAGGCAGTAAATCAGTACATTCAGCATGTCAATTATTTCATTAACACTGCCCCAGAGCATGATGCTAACAAACAGGTATTTTTTTTAAAAAAAGTTATTTTACTAAAATATTGCAAAATAAATTGCAGTCAGATTCTCACAAATACTGATTCTGGTGTTTTATAAAATGATAAACTGATAGTCATTAATGAGTAGTGGTCTAAGACAAATTCTATAACGTTTTAATATGATTGGTTTTGAGTGCTTTTCAAGTACTATAGCTGCACCTCTAATTCTACACTTTATTTATCATTTTTTATGACATAATGAAATTTAAAACATATACAAGATGCCACTAGTTCACCTATATCCAGAGTAGTAGTAATTCATTGTCTTCTATTGGGTACGGGTTCTAAGGTAGATACAGTTTACCTTGTAGGATATTATTGAGACGTGCCCTTGAGTTCCATACTTGTGAATTGGAAGGAGAAGGAAGAAAATCTGGTCAGAGGGAAAGGTCAAACTGCAGTGCAGGCCCAACTCCACTGGATGCCCTAGACCTAGCTAAAATGGTCCATTAGCGTCCTCCTAAATCTGGCTGAGAGTGTGAGGTATTTATACTTCCATTGGGTCAGTCAGTGGATATGGGCCACTCCCACAAAGGGGCATGATTTGGGGCAAGGTAGTTCAGGCAGCAAGTCCTTCTTTAAAGGGATATTTGAGTGAGCCATCACAACACAAAGCCTACCACCTTCATACACAGTAAAAAGTAGTCAAAATACCTTATCCTAACACAGAAGGAGTGCCCTTTACATTTACTTATCAACTCTGTTATTTATTATGGTATTAACTCATTAATTCATGCTTAATAAGAGGCTATTACCAAGTCTGTTACTTCCTTCAAGTTTTGATTTTTAACAGGTGAGACTGGTAATGGATTAAAATATTGATGTGAATATTCTATTCAAGGTTTATATTAAGAAAAAAAACACTTTAAAATAAAAGATAAAGTGACTAGAGGAACTCTCAATTGTACTTAAAAGAACTGTTTACAACACCTTCAGAACATTTCTCATTAGAGAAATCCTTAAAGAACTACTACTAAGGTATATGGAAGAGGACAAGAGAGGATGTTATTTGAAGATTAAATGAATTGCCTTTGGTAGTATAGAAGATAATATATACCTATTTAAGATATACGGACAAAAGAGAAACACAAAGAAGAAAATTAGAATAATCACTGTCTCTCAACCCAGAGAAAATTGGTAATGGTGGTGTAATTTTCCTTAGAATCATGTTTTCCTCAGAACTAATATAAAGTTTTAATTCAGAGTTTCTCATATATCAAAAAAAATGTTTTTTCTATTTCATTAAACAGTATTCAAATGAAAACATGGCATATACTGCAGGTTGCTCCACTTATTTGTCGTATTCAGCATATAATTAGCACCATTACAAGTAATGATAAGATGAATACCTGAACCATGGTGTTTATTTCAAACTCTTTTGTTGGGTGGAACTCCACAAAATGGAATTAATTGGTCAAAGAAAGATAACATTTTAAGATTCTTGATATATCTCCAAACCGGTGTCCAAATAGTGCACATCAAATTATACTGCCTCAGATATTTTATATCTTTTTCAACACCCCTTGCAAAATTTGATAAGGAAGAGAATATTTTATTATTGTCTAATTTTCATCTCTTTGATATTATGTGAAAGTAAATATTTTGTCAGTTATATTTATCTTTTAGGTAAATTATCTACTTGTTATGGAATCAGTGCTTTCCTTATTTATTCCTTATTTTTAAAAATACATTTCAGATGTTTTTCTTTGTTGTTATTGTTGCAATTATTTTCCCCAAATTTTCTTTTAACTTTTGATTACTTTCTGAACTGTACATTTTTTGTGTCTGTGATTTCAAACATGCAATACTTTTCCTTTACTATTTCTTCCTTAACTTTTACCCTTCTAAAATTCTCAGAGATCATGTTTATAGGTCCATATACATTTATTGTGATTTTAAAAAAACTCTTTAATCCATATATGTTTTGTATTGTTATTTTTTAGAGACTAAGGATATAAAAAATAATTACCCCAAATTATTTAATGGAGAGACATTTAATTTTTTTATCACAATCCATGTTAAATATTACATTTAAAATCAAAATCTAGAACACACATGACATACCTATACATGCACACATTCTTATAAATGATATGAAAGTGTCAAAAAGAAATTTTATCCTTAATATTTGTGATGAATTCTAATATATTCTACTCTGTTCTGTTCTGTTCTGCTCTATTCTGTTACCTTTCATTCCATCTCATCCCATCTCATCCAATTTTATTTCATTCTATTTCAATTAAAAGAAAACTGATAGTGGTCCACAAAATTAATTTTAAAAATATTATAATGATTGTTAATGATTTTGACCCACTGTCTTGAAAACATGATTTACTGAACCCTTGTTTTGTGATCTGTGCTTTATTTTACTTTGAGTTCTTATATTCTAGCATATATTAAAGAAGTATAAAATCTGTTCTAATACTGATATTGGCATAGTATTATTGTGTTCTAAGGATTTTAGCTTTACATTTTAATGTTTTATAGAACAAGTTCCTTCCTCTTTATTCTAAATTTTCAGACATTTCTCAGCCAGTCTTCCATATTAGTTTTTATATGTTAACTAATTCACTCTATCATGAGTTACAATTTTGTAGATGTGACTTGTGGTCTCCTCGCACCTTAGCATATATGCTCTTAGTTAGGCCTTGTCCAGGCACATGCTTCATGGGAATCTACAACCAAGTACATTTTCTACTTCTAAACCACCTAGTAACTACTGAAGCACTAAACCTTTGCCTCTCTGAAGTATGGTGGGCCCATAAACAGATATGACTACTCTTTTCATAAAAAGGGAAAATTTGGATACAGAGACATGCACATGGGGAATGCAATGTGAGTGCTGGAGCCAAGTTGCTACAAGCCAAGAAACTAGAAGAGATCTAGATCAAGAAGCTAGAGAGATCTAGAACACACCCTTCTCCAGTGCCTTCAGAGGGCACATGGCCCTCATGACACCTTGAATTCAGACTTACAACTTCCAGAACTGTGAGATAATAAATTTCTGTTGTTCTCAGTGATTTAGTTTTTATTACTGTATTATGGAAGGCCTAGAAAACTAATATATTCTCCAACTGTACCCAATAAGTAGATTGATTTTACTCTTTAAAAACAATTATAAAACTTATCATGGTTTATGATGTACATTATGAAAGAGTACCCATAAACTGAATTTTAGGTAATTGTTTTGTAATCACAACAAATATAAATGTTAGGCTACTAAGAACACTGGCTATGGAATGACTACACTTTATATTATTCTCATTTTAGGTAACACTCATTTTTTTCATGGAGTTTTGTTTTAATTAAGGATCAAATCGTTCAAAACTTTCCTACAAACCACTTATCCCAGTCAATATTCTGATGGATCTATATTTCCTAAGTGGTGCAATTAAAAAAAATCCCAATGTTATTTTTTTACATTCATGATTATTCTTCTTAGACAAGAATTATTGAATTAAGTAAGCTATGAAATCGTTAGCTATAATTGTATGCATTTATAACAATGAACATTAACCCCCTCCATTATTTCAGAAATTTAGAAAACAGTATGTTGTAGATAGTAAAATATTTTGGATAGCTTAATATTTAAAATATTAGAACACATTTAAAAGTAATTTATAAAATGTACTTTAATCTACTTTTGATTATGAAATATATATTGGGAACTTATAGTTTCTTAATTCACCATTAAAAAAGTAATTATTCTTGAATAATTTTGGAAGTGGGTGGAGTGACCTGTCTGTTTAAGCTCTGCAGTTATCCAAATTCTGTGTAAAATACAGTTCTGTCTTTGTTACTATTTCCTTAAATTAAGGAAAATTGAATTTCAAATTGACATTAATTGAACATATATCATTTAGTGAAAACAAAAGAAACAGTTGATGAGTATATATGGAGTGAGTTTGGGGAACGTAAAGTGGGAATTTAAAAATTAAAAAGAAAAAAAAGGAATAATCACACTTCCTGCCAAGTTTTTATTGCATTTAATAGCTACATGTCTTCAATATGTTTTGTTGTTGATGTGGCTATTAGTTTGGCTATGAGTTTTCATCTTTTTATAAATTTCAATTATAATTAGGTAAACTGTTGTATGATTCTTCAATATACTTTTTTTTAGCACATGGAAATAAGAAAATATGAAGTAATCCCTTTTAGGGAGACTTCAGCAAGGCATTCAGACACATTACTGAAAGCTGCCTAGGCCAATACTAGGTACTGTGTGTATGCCTGTGAACAGACAGATTAAGTTTCTGCCCTGATAGTGAGACTGTATTGATACAAAAGTTAAATGATGCTTACAACTTTTCATGTTAGTAAAAGCAACCCTTAAAATCTATATATTTGACTATTTAGATCTATAATTTCCAAAGTATTAATTCTATGGTTGATAATTTTTAGAGACCATTTGCTTCTTGCATACATTGGTGAAACAAACTTAAAGAGGCACAATAAAAACCATTTATTCTAATTTTTTATATTAAAATACACTTTTCTAATTACTCTTTTTGAAAAATCAGTAAGTACCAACTATAATTATGTGAAAGAACTCTGAAGAATACTAACATTTAAGGAAGAATAGAAGCCAAGGAGCTTGAAAAAGGGACCAGAATGAAAGGGGAAAGCAAACTGAAAATAAATATCTTATGATATCATTGATGTTTAAGGTAGAAAACTTTTCAAGAAGAAGGGAGGGGCCATTCTGAAACCCTAGTGAAATATTGATTCAGACAACAGCTCATAATGGATGCTAATACAACTAGGTGAAATATTATTTGCATATGCCAAATATTTCCTGATTAGTTGATTACTAATTGCAAAGGCAAAAAATATATATCTTTAGAAAGAAAAACTTGCCAGGCAAAACCAAATGATCAAACTTAACATCATAATAGGAGGGCCATCTGACATTAGGGGTCTTCTTTACAGATGTAATATGAAGTAATCAGTATCATCTATGAAGAAATCATCTCAAAAAATGTTTAAACTATATCACATTTAAATTATAGCCTTACCCTCCACCAGGAGTCGCAGATAATAACTGGTCCATGGTCTGTTAGGAACAGGGCTGCACAGCGGGAAATGAGTAGCTGACCAGCGAGTGAGCCAAGCTTCGTCTGTATTTGCTGCCGCTCCCCAGCGCTAGCATCACCACCTCAGCTACAACTTGTATCATCAGGCACGGGTTAAGGGTTGTTGAAGAATCTAGGTGGTGGGCATAAATGTAATCATTGTACACTTTAAAACTTTCACTGTGTTTTAAAAAGTGTTGGGGACTGCTGCTCTAGGCTACAACAAATATTGGGGATAGAGGAATAATATATAAAAACACAATGAAACCATCAGCTTAATCTAGAATATGATGTCAATTCCAAAGACAGCTGACCTAAACTCTTCAAAAGGTTAATGCTATCATGGAAAAAAAATGGAATGACTGCTCAAAATTTAAAGAAGTTAAAGAACTTAACAACCAAATGCAGCGCTTGATACCTGAGTATGAGCTTTCACAATGAGTAAAACAGCTAAAAGACATTTTAGGGACAATTAGGAAGTACGAATATGTAATGAGTGGCAGATAATATTAGCAAATTATTGTCAATTTTCTTAGTTGATACTTGGTATTATCAGAAAAGATCATTATTTTTAGAAGATGCAAACTGAAATATTTGAAGGTGTCTGCATGTCATAATATCTACAACTTTCCTAAATGATTGTTAAGCAAAATACACACCCACACACACAGCAAATGACAAAATGTTAAGGGTTGTTGAAGAATCTAGGTGGTGGGCATAAATGTAATCATTGTACACTTTAAAATTTTCACTGTGTTTTAAAATGTCTCTGAAGAAAGTGGGTGTGGGGAGAGGGAGTGTCAAAGGCTGCCGAAAATTTCCACAAGATAAGGACAGATTTAGCAATTAGTAAGTTGTTTATTTCTTTTGTGAGAGCAGTTTTGGCCATTTTACAGTAGATTGAGAAATAAACTACAAGTGAGAAGAAAGAAAGTTTTTTTAAGACAACACTTGGAAGAAATTTAGTAGTTAAGAAGTACAAAAAAACCTCTGAAAATATAAAGAGATATCGATTTGAAGGAAAGATTTTGATTTTTTTATTTGTATTTTTTTACTTGGAGTTTTTGCTTATTTTTTGGTTTAGCATACTCTTCTTTAGTTTTAAGGATAAAAGAGGTGACTGTTTCAGCACTGATAGAGAAGAATCTATAGAGAAGAAGAAATTGAAAAAGAAAGAGAAAGAGTAGAGGAGGTTGTTTCAAGAGTATTGGAATTAAATGAGTATAAAGAAGAAACCAAAACAATGGAAGGCAGAAATTTTTCTTTCAAACTTGTGACGTTTTAGCTTCAGAGCCCTCACTTGTATGAGCTTTTCCAAGATCCTCTACTAATTTCTAATTTACAACTAACTCTTCAAAAGAGTCTCCTAAATTGTATAAACTTCAGATCTTATAAAACCTGGATCCATATCTATGGGAAGATATTAAGGAAGAACAAAAAGGTGTAAACTTCTTGTATATGTAAAATAGAGCTTCTCGAACTTCAGCAAGCTTGATAATCACCAGGAGACCTTGTTAGAATGCAGACTCCTGACTAGTAGTATACTTTAACTTTACTGATGAAGAAACTAAGGCTTATAAAGATTACATGACTTCCTCAAATCACTCAGTGGCCAAGCTGGTACGAAGGCTTATGTACTATGATTTCAGTGGTCTGTCTTCTGTATCATGTATTCTCTATTTATACTATTTATGGTATGCTTTAATATTTGTATTACCATTAAACTTCTACTACATTTATTTGGGCTTGAAAAAATTAGTCTTACTGACTCAGAGTAAAATGCAAATTTTACTGAATACAGAATATATTAACATCTATTGCTGCACAACAAATTGCCATAAACATAGAGGCTTAAAACACACATTTATTATCTCACAATTTCCACAAGTCAAGATCTTCTCACTCGTTAGCCAAGGTCTCTGCTCAGACTCTCACCAGGTTGAAAGCAAGATGTTGGCTGGGGCTTTGGTCTCATCTGAGGCTTGGGGGTCTTCTTCCATGTTCACCAACTATTGGGGCTGAGAGTCAGAAGGCATTCTCAGCTTTCTAGCTGTCACTCAGAAGGTGTTTTCAACTCTAAGAGGCTCCCCTTTGTTCCCTGCCAAGTGTGTCCTTCTCCACAACGTATCAGTTTTCTTCTTTGAGGCTAGAAGAGAATCTCTTCAGTTGGCCAAGACAGTGATATAACATATATTATATCATACATATGTTACATCATTCAACATTACTCTCCCCTTTGCTGAATGATGTAATGTAATGTAGGGAGTGACTATCCCACCACATTTGCAGTCCTGCCCACATTTAAGGGGAGGGGATTATGCAGGTGTGTACTCTGCAGGTGGGAATGTTGGGAGCCATCTTCAAATGCCTACTAGCCCACATAAAGATATCTGAAAAGTTATCTATAGACATTTTACACTTGATGAGACCTCAATATTTTCTAATAGCTCTATTTTTAAAATCTTTGAGATTTAAACCAACAATGATTTTTCTGTAGATGCTTTAAAAATGTTTTAGCAATCAAGCAAAAACATAAGACAAGCATTTTGTTCTTGGTAAAACAATGACTTTGTTATCTGTCTTTGATGTGACTGTAATTGCCTCCTTTGCTAGTGTTGCTCCACAGTTTTAGAGAATCGTTAATAGCCTTTTTTTTTGAGATTGTTATCTTTTGAATATGTATATTTCTGTAAATAGTCAGTACTGCCTTATAAAGGAAGCTAGGATCCTTTCTGACAGTTGAACAGGACATGAGCTTATAATTTAGTATTGTGTTATATTTTTTATAGCTGTGAATATAATAATAAAGATTAAAACACTATAGGGAGTATGTGTCTGTGGAAATTGTAGGTGGTAATTATGTTGTCAGTTAGAAGAGTAAAACCTCAACCTTCTGAACTTGGGTTTTGGCAGGTTGGCCAGTATCTGATTTTTTCTCTATTGTTATTAAAATTTATTTGTTTATAATATTAGATATCTTCGCCCCTGTAGATTTCTTTTTTGGATTACTCTGAATATGGAAATACAGATAGAATCAGACTCACTCTTTTGGATCCCAAAACTGCATGGCTCAGCATATTCATTAGAGAGGTTTTAAAAGCTGAGCTGTGCAAACTGGATGCTTAAAGAATTTTGAGGGCTTTCATTGCAGTGGGTAAGCTGTCAAAAGTCAGAGGATCTCTATTAATACAGGGCACTAAAAAGCTGTGGTTTTTGCCTTTTGGCATTAAAGTATTAATCTGTTTCAATACTCACTAGTAAATATGTCCATCAGTTAAGCTAAAATGGAGTGAGAATTTTTTTAAAAAGGAAAAAAACAACTAAAGAGACTACTTATCTTAATGCTTAGTAAGATCTGTGAGATGCTGTTTAGGGTGTAAATATTTATTTGACTGACTATGATTTAAAAATAAGACCCTATCTAAGTTCCTAAACATTCTGATTATTAGAAACTAAAGAGCCTGTTTATGTGAGAAATTTAGTAGTTACTTTTTTCCAAATAGGAAAATTTAATACCAAACTTACATGGGTGATTGCCTTACTAACATCATAGTCTGGTTTTGAAAGATCTCAGTCAGGAGCAGAAGCAACACTCCATTTTTTATTCTAAATGGATTATACTAAGTCTGTGATTTTTTTAAAGCCCATTAAAAGGATGAAGACCCAATCTTCAACAAGGTGCACAGAGCCTTGTGACTTGGCCCTGCATCTACGTCAGTCTAGAGATTATCACATACCATCATCCCTCTTACTGTGAACTTCAGTCATATTAGCATTGCCTGTCTTCCAGTTTCTGAAAGAGGCATGGACTGTGCCATACAACCTTTGCACATGCTGTTTCTTCTATAGAACATACTACACTTTTCTGATCCACCCCTCCCCACTTTTTCTTAGATCTCACCTTTATCATCTCCTGGGGTGGAGAGATGTTTATCTCTGACTACTCTCTCCCCACCTTCCCACCAGTCATGTTAAATCTCCTTGTTACCTAGATCTTTGGAACCATAACATTCCAGTATTTCCAAGTCCTTCCCTTAATTTGTAATTATACATTTATCAGTGAGATTATTTAATTGATATCTGTCACATCCCACCTCCCCCCAACCCCCACCCCCGCCAGTTAACTCTAGGAGGTCAGGGACTTTGTCTTCTTATGCGCTTAACATTTGGTCTCCAGGGTCTAGCACATGCTAAGTATTTAAAAGATACTGAATAAATACTTGTTGAACAAACACATGAATGAATGAATAAATGAGTGGGCACATAAAAGAATGTATAGATTTGATTATTTATTAGCTTAGAACATTGATCATTAAAAGCTACACCTGCAAATAAGCAAAGCATAGAGCAAAATTAGCAACCCCTCTATGCATTAAGAGCAAGTCTGCCTCATAGACCTATGCCTGCCAACCAGTTGGGATTATCACTATTATTCTAATGTCCTGGATCATCCATTGTGAAAATTTTCATAAGCCCAAAATACCAAAGACAGATGGTGACCTGAACACATTATGGAATATCAACACAGTTCCCATCCTTTCCACAGGTAGACCAAACATAAGGAAGAAACAAAATAGATTTGGATTAGCAGAATAGTTTTCTTGCCAGAGGTTAGCTTGGAGAAGGCATTTAAAGGAATAAAAGAGAAACAAACTATTTCAGGAAGGCAGATAATATATTTTTTAAAAGCAGAAATGGCAGAAGAAGATAATAGACAAAAAGAAATCTTGGCCAGGAGTGAGTGAAGAGGCTAAATGTTCAACAAGACTTGAGGCAGCCAGAGAACAGCTTATCATTTACCTCCAGTTATTCTTCCTACCTGAAATAACCTTACTGCCAACTTAAACCTCTTCTATGTAGATGATAGTCTGGCATTTAAATATCTCCTCTGAAACACAGGAAAATGAAATTAAATACAGCATTAAAATACTTTTTTTTTCTTAAAAACAGGAGGTCATAGTATGACTTGGTGTGGCATTTGTTAATAATTCTAGGAGGTGATGCCCTTGCAATTTTTTTTTTGTATTTTTACCGACATTAGCAGAGAAATGTTCTTCATAGATATTCAAAACAAGATTGAATGTAATTAAATTTGTGATATAGTAACATTTTTCAACAGTCAAGAAAAGGAAGCTTGACATGTAAATGTCATATATCAGAGTTGATATTTTAGGTTTTCTTTGCTCTTTTGTCAAATGCTGAAATCAAGATTTTTTTCGGATAACTGAGATTCAATGACTGTTTCATTGGAGAGATTTTTAAAATTGTCACTGAATAGTCACAAATAGAAATTTATCTGAGTCTACAGCCATGCTACCCTGAACAAGCCTGATCCTGTCTGATCTTGGAAGCTAAGCAGGGTCAGACCTGGTTAGTACTTGGATAGAAGACCACCTAGGAAGACCAGGTGCTATAGGTGTAAAAAAATTTAAAAAGAAGGGATTGTAAACTGACAAGGTGCTTGCAATCTGTAAGGTCAACCAAGGGTTGCCTTGCCTTAAAAAAAAATATCTGATTGGAATAAGCTGAAACCAACTTTGTCCTGGTGGTAAAAGACATTCAAAGAAGAATTATTTACAACCCTTGACAATTGTGAATGGACCTCTATAAGTCTATTGCTTTCTTAACTAAGAAAAATAAAATACAAAAGTAAAAAAAAAAAGGAATAAGAGTTGGAAATTAGAAAGCAAAAGGGAAAATATATTTAAAATAAATTGATAAAAGTTATTAAACAAAAGATGGCATATCAATAATTCTTTTCGATTTCTTTCTTTAATTGAACTTTTCTATTTCTTAATTATTTTGTTTTGGCATGTAAAATTTCAAGACTTTAATTTTATATACTAAATTGCCAGTGAAAGACAGCCTTAGATAGTTTCATTAAGGCTTTATCCATTAATCTGATTGTTTGTATAAGCACATCTTGATCCATCTCTACTTTGCTCTTCTTCAGTCTTTCCTCCATTGAAGTCAAATTCCAGTTGATCCTATAACTCTTTTGCTTAAAACCTGCCAGAGCTTTCACTGTGCTTAAGACAAGCCTATCTCAGACCTCTCTCCTGGTTTTACCTTTCTCATCTCAAACTCCTCTTAGTCCTGAAGCCACACCCACCCTTTCTTACATCCTCTCAGGGCTTTTATGCCCCATCTCCAACTAGATGCATTTCCTCTCCACTTCATCTGGTTAACTCTTATGCTTATATCTCATTTCTGAGCTCACTGCAGAGAGGCCTTCCTGCTGTTTCTCCGACTAGGCCCTGCCCACCTTGTTATGTGATTTCATGATGCCAGGAGGTTTTTCTTCAAAGCACTTATTACAATTTGTAGTTGTACCTTTGTAAAACTATTCTGTTGCCTGTATCCCCACTAGACAAACCATGAACTCTGTGGAAGCAGGCTTTGGGTCTGTTTCTCAACCAGTGATTTTCAGATCCTGATAGGCATTAATGAACAGATGCTGAGTGGATGACTAAATGAAACAATAAATGGCTTGTAAAACTTACAACATTTAGGAGAACTAAGGTTTTTAATTACATCAAAATTACTGAAAGCATTCTGAAATAAAAGAATATGAATTGTTGCTCTCGCTGCTGATATGAAATGGCACATATGAAGCAACATTAAATTTTCTTAAAATAACCTTTGGAATCAAGCATTCTTCAGAAAGTGAAACATTATTAGGTATTCAGAGGGGCGGGGGAAGCTCCATAGAAAAGAAATACAATACCCCTAATTTGGAAATGAATATATAGACTATTCATTGATTAATAAATAATAAAAGGAGATTACATACTATACTTATATGAAAAAACTTTGAATGTTTTTTTAGTTTAAATTTTATGTTCACATCAAAAAAGCCAGAGTTCAACAAAATATGTTTATTTTCTTGTAGATGTGGAATTGGTGTACTCTTGCAAAGTTAGCTTTAGCAAAACACCTCAAAGTCACTAGGAAGCTTTTTAAAATTATATAGGATCTCTTGGAGTTTCCAGTTAAGGAAGACTGGGAGGGCTTGTAAGTCTTCATATTCAAGAATTACTCTGATTTAGAAAATTATTTTACATTGTCATCAATATATTAATAATAGATGCAATTTATTTGATACTTATTATATAGAAAGCACACTATAATACATTTTAGTTTATGCAATTGCAGCATCAAATACATGAATAATTGAAGTAGAAATATATCTGCCAGCCAGTGAGAAACCTTACTGCAAGATTCTGTTTTTATGTTCTGTAACGGTCCCTGTGGTACACGTAGCTGCCATGTTTAACTTAATAGCTCATGTATATTTGATACCTGTTATTCTTTCCCAAATGAGCATGGGATAAAATGGATTTTAATTTAGGTGGGTTTTGTTCACTGTGAATCAGGACAAAACTGGGCACAATTTTGGGCAGAAATCCTGGAATGTTCTAGAATCAAAGTAGAGATATGTTTTTCAATGTTGCAAATTGAACCATCCTCTTAGCTAAAATTATCAGGAAAATATATCAGTATCAGAAAATACATCAGTGTAAAAGAATATACTTTTGATTTAGTTGTGTTTTGGAAGAGACTGCACAAGCATTAACCATGGATGCGACTCCAGAATCAGGACTTATCAGCCAACAGTTTATAATACAAATTACTGATTTGTTATTATATCTCATCATCATTGGTTTACTATTTTAGATTGAAGAACATAAATTTATATATGCATATACAATATGAGGATATGTCTATACATGCTGTAATGTATTTTATATAGAAGGAAACTCCTGTTCATCATAATGACAGCTGACATTTATAGAACGCTTACTAAGTGCTAGGCATGGAACTAAGCAATTTACATCCATTATTTAATCTTCCTAACGATGCTATGAAGCATTATTATTCATAATATTATTTACCTATTATTATCCCTGTTTTATCAAAAAAAGACAGTCAGAGTTAGGTTAAGATCTATATCCAAGGTTAGTTCTCTAGTAATCAATGTAGCCAGTACTGGAATTCAGGTCTTACAGAAACCAAAGTCAGTGCTGCATTTTACCACCAAGGGAAACAGCCTTAGTTTTTCAAATCATTCTAGGTCATACAAGCACCTCTATTTTCACTGTCTACCTCTCAATACTTTATCTCCTACCTCTGACTCAAATACTACAAATACCTGTCCATTTCTGTTTCTCAAACACATTGTGCTCATTCTTTACTTTGCCTTTACATTTACTGTTCCCTCGACTGGACCACCCCATCTCCTGATGTTCACTTATCCAAGCTCAACTCCTCAGGAAGGCCTGCCCAAACTACCCATTTAAATAAATACTGTCCCAACTCTTGCTACCTTCCATCACATTACCCTGTTGTTTCTTTAGAGTACTTATTTCTCAAATTAGCCTAGGTATTTATTTGTTTCTGAGTTTGTTGTTTATCTCTCCCACTAGAATCTTAGAATATTATCTCTTTATTTGTCATTGTATATTTTTCCTATGAATGATTAAATGATAGCATATTTGTCTGGACTTAGCTAAAGCATGTGCTAAATGCTAAAATAAAATATGAATAAAATAGGAATTATTTTATCAAGAACTTTATGATATATAATAGTTTATAACATAACAGTTGGAATTCTTTTAAAATCTCAAATCATTGTTTTGTCTTTGAGGATAATATACTGTTGAAATTGATACTTTACGCTCAACTTGTTTTGCAATCAGAGATATAAAGTTCTCTTTTCAGTAAACTCTAATGCTTCCTTATGCATATAGAATACAGATGATTTGGGTGGTTAAAGGTAATTATGGAATATACCTGTAAATCCCAAGCCTGTATGCTCTACATAATGCCTGGAGAACATTATAAACTTAATAGGTTCTGTGATCTCCTAGAGATCCAGTATATCAAGGGAGAGGTCTGGAAATCTCTGTATTTTGAAAGCACCTCCCTACTTCACTAGGTGTCTCATACCACTCAAGTTTGGTAACCACCATCTCTGCTGCCTGGCTCAGAAAGAACTGTGTTTTGTGTTAGCAGTTAATTTTAGAAAAAATATCATGTGTCTGCATAACTAGAATCTCAAAAACAAGAGTACTTTTTTTTTTTTTACAAAACTAAATCTTAAAATTGAAGTTTGTTCTTTTAAAAATCACTTTTTGAGCTATTGATTTAGTTTTCATTTATAAATCCTTTCTACCAAAAAGCACAAGGTATTTTACAAACATTAACCACAGGAGAAGCATGTTTCTTGACAAAAACACTGTCAGTTGGTGAAATGTTTTTCATAAGCAAAAAAGTATAATTCTGCCTTTCAAATTGTATCTCAAATAATATTTCTTGCCCTAGTGACATACGAATCTGTTTGTTGCTTTGTTGGTTATGAGTATATTATATGCACTTAGATATGTATTTGTATACACACCAGCGATTGAGCACTCTCTTTTCCACATACACCCTTCCATTTTTCACTTTAAAAAAGAAACCACACATTATTTCCATTACTAAAATCAGGGGTTCTCCTTAACCATGTTTCCCCAAGAGATTTTAATTTATCCTTTTTTGATTGTCTTCAACTTTCCTGTGGTGGTTTCCTGCAATTTCAAAATTAAAACAGTTTTTTATCTGTGTTCTCTCAAAGTCTACTACAGCACTATAATTTTTCTGGCAAATGATCTTAAAAAAGAGTTTGTTCCTTTCTACCTCCAAGGTCCCTTAACTTTCTAACAGTTTTTCTGTATAAATCCATAGAGAAGCCACACTTAGACATCTTTCTCACAAATGCTTTGTTCTCATCTTATTTTTGTTTATATTTTCTCCCTGTTAAATTTACCTACCCTATGTTACATTCTCCTGAAGTCCAGAATTCCATTTAGGCTTCCTTTTAGAATAATTTAAGAAAATAGCTTTATTTAAATGTTAATGGTTAAAAATTGTTCAAATTCCAGGGGATATTTCTATTGTATATCTACAACCATGCTGTACTTAACATCAAGGTCTCAATTTTAATGATAGAAATTTAGACATTTAATTCTCCTTCTGTGCTCTTAGGGTCTCAGAATATTTAACATGAATTTGGATAAAATAAGAATGAGAATAGTTCATAAAAAAATTTAGCAGAACATATCAATAATATTTTGCAAGTACTTAATTTAGCTATATAGAGCTCCATGGTTAATCAGCCATATGTTGGATCATTCTCCTTTATTTTTGATATAATTACACATTAAATTTTTGTAAAACACAACACCAAAAAGTTAATGAGCTGCAAGGGAACAAGGAAAAAGTTACCTGGAATACTCAAAATGCATCATATCAAAAAACAGTGGTATTTTTTTATGATCATTTTTTGCAAATATGTAAGGAAATATATAGCCATCTTTCTCCGCAGCAAAACAATTATAATTTCAGTATGAAAACATCACTGAAGACACTAATTTTTTTTTATAATACCTGATCATTTCAGAAGGAAGAAAAAAGGCTCTGAACCCAGTTTAAATGATTAAAATTCACTGGAGTTTAATTATTCTTTCAATGCACTTAAATAGTGCAGTGATTTTCAAATGTTTTATTGTTAGATTTTTAAAGGGAAGTCCACCAGTAACACAAAATATTAACTTTCCCATTCAACTATCTAGTAGAGTTTGGTTGTTATTGATTCTGCAGTCTTCTCATACAGAACAGAAGTCTGCATAATACCACACATTTATTTCAAGCTTGACATCTTGAAATACTTAAATTTATGAAAAAGTGAATTATGGGTTTCTGATATAAAATATCATGTAAACATTCTTGGAAGTAATATTATTAAACATTTATTCCACAATCAACACTGTGAAAATATTAAAAATCAAGAAAAATACTAGTTTTAGAACATGTTATTTATGTGATTACATATATTGATAAAGTACTCTTTTGTACAAAGACAAATGAGTCATTCAACAAGTATTTCTGAATTTCAGGTTTATTTTAGGGAAAAAATTTCTAGGAAAAAAATTTTAATTCATCATCATCAGAAGAGAAACTGCAGTACATTTGCAGGGGGGGGGGCGGGATCTGGGAATGCATCAGTTAAAAGTTGGACCCTATCAGAGGCAAAGGCACAGAATAAGAATCAGGGAGCAAAAAATGTCCAGATTATAAGGTGCAGCTTCCAAAATAAGAAAGTTCAAAATCAACACATGAGCCCTGGGAACAGCAAGATACTAACAAGAATATAGCGGTAAGAAGCACAGAAAGGGAAAGTGTTGGCTGCTCCGGAATTCAAGCTTCATCTTCTTCCAAGTTTGCCTAAGGCAGATTCTGCTCTTGTTCTTCCAAATAACAGCTGAGCCCAATTTCGTGTATCTTGATTTAAAGCTCACACAATGAGCCTGTTCTCATACATTAAGCAAGCTCAAAAGAACAGCATTTTGGATTGTAGGGTGTGAACAGAGGTTTAGTGTAGCTTTTTGTTTCTTCAAAAAGAAAAATGCACATCTCCTATCTCTTTCCTGTGATTGCTCCTAACAATATTAGAGACATCAAGAAGGACGGGATAGTAAGTAAATTTATTAGTCTTTGAAAGTCCATCTTTCTCCCAAGCCCCAAACCCAAATTGCTAAGTCAGAGAGAAATGTCTGTCCTCTGTGCAGCAAGGCTGTGCATGAGCATTGTTTGGAATGCATGACATTCTATTAGTGCCCTATGACCACATTCCTTAATCGTGAATTAAATTTTCCTACTTCACTAGCATTAGCCTTGCCTAGAGAAAACAAATGTGTCAGACATAATGTACTTATGATTCCCTAAAAATAAATGCAGAAATTAAAATCCCTGGAGATTTCAGTTCTGGAGTGGCAGAGACTCAGAAGCCAGATGCTCTGTAGGCTCTTTGAAATAGACAAAGTGAGCACCAGCGTTAGTCTTCTGAGTACTAATAGTGCAGCCAGTATGCCTTTTATTGGCATTTTCTTTTCAACCTGGATTTTCACAGCAGGACTAGATTAGGTCTTTCTGTGTGCTCTCCCTAATTCACTTGCTTTTTTTGGCAGATGTTCGCCCAACATACATCTTTAGTTGTAGGTGGTTTGTTTTTCAGCAGCTCCAGGATGATATTATCATATTCCCCTGTCGAGTCCAAATTCACAGACTATTATTTTAGGAACTCCTGTACTCTGCAGAACATCATGCGTTTCCTAATATTCTCTGGGAACCCACAATTAGTGTGCTGCGGAATATATGGGAGTTTTTTTTTGTTTTGATTTGTTTTGTTTTGTTTTTTAATATATCTATTTGAAAGACGTGTGAAATGGAAGACAATGAACAAATAGTTTTATGTATATTTCCAACAGGAAAATAAAGTATGAAGGAAAATATGCTCCTTGGACCAAGCTATTTTGTGAATTAGCATATCTGTTTTCTAGAAGTAGTAGATTTTTTCTTGTACCCAAACTATATTAAATAGCAACTTATCGATATTAAAACCCAGTCCAGCTACAACCTTTCTCTGAAGAATCACATCAACTCCTAGGAGAACATTTTCAAACCCAGCAGTAAAGTCAGAAATTTTATTTCCATAGAAACCCAAAGTGAAACAATAACTTTAATGTGAGTGCAGAGCCACAAATAGTGCAGCAGTATTTTCTCTGACTGAGATAAATTGTCATACTGAATAGTCACAGAAACAAAGAGGATGGATAAATGGAGACGATGAGGGTGAGGAGTGTTAACAAAATATTCTAAAGAATTTTAAAAAGGCAAAATGTTAATGTGCTGACTTTTGTATTTGTAATACAAATAATTTGTTTGACCTTTGGGATATTTGCTTGTTTCTAAATATCAGTTTCTTTATCTATAAAGTGAGAGTAATAATACCTGCCACCTGCTTTTTAGGTGATTGGCATTCACACTGAGCATTTACTATGAGACAAGTGTCAAGAGCCTTATATGAATAACTTCAATTCTCAGCATTATATTTATTTTGTATATAATAAGTAACAGTTATATGGTTCATTTTATGTGTCTGGTACTGTTCTGAGCTTTTTGCATGCGTTTATGAACACGTTTTTCTTGAAACTACCATGAGGTAAATACAGCCATTGCCCTACTTTGCAAATGAAGAGAGTGAAGCAAAAAGCAAATGGGATATTACATGTTTGGTAAACTGCAAAATACTGTATACAAGTCAATACACAATTTTATCATCCCCATAGATTAATTAGTTATTTTCTGTATATGTAATTCCTATATTCCAAATTCAATTTAGAGGATAGATTTTTAACTAAAATGGTATTTATTATATGGCCTAATAGTTTCTATAAGAGATATAATTTATTTTATCTTTTAATGTTACACTTTTTTCATGATAGTAATATTGAAATCTGAGGGCATATTTAAGTTATCAGATAATGATTATAAAGTTATATCTTAACTATTGTTTAAAAGTCTTAGAAATGACCAGAATTAATTCTAACTATGCTCACATTTGTTCTATTTCTAACAGAGTACTTAATATTAGTGGTTAACTAGTTTATGTTTTTACCACTGATCCTGAAGTGTTGTGGGATTTGAAATTTAATATTAATCATCTGTACTGCCCTTATAATGTTGTGGTCAGAATTATGGAAATGTGTGAGTAATTTAATCAAAACAATTTCTAGGACCTGTTTTTATCTTAGCAAATATTTCAACAGACATGTACTTGTGTATTTAGTACCTTCATATCACTTAATATTGGAAAAGAGAATTGTCAAGTCATCCCTAGCTGTATTCCTAGAGCCTGATATGAAGCACAGATAACTATTCATTTTAGAAGTCATTTTGGTATGACATTATCTATCTGCTTTATGCATCTAACTTACTACTTTGCACAAGTCAAAACCAAAAGTGCTGGCAGCATTGTGTAAAATTTTGTTTGTTGCTTTTATGTAGAGGGTGAGAACTATATGCACTGATTAAATCTAATTTACCATGAATGTTTGTCTAGATTATAATAAAAGAAGGAAATTTGAAAACAATTTGTTTTAGCCATCTTTTATTTTATTTCTTGTTCATTTATCAGAACAAAACTGCAAAAATCTTTTATAAAAAGAGTGAGACATGGTTTTGCCTGAGATGTTGTGTGAAGCCTGACATATGGAAAAGAAGCTAACAGTAAAGTCAGAAGGATGACATGTGCCACTTGTCAAACAGCAAGAAGGGCAGGCACTGTGGCTGACGTGCTGCCTATTTATTGCATACAAAAATTTCTAGCTTCTGTGCTGATGAATCAGGAACTATGACTGAAGATAATCAAGATATTTGAAAGATAGAATCAACTTAAAGGATGCTCAATGGGAATTAAAACTGAGAAGCTAGAGCTAACATGATTAATGATAATAAATGATAGAGGCAAGAAACTTGAGGCAGGTCTTTGGACTTGCTCTAACTTAATGTCCTAGTAAATGTCTCTACATCTTTTAGGACTAAACTCACGTGTTGACATCATCATGATATTGTTGTTATCACATACACAAACACACATATAGACTCACATGGTGCACATTCACAACAATTATTCTCCCTGTTTCAGGTCTTCAATACATTGATCTTTGGTTGCTCTTCCTCGATTGGTATCTCATGACCAAGGAATGCAGGCTCAAGGATGTAGGTTCAGTTTGGAAGTATTCTTCTGATTAAAAAACTGTGGAGATAAAATCTGTCTCATAATCAACTTTAATAATAGAAATTAATATATAATGTGAAACAAACTCATATAACAGTGGGGAAAATAAAGCTTATAATAATACATATTTTATTATGGGAGATTGCAACAGATACCAGTGTATAAACATGAGCTAATTATGCAATTCAAATAACAGAACAGATAAATGAAGTACAGAATAAAAAAAAAAATGTTAAACTTCAATAGTACCTATGATGACCATAATTAAAGCCAAGATGTATATCCTTGCTCTGGAAATCATGACTATAAGAAAATATTGATTTTATTTCATTCCTATTGTTCTAAGCAACATGGGAATACTAGCCATCAAGATAATGTAGGTGAAATAAGAAAAACTAATAACAGACTGCATGAAAGTATCATTTTGTGCATTACAAACTAGATATTATATAGATATTCAGAACATAGGTAGTCTATGAAGCAAGAATTTGTTAGATACTGGGACTTGAGACTCAAATAAGATATTAAGAATTTATGTAAATACAGAAAAGCACGTCAGCCCTTCCATATCTGGGAAATAAAAACATGAACACAGCCACAGAGAAGTCAACTTGGGATGGTCAATAACAGGGCAACCAAAAGCTGGCAAATCTAGAGTTGAAATCTCATTTTGGATATTAATGAAAGCAATTTTATTTGGACATCTGCCTTGATTATTGAATGATAATATGGTATATTAATAATTATTGGCTTTTGAACAAAGAAATGTTAAATATAGGCCTATAGAAGAATGTCCGTAAAATGGTGTGTATCATTATTTTTGGAAGTAAAGAGGGGAGAAAAATGACTTCTATGTAGAGTATAAGAAGGTAAGAAATGACTTTGGTCAAGAAGTAGGAGATATTACATTAATTCATGACTGAGGTGATGGAGATTTAGACCAGTTGAAAAGGCAGAAAGTTACAAACATTTTAAAGGAAAAACTGGAAGGGCTTGGTGGCTATCTTCATAGTCAAGTACATGAAGCCATGTATTCTCATTTTCTATATTTTTGGTATCCAACAAATTATCTGGAGTAAATAAATTATTGATCAGTGTTAAACTTGATGAAGATAATGCAAGACAGAGAAATGAAAGAACTGAAATGAGTCCAAGTTTTTGAGAAACTGTCATAGGCAGAAACTGGGATCATGATAAAGAAGTATCTTGCCTGGAGGAAAAATGTCATTATAAGGATTTAGAGGGTTTTTTTTTTTTTTTGGTGTTCATGAATTAGCCTAGTAAAAATGACTTATAGACAGTTGAAGGAATCAAAAAGTTTGGCCGTTCATTTCCACTACTTGCTTTTTATTGGAAAAAAACAAATAGAAACCAATTAAGGCACTGGGAAGTTAGGATAGCACTGATGCTATAACTAAAACTAAGGACTTCATATACTAAGTTACAATGTCATTGCCAAAAATTAAAACAGAGGTCATTTATATTTAAAAATCTCTTTAAATAATCTCATAATTTTTTCATTGTGATTAAACAACATTTTTTTTTATATTAGGCACTAAGGTGTAAGAAAACAACATTATACCAAATAGATCAAATCTATATTAAGAGTAAGTGGAAATTACATTCTAGAATTTTGAAATAACATTTTTTAATATTGATTATGGTTCATAATCTGAACTTCAGATTGAAGATGCTGAAAAAAAGTCTTCAATAGTTATGAGGTCAGAATTACCCTTTTTACTGCTGTTTTCATATTTTAAGATTTTAAGTGGCTTCTTATATTCTAGTTCTGTTTTTTTATTAAAGCACTACATACACAATGTATACATAAATGGTATACAGTAATGGTTATCATGGTCTCAGAGAAGAGAATATTTCAAGTTTTATTAATAGAGCAGAGAGAAATTAATATACTTTTGAGGACTCTAAAGACTATATTTCTCTGTTTAGATAATTGAAAAATAGATGTTATATCACTTGCAAAAATTACCTAGCAAGTCAGCAACAAAGCTAGAAATGAACCCGCAATATTTAGAATCCAACATTAGTCATACAATCTCTTGGACCATACTATTTTTTCACAATGGCAAATTGTTTTGAATTTTCAGATTGCTTTGAGCCAGCACGTGTAATTGGCTTTCATTGTCAGATGTCAAATCCTTGGACAAGTCAAATGACCTATCAATGATCTGTCCAAAATCTTCTAAAAATAACTTCTAGAGCTATAGGTGGTGTCAAATGTATTTCAGGAGAATCAAAGCTAACCAGAGTGTTTGCTTTTAGAAATTTGCTTGCTTCTAAGCAGCAGAGTATCAGAGAGGCATTTAAACAAGCTGAGCCCTGCTTAAAGTTTATATACATTACTAAAATTCAAAGTTCACTCTCATCCTCATTTCATTTCCATTAACTTTCTGAAATTATTGTATATAAGAACCATGCTCACTAGGGCTGTAGCCTCCATGTAATAATTGAAATTAAACACTAAGCTACACATTAGATTTTTTTGGGTTCATTACATTATTACATTCAGGTAATAATGTGACTGTTGCTTACCAACCTAGAATTATAATAAAAGACTAAACATATATCTTAATCTACTCATCGGATTTCTTCCTTGTTTTCTGATAGCCTTCCTTAGCTATAGATAACACTCCTGATACCAAACATAATCCTCCCACCTGTTTTGCAGTCCCTGGAACATAGCAGGGGTTCATTAAAGACAGTGACTGGGAAAATCATATATATGAGTGGAATCATTCAAAATGGTTTGCATCCTATCCCCCTTGCGTCTAAGCGTCTGGATCCAAATTTAACTTCACCAAATCACAATTTTCTCATTTATAGAACAGAAAAAATGGTTTCACCTTTGTAGAATTTTAGGAGAAATCTTGGAGAAAATGTATACAAGCTCTTTGCATAGTACATAGTGCTTAACAAGTGGTAAATTGTAGTAACTGAAATCCCAAGTATTAGAATAACTCCTTTAGGGAATCAGAAACAGTAGGAACTTAGGTTAGTAATGTATGTTAGTTTTCTAGGGCTGCCATAACAAAATTCCAAAGACTGAATGTCTTAATTAACAATTTATTTTCTCACAGTTCTGAAGGCTGGAAGTTCAAGATTAAGAATTTGTTAGGGATGGTTTCTTTTGAGGTCTCTCTACTTGGCTTGCAGATGGCTGGATTCTTGCTGTGTCCTCAGAAGGCCTTTTCTCTGTGCATGCATATCATATCCCTAGTGTCTCTTTCTCTTCTTATAAGGACACGAATCATAATGGATTGTGGCCCTCTATCCTCATGACTCATTTAACCTCAATGACCTCTTTAAATGCCCTGTCTTCAAATATAGTCACATCTGGGTTAGGGTTTTGATATATGACATTGTGGGGATGTATACAATTCAGTCCATGACAGGATGTCACTGTTAAAATACTTTTATTTGAAAGTGATATAGAGGGGCTTTGAGAGAAGTAGATTCTGCTTTTTCACAATGTATTTGCTTTCACACTTAAGGAATTTTGTGAAAAAAAATAGTCTCAACTTTACTGTGAAATAGATTTAAGGATTAGAATATTGAATGGTTCAATTTCATTGGTTGGAAAGGAAATAAAATTCAAAGAAAAGTTCTTCAATGTTGACTATAAGAGTCAACTTGATAACTAATTTAAAAGGAAAAGTCTTGGGTCCCATTTAGAGAATCTGATTTATTGAGTCTGTATTAGTTTTGCTAGTATAAAAAAATCCACAAACTTAGTGCCTTAAAGATGATGCAAATTTATGATCTTACAGTTCTGGAGGTCACAAGTGTGAAATGGATCATATGGGCTAAAATCAAGATGACAGTAGAATTATACTGCCTCTGGTGACTCCAAGGAAGAATTTATTTTCTTGCTGTTTCCAGATTCTAGAAGACCCCTATAATCCTCGGATCTTGGTTCCTTCTTCAAAATAATTCACTCTAAACTTTGCTTCACTCATACATCTTATGTCTCTCTCATAAGGACCCTGTGATCACATTGGTTTTACACAGATAATCCAGGATAATCTTTTCATTTCAACATCCTTAACTAATCATAACTACAATGTCCCTTCTGTCATGTAAGGTAACATAGTTATAGATTCTTGAGATTAAGGCATGGAGATATTTGGAGGGTCATTCTGTCCACCACAGAGTCTAAGAATATGTGTTTTATGTAAATAACCTAACTGATTTTTGCTGCTGTTGGACACCTGGCAGGGCAATGGGGTACATCATAAAGTCATCAAGTCTACTGAGGAGGTTTGTGAGTCAAGGCAGGGCAAGTGTTTTATCTCTGACCTCATTCTCCACCTCTTTCTCATTCAGTTTATTACTCCCACTTTGTGCACATGTGTGAGGGCAACATGGTATGTTTTGTGAAGGACACAAAGATGAAACTTTTCTTTTTATTCAATTACTTTCATTATAAACTTTAGTGTAAAAGACGTGAAATGAATAGCATCATGTAACAGAATGTGACCATTGCTCTTAGAATTATTTATTCAAACTACTTTTAAAATTACAAAAGGTAAGAGTGCAGTCTATTTAAGGGTATCCAAGAAGAAGTAATATCTTTCATCAGTAGGTTTGAACAGGTGGCAGAATTTATTTAGAAGAAATTCTTTCCTGACTAAAGACTGAGAAAAGGCAAATATGGGGTTATTTCAGCAAATGATGAGATGTGCAATTAAGCTGAACATATGGGGTAGGAGATGTTGGTCCTTCAATGTACACTGCAGGTTACTGCATTCGTTAATGCTTTACCTCCCCTTCTCAACTAATGTAAAATGCTGGCAAATGAGGCTCATGGAAATAAGGTAGCTTTTCTAAAAGTTCTTGATTTGTCAGGGAGAGTGAACTAGAAACAGATTTCTTGACCTTAGGTAATTGGTCACCTGATTGCAATTTTTACCTTGTATATAAAAGTTAGAGGGAACTAAGAACAAAGATAAAAATGAGACATTTGGAAGTATATTACTATCTTCATATTCTTCTGGTAAATTTAAGAGGTAAGAATAAAACCACATACAAAGACTTAGTAGGGAGTAGTCTTCAGAGGGGGGAAGGAAAAGAAAACGAAGGTAGTGGGGCAGCAACAAGTAGAGTATGCATAGGAGGGCTTTGGGGTTTAATTCACTATTTTCTCTAAAAAAATTTTCTCTTCATCCCATAAACATGCTACTCTTTGACTTGTGTGTGCTATACATATCTAATTACAATATTGTACATGAATTTCTGTTGCTTCTGTATATCCATTGACTAAATGTTTATGAGAGCCTCTTTTTTGGTATGAAGGCTATAAGAAGCAAAAAAAAAAATCCATTTGTAACACACCTATAATATTACAGATAATCAGATAATTGATATTTATTTCAAAATGATTTGGGATATCTTTTCAAAAACTAGACCCATTTCCCTGATATTGTTTTTTTTTCTATATATTTCACTGTCTCATTCAACTCTACTTAAAATGCTGCTGACAACCCTTCTTGGTCCTTCCAGTTCCCTTCAGACACTTTATATATAAATCACATCTGTAGTCACAACTTCCTGGTGTTGTGGTGATAGTGACCTCTTAGATACCCGTTAGACAGATCTTTTATTCCAATCTAGACTTCTCAAAATTATATTTTAAGAAATTATGTCCCCTTTTGTGATCCAGCCTTACTTTCTCCATCTCCCAACATTACCCATCCCCAAAATATTTATATTGTATGTTTTAGTTTCTCATTTAGTAGTCCTGGTTAATTCAACTTTCTATTTATTATGCAAATAGGCATTGTATTATTCTCTGAGAACTAGCCAAGGCCAACAACTTCTATTGAAAATGCCTATTATTTTATGCTATTAGCAGCATTTTGCTTACAAATATTTCTTCATACTAGGCATTTAATTATACTCAGATTCAGATATCCAAGTACTTTCTACTTGTTTGCTTAATTTAAATATTAATATTGGTGATTGAAAACATGTTGAAACCAATGGAAACATAGAACTCCTTGGTTATTTTAAAATTTTGTTTCCATAATTGGATTTTGCAATAATTGGAAAGCAAAGAAAATTTTTTTCCTACTTAACATGTGCAATATAGAGAAGGTAGGTGAGAGATTATTTGAAAGTTTCATATACAATTGCCAGTTGTTATGCTATGAGGTTTTCAGCTGAGACAAAATTTTACTAACTTCCTAAAAGACATCTAAGTTAAAATGGGAACCATTGCAAGCAAAACCACTCTCTTGAAATTCCTTGATGGAATTTAGGAGCAAAAAGTGTTCTACTGTAAAAGTGAAAAATAATTGATTTATTATTACTAAAGAAAGTTTCTTTTTTTTTTTAGGTGAGGCAACCCTTGGTTGACCTCACAGATTGCAAGGACCTTGTCAGCTTACAATTCCTTATTTTTTATTTTTTATGCCTACAATACCTGGTCTTCCTAGGTGGTCTCCCATCCAAGTACTAAACAAGCCCAACCCTACTTAGTTCCCAAGATCAGATAGGATTGGACTTGTTCAGGGTGGCATAAAGTTTAAGGAGAAATCTCTGGACAAATCTCAAAGAACTGTAAGAGGGTCTTTAAATTTTTTCTCTTTTTATTTTGATTATTTTGTCAACTAGTAACTGAATCTTGTACTGTAATTGTAGGTTGGCTTCTGTATTTTGATTCATGATAAAGTAAGTACCTACAAGACCTCCAAAAAAGCAGTATTTCGCTTTTAACATATTTGCGTAGTATATTTGGCTTGCCAGTTTGTTTGGGATTTCCTAATCTAAATTACTTTTATTGATTATAGAAGCACTTCTTTTTATAGTGAGAATTTACAATTGAAAGACATCTTAAAAGACTAAGATTTAATTTTTCATTTAATCAATCAAGACTAACATTATGAATATCTTACAGTACAGAAGAACCATGGAATATTTTAGGTCTTGGACTAATAAGAAAAAAAGAAAGATATAATAAAATATGAATTATACAGCAGATAAAGTTATGAGACTCATATAACAAAAGTTTTCAAGTTACTGAGAAACAGTTGTGTACGAGACTTGGGGCATGTAAAAGAGCCAGACTGTAGCAGTTAGTTACATATTCACTTCAGGACAGATATGCTGCCTGAATCTCACCTGAGTATATGCCCTTCTGAAAGAGGTTTAGCACTGTGACTAAAAGTATTCATACTTTTCAGTTTTATATTTGGTATATTTGGGGGATGCAATGGATTTTGGTAGACAACTAGTTAAAATGGGTTAATTGTAAAAAAGATTGATACTGATAATGACAATATAGAATATATAAATACATTTTTCTATTATAAAAGCCATTGCAAGTGATTTAATTTCTGCAAGATATTACCATTTATCACATTAAATTAATATTCTTAACTTGACTTTTATAAAGGTTTACAGTTTTATTTGTATTTAATTTGTATCTTTTGAGTGTTTATAGCCATAAAAGTTGTATAAAGCTAGAAGAAAAAGGAATTAATGTCTGGTTTTACATGTGCATATATTTAAGTATCATTATAATAAATGTAACTTAAGTGGGCACTAGAGATTTGAGAGCATTTTCCTGTTTGAAAGGGTCTGGCTGTTATTCAAGTTGGAAAAACTCTGGCATAGACATTTTAATAAAAAAGAACAGAATTTTAACTAGATTTTCATCAAAATTAAATAGCCAATTTAAAGAATTTAAAAATTCAGTAATTCCTCCATATATGTCATCAGGGAATGCAAATTAAAACAAGAAATGACTACAAGATTATTAGAATTCCCATACCTCAGAACACTGACAACACTAAATGCTGGAGAGGATGTGGAGCAGCAGGAATTCTCATGCATTGCTGGTTGGAATGCAAAATAGTACAGCCACTTTGAAAGACAGTTTGGCAGTGTCTTAGAAAACTAAACGTACTTTTACCATAAGATCCAGCAATTACACTCTTTAATATTTACCTAAAGGAGTTGAAAATTTATGTTTACATAAAAACTTACAGCTGTTTATAGCAGCTTTATTCATTAGTGCCAAAATTCGGAGGAAATCAAGATATCCTAAGGTAGGATAAATAAACTTTGATACATCCAGAAAATGAAATATTATTCACCATCAAAAATAAATGAGTTATCAAAGCATGAAAAGACATGGAGGAACTTTAAATGAACATTACTTACTATGTGAAAAAAAGATCATCTAAAAAGGCTACATTCTATATAATTTCAACTATGAAAAAACAAAACTATGGAGACAATAAAAAGACCAGTGATGAGAGGGAGAGGTGAATAGAAAGAGTACAGAGGATTTTTAGGGCAATGAAAATACTCTGTGCAATATTATGGTAATGGATATATGTCATCTATCCAAATATAGAATGTACACTACCAAGAGTTCACCCTATGTGCCAGTGTAGTTTCATTTCTGGTAAAAATGTACTATTCTGATAAGTGATGTTGTAAGGGTGAGGCTATATGCATGCCAGGGCGAGGGTTGGGGGTGTTCAGGGGGTATAGGGGAAATCTCTGTACCTTCCTCTCAATTTTGTTGTGAACCTAAAACTGTTCTAAAAAAAATGTCTTTTGAAAATTCAATAATTCTAAAACAAGGAACATACAGCAATATTATTGTCATTGAAACAATTTTTTTTCTTAATGCTGTTTTCATAAATTCCATAAATGGGAAACAACAAATGTGGTAGAAACAATACAAGATTTAGAGCCCTAAAACTCAGGTTCAAATTCAGGCTCTTACATTTTTCGGCCTTACTGAATCTCTATATCCTCAGTTGTAAACTGCAAATAACAACATTAAAGGTTTTACGGGAAATGATTGCAAGAAATATTACATGAAATAAATACCAAAGTACTCAATAAAGAATGACACATTCTCCAGATACACATTAGTATTTATAATGTCCTCTGAGGTTTTTTTTTTTTTCAGAAGTAGAAGATGTTTATGCAGATTCATTCACATCTTCCAGTCCATCTTGAGACAATAGTGTTTACAGAATATATATGAAACCTATGTTAATTCACTCTTGTGATTATCCTTCAGTCCCATAACATTCACAAAACAGATGGATCACGCATCCCAGAACAGAGGAGATGGAAGAAGAATTATGAACATAAGGATCTGAAAACCAGATGTTGGACTCTGTGCTGCTTGTAAATCCTCTAACCTTACTTCATCTCCAACTATCTCCTCTATGACCTTTTATCTTCCCCTGTTATACTGGCTAAGTTCATCCTTCCACATCACATTTCCTAGATGTTAAATAATCACTTATCACCTTGCATTGTAACTAGCCAAGTACCTGTTCTATGGTTCTCATCATTATTCATCTTATGAATATATCTGAAATGATTGAATGATTCCAGGACTAGCGCTGTGGAATCCAAATGGTACTCAAGTCACCTCTTAGCTTGGATAAGTTAATTAACATTTGTGACCTTCTATTTTCTTTATCTTTTAATGTTATCTTGAAAATATCATAGAAGACACTTGGCACAGTCTCCAGTACATTGTGAATAAAACTTATGGATAATAATGATAGCTAGAAACTTTTGAAAACTTCACAGCATTAATTCATTTAATTCTCACCACAACCCAGTGAAGTAGGTACTATGATGGATCTCATTTTACAGATGAGGAAACTGATGTGCAGAGGGGTGAAGTAGCTTGATGAAATTTACAGCAGATTAGCAATGAGATCTGGGTGTCTGAATACAAGCCTGTACACCAACTGAGCTGTCTTTCAAGTAATTATTCATATTATTACTATTTACCTACTGGGCCACTGCTGACACCTAGAGTACCTATGTGAAAACTAGAAAAAAGCTTTCTTTCCTAAAGACACTCACTCTCAATGTTGGAAAATTATCAAATAATATATATAAACATGGTGTCTACAATATGAGTGGGACCTCTTCAGTAGTGGAATTCTTGTGTTATACACAAATGATAATTGAAGGAGTACTGTATCTGCAAAAGAAAGGCTGAAAACCCTTGTTCTTCAAGTTTCATGTAAAATATCCTTATTAGGAATAGTTACCAGAAAAGGCAACAATAAATAACTCTCAAAAGCCGATTGCAAACATTTCTTTAACCTAAAAAAAAACTCCATAAGTACATAACTGTGAGACTAATTCTAAAATTAGTACAAATGTGTAAATTACATGATTATGGCAGAGATTTGTCAGCTAATTTAGCAATAAAACTAGCCCAGTGCAGCTTTACAAGTAATGTGTAGGATTTCATTTCTGACACTCAGCAAGATTTTCATTTCACAACTTTATCTTTTTGCTCTGAAGCCTCCTTTATTATTATAAATAAGTTCACATTGCCACTGCTTTCTGGATTTTTCATGCAATCCTATATCATTTTTGGTCTTTTATTAGTCTGTCATTTTGCTTTTTTAAAGTTCTATGACCTACTCATTTTTTGCAGCATTATATTTAAAGCATCATTGTTGAAATGATTGTCATTAAAATGGACTCATATTGCCTTGTACCACCAGCGAGTGACCTTAAACTAGCTCATCATAAGGGTCAGTTGTAACAAACAGTGCAATTTATGATAGGCCACTATGTTGTGTAGATAGAGATTAAGAATAAATGTAGACAAATTTAATAGTACTGAAAGTTGTATTAAATCTCTAACCAGAGTACTAGAAGCATGGTTTGTTAACCATACTTGGAATACCATATTTGACATATTAAATAAATATACTGACACAGAAGGATTAACTTTAAATGCAATTATAAATAAAATTGAAAAAATTCACCTTTAATGTTATGACTTTTTTCTTAATATCTCAAGTTCAAATAATGTGTCCTTGTGTTTACAAAGATGGGGAAAATGGAATAATATTTTTCAAGAAAGGAATATTTTAACTTGTTCTTTATCTTTATTCAGAGAATTTCACTGAAACATACTTGTGATTTCATTTATATTAGATAAGTATGATGGTAAAAGTTAATATAAAAGAAAATTAAGGTCACACGACAGCAATACTGAATTTTATTTATTTATAAATTATTTTTTATTTTTTAGTTAGAGTTGGCATATGATATTATATTAGTTTCAGGTGTACAACATGGTGATTACTCATTTATATAAGTAGCAAAGTGATCTCCTTGATAAATCTAGTACCCATCTGACACCATACATTATTATAATATTACTGACTACATTCCCTAAGCTATATTTTGTATCCCCATTACTATTTTGTGATTACCAGTTTGTACTTCTTTGTCCCTTTTCCTTTTTTACCCATCTCCAATCCCTTAAATTTGGCACCCCTCAAAATGTTCTCTGCATCTATCAGTTTGTTTCTGTTTTGTTTGTTTATTTTATTATTTAGATTCCACATATAAGTGAAATCACATAGCATTTGTCTTTCTCTGTCTGACTTATTCCACCCAATCCAATACCTTCTACATTCATCCATGTTGTTATAATGGCAAGTTTTTATTCTTTTTTTTTTATAGCTGAGTAATATTCCATTGTGTACATGTACCACCTTTTTTTTATCTATTCATCTATTGATGGACACCCAAGTTGCCTCCATATATTGGCTATTGTAGACAATGCTACAATGAACATATGGATTCACATGTCCCTTTGAAGTAGTGTTTTGGTTTTCCTTGGATAAATACCCAGAAGTGGGATTACTCAGTCCTTCTTTGTCTCTTGTTATACCCTTTGTTTTAAAGTCTATTTTGTCTGATTTAGGTATTGCTACCTTGGCTTGTTTGTTTCCATTTTCATGAAACCTCTGTTTTTTTATCCCTTTATATTTCCATTTGTATGTTTTCTCTCTCATTGTGAAAGTTCTCACTGAGTTTATTTACTCTTAACCAGTGTTTTAAACTCTGCATCTGGTAAATTGCTTCCCCTCATTTTGTTTAATTCTTTTTCTGGAGCTTTGTTCTGTTCTTTCCTTTGGGACATGTTTCTTTGTCTTTTCATTTTGACTGCCTCCCTGTGTTTGTTTCTAAGTATTAAATAGAGCTGCTATGTCTCCTGGTCTAGTAGAGTAACATTATATAGTAGATGTCTTCTGGGGCCTAGTGGTGTAGTCTTCCCTGGTCACCTGAGCCTGGTATTCCAGTTGTGTCCCTTGTGTAGGTTATGTATACTCTCCTGTTGTAGTTAAACCTTGGTTTCTGTTTGCACATCAGTGAGAGTGACTGACCCTCAGGCTGATTGATTGATTGTAGGGACTGGCCCTATGGAGCAGGATTCACTTTAGCAGGGCTCTGGTGCCTGCCCAGTCTGCATTTTAGGGTGTCATCCTCAGAATCAGCCCTAAGTGGTGCTCCAGCTTGATCTACAGCTTGCCACTGGGTGTGTCAACCCTGGGACCACCTAGGAGGGGTCCTTGCTGTAGGCCTAGTTCAGCTGCAGCCTGTTCCCTGCCCAGGGCCACCTTTCAAGAGTCACCAAGAAATCCACAGATGGCTGCCACTCTTGCTGGGCTTAGTGGTACTTCAAAGGTCAAACCACAGAGGCCAGCTTCTACTAGTGCCAGGCTTAGGGCTGCTGAACATGAAGTTTGAAGCACACTAAGGTCACATGCTGCTTCTTTGGGTTTCGTGAACCTTTGAGAGATTTTAGGAAAATCTGCATCATGATCTAAGACTGGCTATTTGTTTGAAAAAGCCACTGGAAGTGGCTTGGGTGGGCCCACATGTTGGGTGGGGGTTGGGAGGCAGGTCTCAGGGAATCACTAGAGCAGGGCAACCAGTGTTAGCCAGATTGATGAAAACTCAGATATGGTGGCTACCTGTGTCTGCATGCTGCGCGGCAAGGATTTGACAAAGGAACAGTGGTCTCTGCTAACAACTCTGTCTGGGAGAAAGCTCCCCCTCTAGCCTTCATCTGAAGCTAGACATTTTAGTTCCTCCCCATATGTTCCTGGTGCCTCTCGAGCTGCTTTCCTATTGCTATAGCTCAGAATTAATCTGTCACCGAGTAAGTCCACATGTAGGCCCCTTAAGAGAAACGTCTGCAACTCCAGCCACCCTCCTTCTCACTCAGCCACAGTCTTTGCTGGTTTTGACAGCTAGAAGTTGTGGGAACTTCTATTTCCGGTACTGGAACCCTGGACTAGGGATCCAAGTGTAGGGCCAGTACCCCTGGAGGTCCTCCAGGGGGACCTCCGCAGCCGAGATATTTTTTCTGATTCTCAACCACCACATATGGATGTGAGACTATCCCATTCCATGTCTCTGCCCCTTGAGGTGACCTCTTCTGTGAGTCCCCAGTTTTAGGACTTCCATTCAGCAAGAGTGCAGGCAACTCCTTATGATGACTATTCTGTATTTTAGTTGTAATTCTGATGTGTTTGTGAGAGGAGGCAAACATTGCATTACCTATCCCATCATCTGGACTGGCGACACTGCATTTTTAAAGTTAGAATATTTTTTTGAACATAAAATGTGTTTTTAAAAGTTTAACATACAAATGAGTTAAAACAATATATCTTGTGCCAAAAATATACTTCTTCATTTTATGTCATTATATGAAATAAGTACTGTAGAATACGTAAAGGTAATTTTTAAGGTAAAGAAAGTTACAGGACAAGATAGCTTTCTTGATAACTTTCAACTAAAACTAAATTAACACTAAGTATGCTGAAAATCATATAATATGTAAATACTGGAACTTCTTGGTGAAGTATGGAGAGATATTGGTTATACTAAGTTTAGGGAAGATTAGAAAATAAGTACAACTGGTTTTTAGCTAGAAGAGAAACTTTATACTTGTTTATTGACAAATCCTCATTTACCCCTGTTCCACTTTCTTTTGTCCAGTGGAAATAAGAGTTTTATGGTAGGTATAGATCAAAACACTAGATAGTACCACAGTTAACAGCATTGACTTGGTTAACGCTTGACCTCACTCAGCTCTAAAAACTGGATAAAATAATTAACTTCTCCAATCCTTAGGTTTTCATTTGTAAAATAAAGATAATTTCTATCATTGCATATATGAAGAATGAATTTAAAAATTATGGGAAGCACACCACAGGCACATAATATATGTTCAATAATTAGTAGGCATTTCAATTATTAATTTCTCTCCTTCAAACCAATTTCCCTCAAAACACTAAATAGATGTTATTTTAAGAACAGACTTATCAAAAGGCTTCATAGACTATCCTGCTTTTTCTGTATATTGGTCAAAAGATTATTTTCTTATTTGCTTTTTGCTGCCTAAAGTTTCTTTAGTAAGAGATAAATTTTTTCATTCTGATTTTAGAAATGAAAATATTAAAGTGCAAACATCTCATTGTGGGGAATCACTCGTATGCTAACATAATGCTAACAATCCCCAAGAATTAAACAGCTTATCAACTGCTTCTTCATTTTCAAGAAATAGGGAGAAAGAAGAACAGAGCAGTAAAGAACAGTAAAGAAATCACCAGTTGGAAAAGAGAATCAGTAAAAAGAGTCAGGCTAATGGACACAAATAAAACAAACAACCTAATAAACTTTTACCAAGGTATAGGCAGTGAAATAGCACTTAAAATCTTAGTATAGTTCAGTATAGAGATCTTAATATAGACTCAAAATGATGCTGACAAGCTGGAGCAATGGGACAAATTCCAACAAGATGAAATGCAACAAGAATAAATAAAAGAACTAACTTTATGTTCACAAATCAATTATACACAGTACTCTTTTCTTTCTTTGGTTGCCCCAGGAATACATGATATAACTACTGAATACCAAGTTTTGAAATTAGGTAGGAAAAGTAAGATAGCATTGTATTATTTAAATATGGATTTTTCATAATGACATTGGTAAACAATTGAAGTCTCTGGAAAAATTCAGTTACCCATAACTGCTGTTTTCAACATGTTGTCTTTTAGTACAAGGAGAAAGTATAAGGAGTCTCTAATGTGTGTTTGGAAGTAATGATGACTAGAATGTAGAAGAAGGGAAAGACGTGAATATTTTTCATATGAGAAATATTTATATGAGTTTTTAGAGGATTATTAGAGATATCTCAAGATATTTAACCTAAAACTTGTCACCAGCAGTGTTGGGGAAAAGAGGTAGATTTTAGTGCAGGATGAGTTGATATGAATGTATTTGCTGTGTCCCGTGGTTGGGAGTCATCCCACTGTAATTTGCTGTGGAATAGTGCACAGGGCAGAAACATAGATGTACAGATTCTTGACTTTGAAGTGTTACTTAGGACCAGAAAAGGTGATAAGTACACACAAAGAATGAATCTAAAAATAGGAAAGAGAAGGAGAAAGGGACTGAACACTGATTTATATTATGTTAGAGGACAGAAAAGCGTGCAGAACCAAGTAAAGGCATGAGAGTCTAGAGATTTTGACTAGCAGTATGGGCTTTCATAACTTCACTGAATGGGTTACTCTTGAAGTCATAATTAATTTAGCTTTTCTTCATATTTAGAATCTATATTTCATTCTAAGGTTGCCAATAACTTGTATAGGTCATGTTCTGGAGATCAATTAAATTATTACTTAGTATTTAATAAACTTTTCTCTGTTTTTTCACTCTCCTTTTAGCATGTATTTTTTGCTTTACTAATTGACATCAAAAGCTAATGCTGTAGGAGAAATGTGGAGTATCACAGTGTTTGTCCTGAGTAATGTGTTTATGATTTTCTTGGTAGGGACACTAAATATAAACTACAACTAATGTTATTTTAGCATCCTGACATTCTTCTGGCAACACAACTTATATGTTTAGGATCAATTCATTTGAAGAAGTCTAGTTGCCTTTTTTGCATTGTAGTATAAAATCCAGGGGAGTATGTTTAAATGAGCAAGAAACAGTTATGGTTTCTATACTTTGGTAAGAAAAGTGTGTGTGTGGCGGGGGGTGGACGGGAATCAGTGGAGTTCCCTACAATTACATTAAATAAATGTTACAATATTATCTGTTGAACCCTAGCATTTAAGTGAAATTAGTGACAGCCATCAAATGAGTCATTAAATAACAAAAACAGCAACTACCTGTTTATAGTGGTTCTCATCTTGACCTTGTCAAACTGTTCAAACATCTGCTAAATTTACCATGTTTATTTAAATAAATTAGGATCTAGCTTATTACTTATATATTTCCAGAATTATAGTGGCCTATTTAAAATATTCCTCAGAAAGCATATTTGTGAAATAAGGACTGCTTTTTGTGTATATTTGAAGGTATTTTTTAAAGTTGTCTTAGGAATGTTTCCATTGTGTGAATCGGTATCAGTAATAGAAAAAAAAACAAAGAGTCACAAAGGCCCTCTTACATGATATTTCCATCTTGGAAATCACACCGCTGAAAATGAGTTTGGAAATTGTTGGTAAACCCTTTTTAACATATATCTATGCAATTAATGCTATTACTGAAAGTTTCCAATTAAAAATATCACATATGTAACAGAGTTTTAAATAGCTGTTATATATGTGACTTTTATACCAAAAGATCATTTTGGACCAGGTGTACAAACTGGAAATGAAGATAAAAGGCAATCAGACTGCTTTGTGAGGAATACAAGTTAAATATCATATCCAGATGTTCTTAAAGTGTTATTTAATCCATTTCATTTTCTCTTCCATGCACCTGTTAGCATAGATAACACATGACCTACTCAAAATTAATTGAGTCACTATATTTAGTAACAAACAAACTTGCTATCAGTTAATGTTTAATTTGAAATCATTTGAATTTAAACACATAAGTCGGAAAAGATGACTCAGGGCAACACTTTTCTTATTGTTAATGCTCTTAATCAGAGAATTTCTTTGGGTTTTCTATATATAGCAACTGCAGATTTTATTTTTTCAAATCCAGTTTTTTAAAGGAATAAAAGACTTTTTTTATTTTTCTAAAATATAAATTATTAAAAATAATATACTGTAGATAACTGAACCAAGGGCCATTTTTTTTCTCTCCTTCCTTTCTATGTTACTATAGTCCTGAATGAGGAGGGACAGCATTTAGGAGAAAGAAGGACAGAAGGGTGCTGATGTTGAAGTTTCTTCTCCTCCCTTTATTTCTCAAACATCTTCTCTTTTATATGGAGATGATATTTAGGTTTCCAACTAATATTTCATTTAATAAGGTGTTCTGTAACTTAATAAAAGAAGAAAAAAGAGATTGAAAACATTAATTTTTCTATAGTTGATAAAGACATGCTTGATTCAGTTTTAAGCCTGGATAGATTCTTCTCAACGAATTTACTCTCAGCCAAACAGACCCTGCAGTCAAATGATATTCTTTTCCTTTTCTCAAGAGCATGGCTGACAGCATGCAAACTTACATTCATTATTTCTGCTCTACATGTACAATGTTAAAAAAAAAAAAACACTTGAATAGTACTGTTGCTTTGAAACATGTCCTGAAACATAATTATAAATTCACATTTCCTACAAATAATGAATGCATAATTGCACACTACAACTTGTTTATTAAAAAGAAGAGGTCACATTACAGGTTAAGTATGTAAATTATCATATGAAATAGGCAGAAAAAGTAGTCTGCTGATTTCTCCACAATTCTATTTATGCTAAGTAAATTGATAACACAGTGAATTTATATATTTTTATATGAAAAATAAAGCAAATGAAAACACTATAGAACTGGAAATCAGTGACCATTTAAAATTATATCCGCTTCTATGAGAACACGTCTTTTCATCCTCTATCTAAAAACTTCTGCTTAATTGAATCTATTATTTCTAAATTGTGAAACTGTTCAAAACATAAGATAATTTTTGAAGAAGAATAATTTTCCTTAGATATTCAGAGATTCATTACTGAATCTCTCTCTCAGGTGGTATGTACTAAGAAACACCACTACCCTCAAGCCAGTTCAGAAGCCACTTGATAGATGTGTCAGTGATGGTTTAGTGGGGTCAGGAAGAAAAGTGATAGGAGATAGGTGAAGTACAAAATGAAATGTAATACTTCCAGGAAAAGTACCAAGAAAATGCCTTCAATTTCTGAAACAGACTAGCAAAGTAAATTTTTATATATAAAAGTATAATTTAGAATAAGTTATCACCAGATTTTTGTTTGTTTGTTTTGAAAGACTCATAGATCTATAAATAACTTATTCTTACAAAATATGCTGATTAAACTAAAAGGTATGGTAACTACAGTATAGGAACTTTAAATTTAGCTAAGCTACAAACAATGTCTATATTTCTACTAGGTGCAAAGGTGTTCAACTGTCCATTGATTGCAAACTACCTTTCTGAGAGTATGAAGGAATTCGATTGTGACATTAAACAAAAATAGATTTTATTGAAATGGCTAAGCTGGTGCCTCCTCCCTCTTTGTACCACTTTCTTTCTAGAGTTGAGTGTTTTTTTTTACAAGAGGATGACTAGGTTACTGTAAAGAGTACACCCAAGCAGTGACATGTTTGCAAGTGCACAGGAATTCTATTAATAATTACACCAGAACAATAGGCATGAAAGTCTGTCCTGGTAAGCTTAAGGTTGTGTGGACACAGAACAATAATTTATTTTTTAGTCAAGTTTACACAAATAACTGAGTTTGGGGGTATGTCTATGTGCTATTTTATTTAATGACATGGACCAGATGCACTTAATAAAAGCCAAGTTCCTATTCTCCTTAATTTGGCACTTGTATTTTAAAAATTTAGAGACAACAGGTTTCTGTTAGGTTATCATAGCCAACACATACCAGCTGCATGAAGCAGTCAGAATAGAATATGGCTATGCGCCATTAAGACTCCAAAAACAGCAATTATGGCTCATGTTTAGAAATTTATCATGTACATTTCAGTGTTTTTCTCTAACCATATGTATACACCCTGCTAACCACCTTCTCTACACTATAGTACTGTTGTTAAATGTGCCTGCTCTGGAAGGGAAGTTGAGCTTCTATAGCTATGCGTTAATAACTGAATCAATTGTTCATTCTTTTCAAATTGTCCATGTAAGTTAGCAGTAGTCGTTTGAAAGAACTAATGTTGCAAAAAAAGTATTCTGTAGTAATAATAATTTCTACATGCAAATAAAAATTGAACTTTATTTTCTGAGAAATATAGTATTTCTAGTGATAATAAGGAATAATAATGGCATTTAAAAATATACATCTTGCAAGAGACTTTGTACCACTGGTGAAATAAATACCCAAGATTAAAAAAGAAATTGAAAAACTGTTTAGGATTATTACTTTTAAGATTACCGATATAGTAGTCCCTAACTAAAAATCAGTGTGATTTTGATCATATGCCAACAATGTCATTTTTTCAATAAATTGACACAAATGTATTTATTTAAAAGTGAATTGTATTTAAGTTCTGCATTATATTTAAAGGTCTAACTGTAAACCTCTTTAACATTGTATTAAAATATGTAGCAAAAATATTAGAGGTTCTTGATTTCCTGAATGGTCTACACTGCAGAATTTAACAACTATCTATTAGTTGAAGGAAATTTTAAATTTTCATTAAACACTCTAAGATGGAGACAATGAAACTATAATATGTATTTAAATTATTTGATTAAAACAACTTTCCTTTTTTATTGTCAAAGTCACATATGCTTTTCTCTTTCATTCAACAAATGTATATTGAGTTGGCTCCTTACTATGAGACAGTTACTGCTTTGGTGCCTGTAATACAGAGGTGAAGCTGTACACAGTCTAGTGTGGTGGCTCTAGCAGAGCTGTGTATGGAGGTGTCATGGCACCACAGAGAAAGAGCAATGGGCTTCCCAAGAAGTGTCTGCAAGCTTAACTGAAAAGGTCACTGATAGAAAGTGTGAGTAATAGTCTATCAAATAGGAAAGGGGGATAGCACATTCTCTGCAAGGAGACCTTTCCCCCCCCCCCCCTTTGCCCTTGATTTGCCTTTGCCTTTGCCTTTGCACAGGCTCCCCCATGGTGAGGACAGGCAACATGTGCAGGAGGGTGAGAAAATGTAAAGGGCCTTGTATATTCTGATAAGGGAATACAATTTTTTTCTCCTGGGTGATGAAGAGCCTTAGCCATTTTTAACTAAGGGAATCCAATAAAAGAGAAAGAAAAATCTAGGTATAAACTTCCAAAGAGATCTAGAGAATCAAACACTAGAAATTCAGATGCATAAGACTAGTAGTGTTCCTTCAATGTTTAATTCTCCCAGTATGTTCTTTTACTCTATCTCATCTGCAGCAGCTGGCTTTTGGCATGGCACCCTTCTATCTTCAGCCCCTCATTTCCTCACTCCTGGGTTGTTCTGTAGGAAATGTCCCTTGCTGATGGCCTGCAGAGAAATTTGGGATAGGAAAGCCTAGTAGAACCATCTGGAAATGGTGTTTTATGTTAAGATCTGCACTAAATGTTAGTGTATTTTCCAGTAATGGTTTCTTAAGGGACTTTAAAACTTTCTAAATTATACAGAGAATTGTTAATTTAAAAAATAGCCCTTATAAAATTTATTCTATATTTTAAAAAATTTGTCCTAGAAGAGTTTAGTAAAATTTTGATATTTTTATATTTCTATGTGGAATCTATTTTGATATTACCAGAAAAAGAGCTCAGAACAGACAATAGGTGAGATGGTCATTACATCATACTTAATTTTAAAGAAAGGGCCTGACAGTGCCCACCCCCGCCAAATTTATTAATTCTGCCTAAACTTACCAACTAAGTACTCTCAGCACATGCTGCCACCGGGTTGGTACAGATTTTTCTGAGGGCAATGAAATTAATAACAAGAAACTATCATATTATAAGTAAAAATTTAAATATATTTTTTAAAAATTAATTTGAGAATAAATGAATTGGCAGACTTGTGACTAAAGAATAGAGCACCTTTTATTTCAAACAATAATTAAACCATGTAAAAATACCAAATATTAAAACTTTGTTTTACATTTTTTTTTTTTGCTTATGTGAACATGACTTTAGACTTTACCTTGTCTGTCTCCAATTCAAATTTTATATGTGTATACTCCTTTCCCTTTTTTTGGCTATGAACATCTACAGCTATTTGTGATATGTATTTCTAAAATTTCATCTTGAGACAAATGAGTTTACTACTTCAGAAATTCAAATGTAAAGGTTGTGAACATTTCAAGAATAAATGCAGGCCTGTCCTTTCTCCACCAGTCCTTTCACATTTCAGTACCAGTCAGATAAGAGTTAGAGCTGCCCTCTTGATTTCTTTCTGTGGTGCATGGCAATCATTTACATATTTAAGTGCTTTGATGATGGCCAGAAATAGCAAATTAATAAAAGCAGAAAGAACTTAAAATGCCTTCAAGGAAACAAGGACCCATATATCAACAAAGTAATAATTCTGACAAAGTGGCTATTGGCATATATCAACAAAGTAACAATTTTGACAAAGTGGCTACTGTCAATTAATCTGAAATCAATGTTTACAATAATGAAATTACTGAAATGGGAGGTAGTAGATCTGGGTTCCAGACTTGATCTCACCACTAATAGGTAGAGGCAAAATTACTTATTTTTTTCTTGTTTTAGTTTTCTCAGCTCCAAAGTGAGAGTATTTTCTCCACTCACTTCCAATGGGTCATAAATTTCCTAAATTGTGTACCTTATGGGTATCAGGACTTCTTTCTTGGTAGTGAGGGCTCTGTGAGTCTTGTGCACTAAAATAACGAGGAACAGCTGTGCATGTGTGTAGAATTTTAGGAAATTTAATTGACACTCTCATATGCAGTTGGGCAGGTAGAAACTATGTCAGGGACCTGTCTTTTGTGTCTCACAATGGGGTTTTCTGAAGACAGAGATTAAACCGAAAACTTTTCTCTTTGTTACATTTCATACTTGTCCTCTTTCAATTTTAGCCTCTCCTCCTCATGAAAACCAGGGACACCATGGTTTTTAAATTAGAGATGTTTATTATGAGACATCTTGAACCATCTTGATGTTTTTGTGAACCCATAACATTCAGCTGGCATTTTGGAGTCTGGTCCAATGTTCATTAAAGAGGTCAACTAGTGAAGGGACAATCTTCATACAGGAAGAAAGAGGAAAGTGTTCCAATCTAAAACATTCAGGAAGGACAAGTTATCCCCAGGTGGCTCTTGTTACATACAGGGCGAAATGTAGGATATTAGAGAGCTTCATTATCACTTAATCTGGAGAATGCAGGGCAAATTTGATTTTAGACCTCATCTGCTGAAACAGAGATTCCAGAATAACAACCTCAGTTTGAATGACTCTAAAATGCTTGCTAATAAAATAAATGCTGCTATTTATGAATTTACACACAAATTGCATGTAAAAGCAAGAATTGCACACAATATATGAACCTTAGATATTGGAAAATAAAATAGCCAAACTGATTCCAAAAAAGAAATATGTTGTTCCATGGTCAAAGAACCTAAAAAGAAATATGATTCAAGAAAGAAGTCAAGTCTGAAGTAAAGGTAGTTCTCTGATGAGTTCAGGGTAAAATGAATGTGTACGTATGATGGGAGGAGAATATGCCCAAGTAAAGCTGGTGAGACTATTATTAGTGGAGGGAAGATTAAAGTGCAGAAAAACCTGAAGATTTCAAAATAAACTAAGGGCAAGAACTAAAATTTTAGGCTATGTTTAGAACATTATAGGTTTGCTATTTCAGGCAAATTGTATAATATTAACAGATGAACAAAGAAAGCAAAATAGAGTTCTATTTCACTTCCATCAAAAGCATTAATGTTTACATAGAAAAAAGTAGAACAAACATGGACAAAATGAAACTTCATCTCCTTATAGGTGAGGATTAAGTCAAAGATTGTCCCTGGATATTTTAAATGTATCCAATTCTGTAGTTCTAGAAGAATTATACCTTATGAAAATTATACCTTCACTTTTTTTCATCTTTATTGAAATATAAGACAATTAGTTGCTTGTATTTATATTGTACAATTCAATGAAGTTTTTTTTTAAAAAATATATATATACTTGATATACAATAATATACTAGTTTTAGCTGGATAGCATAGTGATCAGAGATCCACATAACTCGCAAAATGCTCACTCCACTAAATCTAGTACCCCTCTTCCCCCTTTCATACATATTACAACATTATTAACTGTCTTCCCCATGCTACACTCTACATATCCATGTCTATTCTGCAACTACCCATTTGTACCTCTTAATCTCTTTTTGCCTTTATTTGTCCTCCCAACCCCCCTCCTATCTAGTAGCCTTCAAAATATTCCGTGTATCTATGAGTTTATTTCTGCTTTCATTGTTGTTGTTATTGTTGATTTTGTTCTTTAGATTTTACATGACATGAAATCATGAGATATTTTTCTTTCTCTATCCAACCCATTCAATTCAGTGCAATACCCTCTAGGTCCATTGAGGCAATATTTTAGTCTGCATGTATTCTTTAATCTGAAGTGAGTCTCTTGTAGGCAGCATATGTAGGGGTCTTGTTTTCTTATCAATTCAGCCTCTCTAGTTTTTTGGTTGGAGCACTTAATTTCTTTTCATCTGAGGTACTTGTTGATAGGAATGTAGTTCCTCTAATATTTCCTGTAATACTGACTTGGTGTTGATAAATTCCCTTAGCTTACTTTTGTCTAGGAATCTCTTTATCTGTCCTTTGACTCTAAATGATAGCTTTACTGGATAAAATATTCTTGGTTGTAGATCTTGGGTTTTCATCACATTGAATAATTTGTGCCAAGCCCTTCTGTCCTGCAAGCTTTCTTTTGAGAAATCAGCTGCAAGTCTTGTAGGTAACTGTTTTTCTCTTGCTGCTTTTAAGATTCTCTCTTTGTATGTAACCTTTAGCATTTTAATTATGTGTCTTGGAGTGGGTCTCTTTGGGTTCCTCTTTCTTGGAACTCTCTGCGCTTCCTAAGGTTGTATGTCTATTTCCTTCATCAGGTTAGGGAAGTTTTTCATCATTATTTTTTCAAATAGCTCTTCAACATTGTTTTCCTTCAGGTACCCCTATGACATGGATATTTTTACTTTTAACAATGTCCTATAGGCTCTTTAAATTATTATAACAGTCTTGGCTTCTTTTTTCTTGCCATCCTGATTGAGTGTCCTTGGCTTTCCCATCTTCTAAATAGATCATTTAATCCTCTATTCACTTTGTTTATTCCATTTAATATAATTCTCATCTTAGATAATGTGTTCTTCATTTCTAACTGGTTCTCTTTTATAATTTCCATTTCCATTTTTATGTTTTTAATCTCTTTGTTGAAGTTCTTCTTGAATTCATGTATACTTTCCCTAAGTTCATTGAGAATCTTTATAACCAGTGTTTTGAACTCTGCATCTGTTAGATTGCTTGACTCCATTATTTTTGGATCTGTTTTCTGTTCCGTTCTCTCATATAGTTTCTGTTTCTTTGTCTTCCCATTTTTGCTGCCTTTTATATCTGTTTCTGTGTACTAAGCAAAGCTCCTAAGTCTCCCGGTCTTATTAGTGGCTTTGTATAGAAGATGTCCAGTGGCACAGTCCTGAGAAGGGTTCAGCTACTGGCCAAATAAAGCTCAAATCTCTGCCCCTCTGGGGCCACCTGTTAAGATTCAACAAGCGAAATCCACAGATGCTGTGCTTCTGGTTACCTCAGAAGGCCACACCAGAAATGGAGGCCAGCTGCCTTCAGTGTGAGTCTAGGTACTGCTTAGCAAGGAGCACCTGGCTCACTGAGTATATACCTGGATGTGGCTTGGATGGGGCCGTGAATTGGGAGAGGCAGGGTTTCAGGGAATCCTCTGGGCTGAGTGACCTCTGTTATCCAGTTTGATGACATCTCGGCTATGGCTGTGTTGTGTCTGCGCACTGGGAGAGGGGAGGGCTTAACAGGGAACAATGGATACCTCCCCCCACACTTCTGTACAGAATGAATCTTGCTGATCCCTCACTCAGACAACTTAGTGTCCCCCTGTTAGTCCCTTGTGCTCCTTGTTCAGCCAAACCGGCACTGGTGCTCAAAGTGACCAGGTCACTGTGAAAGTCCACTCGTGGACACAGCTCCTTTAAGAAACATCTGCAGCTACGAATGCAGCTGTCACTGCCACAGCCTCTGTTCCAATCAGCCACTCAGACCAGGAAGCCTTGTGTCCTCACTCCATCCTACCTTCTGCTGTTGCAGGATGATTTCTAAGTTCTCTTCCTAGTTGTGTGGCTTATTTCTCTAGATTCCACGTGATTTTTCCTTGCTGTTTGCTCCTTGTTTCCATCACAACTTTGATTTGGTTGCCAGAGGGATGAACAGAGTCTCTATCATCTGTGCCATTTTTTTTCCTCCTCTGCTATACCTTCACTTTTTATAGCACTTTTTAGTATAAGGTGATTTCATATACTTAATTGTATTTGATAGTTTTCATAACTCAATGTGGCTAACTAAGCACACATATTTTGTTACTTCATGGACATGTAAGTAGAGACTCAAAGAATGACATTCTCAAGGTCATATTTTTTGTAAGTGGCCCAGTAGGGCTTAGTATTCAGAGAAAATGGAGATAAAAAAGAGCATAAGATTTGGAATTTTCAAAAGGTAAATATTGGAAAACATAACATTAAGGTTCATATCAGTGATTTTCAAAATCTAAAGTAAAACATTTTGTACATGAAGTAGAACATTTTAAAAGGAAATGATCCTATACTATTCATGGTTTCACTAAGAGTAAAAGTTGCCAAAAAAAAATTTCCTTTCCCTTTTGATTTAGGTTATCAGATATCTCTGTTTGAGCAATTGGCATGCTTTCTTTCTTTGTAACTAAAATGGGAAATTTTCACTGATCTTTATTTGGAGAGTGGAGGTTTGTGACATGCGACAGAACTCTGTACCTGATTCTGCTGTGTTCTGCACTTTTATCTGTAATTTAGATGACAATATACAGTTCCAGACTTCTCTGAATAGCAGAATGCAGGCAGTCTTCACTTCACACACTTTCAATGTACACAAAGGTCAGTTACCATGGTTTGATTAAATAGCACTAGTCACTCTTCAAATTTCCCTTACCATATGTATGAACTACGACTAATTGCATAAATTACAAGTTTACTAGTAGCTCTTCAGTCCATAAATCACTAAGAAAATAAAAGATACACATCATGATTAGAGACCAATCATACTGTTTCTTTCAAAGTTTATCAGTTTGCTTTCTGCTGCTATTATTCAGTACAAGCCCAGATAGCAAAATCTATAATTGTGTTGCCTTCTTGTTTCCCTGTGGTAAATCTGTGGTAAATCAAATTTTTACAAAAATGAATAATCAAATGAGGAAATTGACTAACAAAAAAATGAAAAGTTAAAGTGCTGGAAGTGAAATTTGAATCAAAGATAAATGAGGTTATAGAAGAAATAGCTGACCATGAAAATGCTGACATTGCTGCCATTCAAGGGACTTTAGATTGCAGCCCTAGGAATTTAATGAAGAGGAACTTATAGTCCCATACTATTCTGCAAAGACTTTCTGTAATTTCATAAGGCCTGAACTGTGGACTGACAAATAACACTCTCTCCCACTCCCCAATTAAAGGCATTTAAGAAAAATAAGCACAAAAGTATGTATTTAGAATCATGAGTTAAGCACAAACTTAATATGAGCAAATAGTGTGACATTTATACAGAGGAAGATAGGGTGATTGGAATTACAGGAAGAGGACTGGAGTAGTTTTCTATTACTATCTGGGTTCCATATTTAAATAAATCTTTTTAGAGAAGAAAAACCACTTTATATTAGTTATAATTGAAGAAACGAGGAAGATGAAGGTGTACCTAATTAAATATTGCTGATACAAAGAATTGGGAGTAAATTTAGCCTGTGTATCTCCAAAGGGCAAATCTGGAGGCTAACATGTGAGATTTCAAAGAGAAACAGTTTTACTTGGTTGAATATTTTTTTTTTTTTTACCAAGTAGACCAAAAATGGACTCAGAGCAATTGAATTATTTCTTGTGCTGCTAAGATTTTTTGAAATAACTATTTCACTAACAGAGTTGTCTTTCAGCGATTTGGACTGGAAGGTAATCCGTAGGTCCTTTTCAACTACAAAAGGTATAATTCTAGAATGGTAGTTACTACAATCTATAATGGTGAGTTATAGTTACTAAACTCCTACATGTTGTTTATTAAGAGATACTTGGATCCTGATACAGCATGAAGCATTGGCAAGAAAAATGGCTTTTATTTCAGAAAAAAGACTTAAAATCCCCATTCAGATAACTATGTAGCCTTAGGCAAGTTATTATCCTTCTCCTTTGTCTTCCATAAAATAGAAATAATACCTGTTTATACTTGGTTTTTGAGAATTACAAATCATATACCAAACTGGAGTTTATAAATCTTAACTATTATCATCTTTAAAAACACAAAAGCAATACAGGTAGATTTAGGTATAGAAGTTTGTTTTTACTATTAAAAATGACAATTTATTAATTTATTTAATATTTTCAAAATATTTATTTTAATTAGGTGTGAGATATGCATGATGTACATTTATAAAACCTCTATGAGAGGGAAAGTTGTGAAATATAGTTGCAAATGTGTGATGACTAGTCAAGTGAACACATTTTGGATAAGCCAAAATAAAATTAGAATGAATAAAACTTCTCAAATAATCAAGTTTAAAATAGTAAGATTTAGACATTCTTAACCCAAACTACAACAACTACAAAGACAACTGAGTTTATGATGAGACTCTATTTCAAAGTAAATTATAAATCAAATTATATTTTAGTTTGAACCTCTTGTATTTAATTTTTGTTTTGTTTTCAATATGGTATAAAACATATGGTATTTACAATGAGGTACTTTTCTCACAAAATTGTAGATGAAACCATTCATTGAAAGTTAAATTGTGAAATCTAGACAAAATGAATAGATAAAATGTCCATCAGGCAAAACTTGACTGGAAGTATAACATACATACTGAAAGTATATATTAATCACAATTGGGACTGAGAAAGAAAATTAAACTAGCAAACCTACAAATTACACAGCTAGACATTTCCATCAGCTAGACATTTCCATAAATATCTCTGTTGTGAAGATGGATCTATCAGCTTATCAAAGTCTGACATCATTCTACATTTCAGTAATATACTGAAATCCTCTCGTTTAGAGTCTGAGCTCACTAAACAGTTGTCTCGTGCAACTTACCAACTAGTCAAAATATTAAGAATATCTGCTTGTCGTAGTTACCATACAAAGTAATCCTTTAACATCTGGTTTTCTACATGTCTCCATGAGCCTGATAAAATGAGACTGTCTTTAAGAAACTGAACTCTCAGTATACTGACAAAATTAAGGTTTTAATTTTGCAAAGATAACAGCCAGCTCCTGGACTATGTTAGAACCACTAAGATTCCAACCCATGTTATTTCCTGGGAGTCATACAAATACTTCTCTGGCCATTTTCTAACCTTGGAACTAGCTAAACTTCTTTGAAACTTCTGAATCATGTTAGGTATTTTTTTCATAAAAATATATATCTTAAAAATTAAGTATTTTATAATTCTCAGAAGAAATAGAAAACACTGTTTTTACCTTCAAGGTGCTTAAATCATAGAATTATAATCTGTGGGTATAAACTATAAATATAACTAATCCTAAAATATTGTCATAATATGAAATAATAGCTAATGCAAATTAGTACTCTACAGTTTAATTGTGCAAGTGTTAAGAGGATACATAGTTGTAGAGCAATCAAAGACTTGGTGGTCAATTACATAAGACTTTTCAGATGTAGAAAATGATAGTTTGGGCCTGAGTTATTAAAATAAAATGTATTACAAGGGGAGAATATAGAGAAGGGATTATCAAATGAATATTCATAAGAATTTCCATGTGAAAATCAAGGTATCACCCTTAAAGATTATGATTCAGGAGATATATTCATTTTCTATTGTTGCCATAATAAATTACCACAAATTTAGTAGTTTGCAACATAAATTTTTGTCTTTTAAATCTGTAAATCTGAGATCTGACTCCTCACCAATTATAGGTTACCACAAGACTGAAAGCAAGGTGTCTCCCACCTGGAATCTTATCTGAAGGACTCTAGGGGAAATCATTCAGGTTGTTGGCAGAACTCATTTCTGTGTGTCTAAAGGATCAAGTTTCTGTTTCCTTGGGGCTGTTGGCCTCTGAGGCCTCCTGGGAGGAGCCCTTGCTGCAGGCCAAGTTTAGCCACAGCCTATGTCCTGTCCAGGGCCACCTGGAAGAGTCATCATCAATCCACAGATATATTCTACCCACACTGAGCTTTGAGGTGCCTCAAGAGACCAAGCCGCAAACTGAGGCCAGTTGCTACTAGTGCTGGGCTTAGGGCTGCTCAGCAAGAGGTATAGGACATGTTGAAGCCAGATTCTGCTTGTTTGGGTTTTGTGATCCTTTGAGAGTTTTTAAGAAAGTCTGCAGTATGAGCTAAGACAGGACATTTGTATGGAAAAGCCACTGGAAGTGGCTTGAGTGGGCCTACAAGTTGGGTGGAGCGGGGTCTCAGGGAATCATCAGGGCAGGGTGACCAGTATTAGCCTCCTCAATGGAGACTCAGATTGATGGCTATCTGTATCTGCATGACAAGAGAGGGAAGAGCTCAAGAAAGGAACAGTGGCCTCTGCCAGCACTTCTGTCTGGGAAAAAGCTGCCCCTCCAGCCCTTACTCCGAAGCTAGACATTTCAGTTTCTCCCTGTATGTCCGTGGTACCTTTCCAGCTTCTTTCCCTTTGCTGGAGCTCAGCGTGAGTGAGTCCCTTACTGAGCAAGTCCACACAGGTTCCTTAAGAGAAATGTCTGTAACTCTAGCCACTCTTTGTCTCACTTAGGCACAGTTTTTGCTGGTTTTCACAGCCAGAAGTTGAATAGACTTCTTTTCTTGGCACTGTAAACCTGGGATTGAGAGCCCAATGTGAAGCCATGATCCCTCGCTCCTCCAGGGAGACCTCTATAGCTAAGATATTTCACCCTATTCTCAACTACCACATGCATGTGTGAGACCAGGTCATTCATGTCTCTGCCCCTCCTACCAGTCTTGAGGAGGTCTCTTTTCATGTTCCCAGTTGTTCAGCAAAATTTCAGACCTAGTGATGACTTTCTGCAGTTTAATTATAATTTTGATGTGGTTGTGAGAGGGAGTACAATGTTTACCTACTCTACCATCTTGACCGGATAACACTATGATTTGATTTGATTGACTTTCAGTGATTCTTGTGATAATAATATTGTTTCTATTTATGATTCATTTTCTACCCTTTTAAAGTTTATGTTTAAATTTATATAAAATTCCATCTTTTGGCATGAAGTTATATAAATATGACAACTGCAATCATGATACAGAATCATTCCATCATACATGCACATGCACGTGCACAGATACACACACACACACACACACACACACACAAATTCTTCATGCTCCTATGCAATAGATTTTTGCTCCTGGCCTTAACCACTGGCAACAATTGATCTGTTATTTATTTCTATAGTTCTTCCTTTTCCAGAATGACATCATATAAATCTAATCATATAGTATATAAGCCTTTGAGTCTAGCTTCTTTCACTTAGCATAACACATTTGAGATTCGTCTAGGTTACTGCATCTATCATAATTTGTTCCTGTTTATAATTTCTAAACTTTTGACTGAAATTGACTATAATTAGAATCTAAATATCTTTCATAATTAAATTACCCACAGTGGTTTCTTTTCACAGACACATTCAAGAACTGTTTTTGTCATAATGTTAAAATTCTGGATTTTGAGGGTTTTTTTGGTTCTGGTTTACTTTCTTCATAATTTTTTAGTGAGAGTCATACACAAAACTTCTTTTGAGGTAAACATGAATTTATCTATGTGTTTGAGCTATCAGTGAAATCTGCTTAATGTTGAACAAAAAAGTGAACATTGCATTATTTTGAGTATAAAAATTAGATTTAGAGATATGGTTATATCTCAACAGTCTACTATAAGGGAGCCAAATGTTATCACAGTCCAAAAAAACAGCTTAATTGAATTTGATGCTTTACATGTGAGTTTTGCTCATATGATAATTAACATTTTGCTGATGCTAATAACATTTAAATTATTTTAAATTCTTAAATGTATAACAGCTAGTGGTAGGACAGAGGCAGCTGAGAAGCATGTAAGGTGTAAGGAAGAAACTAGTTTAAATTATAAGCGTCTATAGATAGTCAGCAGAGTGGATAAGCCACATTCAGATAAAGGAGATTTGAGCAGATGTGAAATTGTTCTTATTAGAATTCATTATTTCAAGCACTACATGTTGTAAGTAAATAGCTACTGAGCAGGAAACTGAAAGCTTAACTTTTTCTGTATCTTAAATACCAGCATCTCAGTCATAACTCTATACTTAAAAAGACAGTTCCATAAGTCAGTTCTGCAGCTCAAAGAATCATTAATCTTTAAATAAGGGATTGTTCATTCTACACTCTGCTGGGGATTACATAGTGCTTTTCATGTACTGTACCTCAAAGTGTTTTACTAAGTAGTGAAGTATTTTCTAAATGTGTGATGAATATGAAATCACATAACTGCAGCAAAAGCTGAAGCACTAACAACTATTTGTTAAATCAGAAATCTGACATACATGTTTGATGCTTGACATGAAGGAATAGTAGAGAGCAAAACATGTTTATTTTCTAACAAGCATGAAGAGAATTTTCCAAAGATAAATATTTGCATAAAGAAGTTTGTCCAGGAATGAAAATCTTCCAAGGATTCGAAAGGATACATTTCAGGATTTAATGCTATAGGATAAAACTTAGGTTGTTGAGCTGTGTTTACTGAAGAGCCATAGGAGCTTCTGATAAGTACTAGGAAGTATGGCTGCTAAGTTAAGGATTAGTACTGTTTGTGGAGAGAGCTATGAACCTTATCAAAGATACAGGAGACAGTTCTCTATTAAGTCTCCTTGGCTCACTCAGATGGCTACTCTGTTATTTGATGGCCCTTTTAAAGTATTTTTTTTATTAATATGCTGAAATAAATTTACCTGCATAAATTTTTTGTTCCCACTAGTCTCTAGCTTCTGTTCAACCAACACTATGCTTTACTCACTTGTACACCCCAGGATAAGGTGTACTGTAGTAATGGAAAGATCAGTAAGTAAAAGTCAGTATGTCCTAAGGGACACACTAGAACAGCAACACAGGTAAAAAAGGTGTTCTTAGATGGACAAGTGAGTCAGAAAATTGCTTCTTATTCTTTAAATGATGAGTTAATTAATATTTCAAATTGGCTTAATTTTTTGGCTGGCAAGTACTCTCTGAGTTCTAAAAAATAAATTTCTCTCTGTATCAGTTGAGATTCAACAAGAGAAAGGGAAATAGGAGATATATTAAAAGATTTTTTGGCATATATTTCTATTTATTTAATTCAACTTTGGTCTTCTGAGGTAATATTTTATTACCTTTTATTACTTTAAAACCTGACTTTTAAAATGCAGGTTTTATACAATTTTTGTTCAGCTATGCATTTTTCAGTTTTATTGAGATACATTTGACAAATAAAATTGTAAGAGATTTAAAGTTTATAATGCAGTGATTTAATATATGTATACAATGTGAAAGGATTTTCTGCATCGTTATAATTATCACATCTATTACCTCACATATTTAACTCCCCCCCACTTTAGTGAGAACATTTAAGTTCTAGTCCCTTAACAAATTTAAATTATACAAATATGATGCTATCAACTATAGTCACCCGATTTTACATTAGATCTTCACTTTATTCACCTTATAATTGAAAGTTTGTACACTTTTACCAACCTCTCCTGTTTCTTTAATCTGGAGCTCCAACACCTGGCAAACACTTTTCTGCTCTGTTTCTGTGAGTTTGAATTTTTTCTTTTTTTCCCCTAGATTTCATATATGCAGTATTTGTCTTTCTCTATCTAATTTATTCCACTGAGCATAATGTCCTCCAGTTTCATCTGTGTTGTTACAAATGACAGGACTTCTTTCTTTTTTAAGGCTGAATAATACTCGATTGTGTGTATGTGTGTGTCTGTGTGTATATGTATATCTATCACATTGTCTTAATTTATTCCTTCATTTATGGGTATATAGGTTGTTTCCATATTTTGGCTATTGTAATGGCCAAAATACAATGGGAGCGGAAATATCTCTTTGAGATAATGGTTTCCTTTTCTTTGGATATGTATCCTGAAGTGGGATTGCTGGATCATGTGATAGTTCTTTTAATTTCTTGAGAAACTGCTATACTGTTATCTGTAATCGCTATACTAGTTTACATCTCATCAATCATGTTAACGATGTACAAGAGTTATCTTTTCTCCATAACCTAGCCAGCATTTATCTCTTGTTTCTTTGATAATAGTCATCCTAACAGGTGTGGGGTGATATCTGATTGTGATTTCAATTTGCATTGCCCTAATGATTAGCGATGTTTAAGTATCTTCATGTACCTCTTAGCCATTTGCATGCCTTTTTTTGGAAAATGTCTGTGTAGGTCCTTTGCCCATTTTTTTATTTTATTTTATTACTTTATTTTATTTATTATTTTTACTGTTGAGTTCTATGAGTTCCTTGGTTTCTTGTATGTTATGGATATTAATTCCTTATTTGATAGGTGGTTTGCAAATATTTTCTCCCATTCCATAGATTGCCCTTTAATTTTTTGTTTCTTTTGCTAAGCAGAAACTTTTTGTTTCATGTAGTCTCATTTGCTTATTTTTGCTTTTGTTGCCTTTCTTTGGTGTTAAACCCAAATAAATTATTGTCAAGGAGCTTACTTCCTATACTTTCTTCTAGGAATTTTATGGTTCCAGGTTTTACATTCAAATCATTAATATGTTTTGAGTTGATTTTTGTATATGGTATAAGAAAGTGGTTGTTTCATTTTATGCATGTATTGGTCCAGTTTTACCAACATCATTTATGAAGAGATCCGCTGTATATTCTTGCCTCTTTTATTGCAGACTAATTGACAATATAAGCTTGTATTTATTTCTGGGCTCTCTATTCTGTTCTATTGATCTGTTTTTTTATGTCAATACTATACTGTTTTGATTATTGTAGCTATGTAATATAGTTTGAAATTAGGAAGTGTGATGCCTCTAGTTTTGTTCTTCCTTCTCAGGATTGCTTTGACTGTTTGGGATCTTTTGCAATTCCATACAAATTGTAGTGTTTTTTCCTATTATTGTGAAAAATTCCATTGGAATTTTGATAGGGATTTCATTGAATCTGTAGATTGCTTTGGGTAGCATAGACATTTTAACAATATTAATTCTTCTAATCCATGATCATGGACTATCTTTCCATTTATTTATTTATTCTTTAATTTCTTTCATCAATGTCTTATAGTTTTCAGGTACAGACCTTTCATCTCTTCAGTTAAATTTATTCCTAAGTATTTGTTCTTGTGATTCTTTTGTAAATTAAATAATTATTATTTTTTATTTCTTTTTCTGGTAGATTGTTTTAGTATCTAGAAATTTAAATGATTTTGTGTATTAATTTTGTATACTGTCACTTTACTGAATTTATTAGTTCTAACATTTTTGGGCAGAATCTTTGATGTTTTTTAATAATATTATGTCATCTGAAAGAAAGACAAGTTTACTTTTTTCTCTCTGAATTGAATACCTTTATTTATTTTTATTGCTTAGTTAGTCTAGTTAGAATTTCTAGTGAGTACCATGTTGAATGAAAGTGGTGAAAGTGGGCATCCTTGTCTTGTTCCTGATCTTAGAGGAAAAGTTTGAGTTTTCCATCACTTAGTATGATATTAGCTGTGGGCTAGTCATCTATGACCTTAATTATGTTGAAGTATGTTCCCATTAAGATTAAGAGATTGAAAGGAATTGACTTACTTAATTTTGAGGGCTAGCTAAACAAACTTGAAACCCATAGGGCAGGCTATGAAGGGGTAAGCTGGAACTCTCAGGAATAGGCTGAAACTTCTGTACCCAGGAAATATCTTCTTTTCCAAGGAACGCGCTTCTTTTCCAGTTCTTCTCTTAGAACTTTTGATACTCAGATTTTCTAGGATAATCTTCCTTACTTAAAAATCAACTAATTATGGACTTATATAACATTTACAAAATACTCTGCAGCAGCACCAAGATTAGATGTTGATTGAATGACAGAATAGCCAGGTTGATACAATCTCCATCTCTCTCTCTCCTCTCTCTCTCTCTCTGTCACACACACACACACACACACACACACACACACACACGCACGCACACACACACACAATTAATTCAACTAAAACATCTTTAAATTGACAGACTATTCATGTTCCATCTTACTTACAAATACCGGTTTCTTTAAATAGCAATAAAATATAGGTGTCTTTGGATGGGCGAGAGAGATATTTTGTTCTTGTATGGATATAATATTTCTAGAAAAAAGTTCTTTTTAAAATAAACTAATAAATTTAATAATTTTAATAACAATATCTATTAGGTAGTTGTTTAAATTATCAAATAATGCTAAAATTTAGGAGGAGGAATAAATGTATGTCAAGTATTATGGATTTTAGGAAAGGAGAGATGGAAAGAGAAAAAAGTAAGTAAGCTTAGTTAATATTTGTTTATCTTGTGAGTTAGTCATCAATTAAAGATTCGTATTGTTTTCTTAAGGAAGTAATCAAATATGTGAACAAAATATTAATTAAAATTTTACTTTTAAAAGCAAAAGAACTTGTCAATCTTATATTTAAAAAATCAAATTTATTAACTGAGTTTTAGTACATACAGATAATATGCAGCCGTTAAAGTCATATTGTAGGAAATATTTACAGAATTTAAATGTGTTTAAGATAGTTGAACATGAACAAAAGTGAAGTATAAAGCAAAAATATATACCACGATTCCATTATAACAGGAACTATATATATATATATATAAGAACTACATATATATAGATATCTATCTATCTATCTATCTATCTATCTATCTATCTATCTATGAGTGAGTCTTGTGCTTGAGAACTCACTGTTCTCAGATTGAACAATAGTTATCTCTGGATGGTAGTAATTTTATTTTACATATATCAATTTTTCAAATTTTCAACAGTATATTTTTTTATATAGAAAAATATTAATTTCAAAAGATATATGTAAAATTAGTGAAGGAGTTTTGCTTCTTCAGATATTAAATATAGCCTAAAGCTCCAATAATGACAACTGATGTTTCAGGAATACACATAAAGATCAATGTAACTGAATAAAATGTCAGGAGTTAATATATGTTAAAAAGTCACTTCATTTCAGTGGAAAAGGATGAGGCATTAAAAAAATTTTTAAACAAATGATTAAACATTTTTTAAAAAGATTAAATTAAAATAGTTTTCTATCTATCTCTTCATGCCATACCACAATCAGTTTTCGATAAAGATTTTATTGGGGAAAAAAAATGACATCACAAAAACACCAGGGAAAACAATATCTGTGATTATAATATCGAGGTGAGTGGAAATTTCTTTCTTAAAAAAGCATAAAAAGTCCAAAGAAAAATAGCTATAGATTTGACTACACAGAAGAGTAAATTTACAAATAATATGATAGATATTTTTAGTCATTTAAAGTCAAATCACAATTAAGGAAAGAATATTTAAGTGTATTATTAATAGGTAAAGTACTTCTTTGAATCAATATTTTTAAAAAGCAAAACATTAACAAAGAGATAAATACACTAACTAATAAGCATATAATTGTTTAACCAACTGACAATAAAAAATAAATGAATGAAAACAATAATATACATTTTTGCATGTTACATTGGCTAAATGATATATGATCTCTACTTTTGTCTGCCTCTTTCTCTATCTCAGATATTTTAGAATTATAAAAGTGCAGTAAAACTCTTTTATACTTTTAGTCAAAGTTTAATTAGTATGTAATATTTCTATAGGTCAGTTTGCTTACGTTTATCAAAAACCTTAAGGTTTTGTAGTACCTCTTGTTACCGTTGGGGCTGATCAGAGTTCGGTGTTGCCCCAGCGTCAAATGTGGAGGGAAAGGGATAACGGTGCAGAAGTGTAGTTAGCATTTTTCCTCATTTCTTCCTCATTGATGCAGTGACGATTCACGAGTCAGTGAGATTTAGAAAATATTTGTTAAAAGTATATTTTAGAAAGACAAAAAATGCCCCAAGAAGGTACATGGTCCAAGTGAAGAGCTGTAACAGAGTGCTGTAACCACAATAACCAACACGAAGGGACCACAAAAAGGTCACAAAAAGGCCAAAAGAGGGGCACATAAAAAGACCTGGAAGTGGGGATGTCTGTATTATATTTGGCCAGGATGGGTGGTTCCAAAGGCATACCCAGGTAATTGGCAAGTGAGGTCACTTTGATTGACATCTGACTGCTAAATAACTCTTTGCCTAGTGCACATGTGTGTACCCAGAAATCTACTACCATAGGGGTGTTCTTTGAGCACTCTCTAGGCTGAGCCCTTATTCCTTTGTTTCTCCATCGCTCATATCTGACTAACTACCTAACACTTTGATCACACAATTCTATTTTTTATGGTTTATCCCAAGATAATTATAGAAGGGAACAAATAAACCTAATTTTTAAAATTAGTAGCAATTTTAAATTGTAATTCAATAAATTGTGGTACAAATATGCAATGGAATAACACACAACTATTCAAAATGATGTTTCAATGAAGGATCTATTACAAAAGTGAAAGAAACAGTTTAAAAAATAACATAATACAGTATAACATTCTTTTAAAAATTGTTTATAGACATGTACACAAAGAAAAGTCTGGATGGACATATATACATTATTTACAGTGGTTAACTCATGATCTTTCTTTTTTATTTTTTCTTAATCACATTATCTAAGTTTTCTATTTAATATGTATTATTTTGATAAAGGATTTTCAAAGTTACTGAAAATATTGAATTTCAGTGGAATTTATACTATTTTATATAAAGATAAATGTATAACATTATAGATGAGTCTAAGATCTCTAAGAATAAACTGACAATTTTTTTTTCATTTTCTTCTTTTTTTACCCTAGAACTTTATATTATTCAATTGTATTATTCTTTTGGATAGCATATAAAAGCATTTTATTTTGCTCTCATCCAAAAATTTAACTTATATATATTGACACTTAGACTTTTAAAACTATTTTCCACAATACAGCACTAGTTTTATTTTTTAAATAACTGAAATTACTAAAGAGAAAGCTTGCATTTAAATGTATTTCATGTTTGAATCACTATTTGCCTAGCTAGTCTTCCTTCACAGACATATCTGTTATACTAATATACTCTCTGGAGCCTAGAGAAAGAAACTTTTTAAAATAAGTTCTCTTAAATATTTTACTGAAATGGAAAAATAAACAAATGATTATTAGAAGCCAGCAGCTTTAAAAGCCTCTTGCTTTTTTACAACATTGCATAAAACTGTGAAGGAAGAAATTTCTTTCTTTCCTCTCACCTCTCCTGGGCAAACACCATGCTTGTATATTCACTTACCTCCTGGTCTCAAAACACAGATAAGGCTCTGGCTTTCAGGCAGATGTTTGAGAAATGATTATGGTCTATGTCAAATGTACTATCAAGGTATTCTTTGACTGACTGGAGCCATCTTGACACCATTTGGAATAATATAAAAAAATTAATTTCAGAAATTTAAGAAGGAATCAAGATTAACATTACAGTCCCAATTAGGGTCTCTTCAAGTAGCCTAACTACTAGTTTCTTAGCATTCTTAAATTTTTTTCTCATCCTTCTCTGACCCACATACCTCACTACCCAACCTGAGCTTTTATTTATACTTTTTAATATATAATATATTTTTTATTTTTAATTACAGTTGGCACACAATATTACATTAGTTTTGAGTATACAACATAGTGATTAAACATTTATACAAAATAATCACCCCAATAAATCTAGTACTCACTCACACCATCCATACTTATTATATTATTATTGACTATATTTCTTATGCTATACTTTACATCCCCATGACTATTTTGTAACTTGGACTCCTTCATTCCTTCCACTTTTTTACCCACCCACCTCCAACCCAGCTTCTGTCTGGCAACCATCAAAATGTTCTCTGTATCTGTGAATTTATTTCTGTTTTGTTTGTTTATTTTGTTTTTTAATTTCCACATGTAAGTGAAATTGTATGGTATTTGTCTTTCTTTTCCTAACTTACTTCACTCAGCACAATACTCCTAGGTTAATCCACATTGTTACAGATAGCAAGATTTCATTCTTTTTTATAGCTGAGTAACATTCCATTGGGTATTATCCATTTTCTTTATCCATTCATCCATTGATGGACATCCAGGTTGCCTTTATATCTTGGCTATTGTAAATAATGCTGCAATGAACATATGGATGCACATGTCCCTTCAAAGTAGTATTTTATATTTGTTTAGATAAATAGCTAGAAGTGGGACTACTGAGTCCTTCTCTCTCTTAGTATAGCCTTTGCTGGTCCCCTTACCTGGGTGCTCAAAACATGTTCACTATATAGGTTACTTTTTGCTGTCCTGTTGTAGTTGAACCTTGGTCGCTATTTGCACATCAGTGGGAGAAAGTGATCCATGGGCTAGCTGGTTTTGAGAACTGGCCAGTGACTACAGTGGAGAAACTATTGTACAGGGGCTAACCCTATGGAATGGGATTCACTTTACCAGGGTTCCTGAGTCAGTCATCATTTTTTGGGGTGTGTCATCCTAAGATGCAGCCCGAAGTGGTGTTCTGGCTCACTCTGAAGCTGGCCACTGTGTGTACAGGCCCTTGGGACCTCCTAGGAGGGGCTCTGCTGCAGGATAAATTCAGCTGTAGCCTGTTCCCTGCCTGCGGCCACCTGTCATGAATGACCAAGCAATCTTTAGTTATTCACCACTTTAGCTGTGCTTAGAGGTGCCTTGAGAGAACAAACCACAACCTGCAGCTAGTGTCAGTTTTGAGGCTGCTCAAGAGATACAGGGCACCCCAAGGCCAGATGCTGCTTGTTTATGTTTTGTGAACTTTTGAGAGATTTTATGAAAGTTTGTAATATGAGCCAAGACATGCAATTTGTATGGAAAACCCACTGAAATCTGCTTGGGTGGGCCCACAAGTTAGGTGGGGTAGGTTCTCAGAAGATCACCAGGGTGGGGGTGACCAGTGTTAGCCAGGTCAAAGAACACTCAGATATGGTGGCCTACTATATCTGCATACTGGGAGTGGGGAGGGCTCAATAAAGAAACAATAAATTTTATCGGCACTTCTGTCTGGGAGAAAGCTGCTCCTCCAGCCCTTGCCCTGAAGCCAGACAATTCAGTTCCTCCCCATATGTCTTTGGTGCCTTTTGTGCTCTGTCCCTTTAAGAGGAAATGCCTGGATCTCCTGAAGCCCTCTGTCTCACTCAGCCACAAACTCTATTGGTTTTCACAGCCAGAAGTTATGTACACTTCTCTTCTCAGCACTGGAAACCTCGTGTGGGGCTTGGACCGCTCACTTCTCATGGGGGACCTTTGCAGCTTAGGCTGATTTTTAACCGCTACACCTAGGTTTTGGACCAGCCCTTTCAGCCTCTCTCTCCTCCTTTCAGTCTCAAGGTGGCTTTTTCTTTATGTCCTTAGTTGTAGGACTTTTTCTCAGCTAGACTTCAAGTGGTTCTCCTTGATGGTTATTTTATAGTTTAGTTGTAATTTTTATGTGGTCATGAGAGGAGGCTAGCACAGCTTTTTCCTACTTCATTATCTTGACTGGACATTATTAAAACTTCTTACTTCAGCCTTAATAACAGCTTACATCAAGTATTATTAATAATAAGTGCTTACATTAACGTGGCTAATTATGAGTGATATGTGTTCAGTGTTTTATGCATTGTGGCAGTTACAATTAGTTTAGACTATGAGTAACAGGAAATACAAAACAACAATAAGCTAAATATAATTCTCTCTCATGTCAGAGAAGCAGTTCAAGGCTATTAGGGTCACCATTAAGTTGTCAAGGATACTGATTTTTTTTTTCTTTTGCTATACCATCATCTTCAGCACAGTCTTTCCAAGGAAGTTACTTAAGCTCCATTCGTTTCATCCACATTCCAGCATTTCAGCCAGTAAAGAAGAAAGAAGAAGATAAAGGCTGCGTGCCAGCTGTTTTCAGGGAGGTTTCCTGAAAGTGGAACATGTAATATTTTTGCTTATTGTAGATGCTCAAGAGCCTGGAAAGCATAATACATCATAGTCTGTATTCCAGGTATCTTTGTAATTAGATAAAAATTGAGTTGTTTTTTTTTTGTTTTTTTTTTGTTTTTTTTTTTTTTACTGATTACTGGAGCGACTAGCTTCCATATGCAATAATTTCCTTGGCTTTCACAACAGTTCTTTAAGCAGATGTTTCTTACCTTACCTCTTTTTGCCTCTGTTATGGGCCTTGATCCAGTTCTCTTAAGATTGGATCACGTCTTATGGATGGGGATCCACCTGGGATCCCCAGTCTCACCTACCAGCACTCATGGGTGGTGCTTTTTGTATGTGTGTGGATTGTCAGGATGCTGCTCCATTGGATCTTTGAGCAGTGCCTACTTTCTGCCTCTTTCACAACTGTCTGTCTTAACTCTTTTAATTTATGTGGTCTTCCAGCACAAATCTTCTTCATTCTGACCTATCCTTCTCTAGCAAAGTCCTCATTATAGCATCACTTATGTTTGTTTTAGTAAAGTAAAAAAGCAGCAATGCAGACTTTGACATATATTTTAAATTATACAAATTTTAGTAAATATTTTCTGTTTATCATAAGGAAACAACTGAGATATAGATATTCCATCTTCCCTTTTCTGTAGATTTTGACTTTGGGTAAGTTATTTGATATCTTTGTGCTTCAATTTTCTTGTTTATATGATGGCTATGACAATTCTCTAAGTTAATCTATAGGAAGCAGTATTGACATGTAAGCTTTCAGTGAGGGTTAACTAATATAAATAATAATAATAAATTATATATATATACTACATAACTATATAATAGATATAATAACTATACATAATCACAATACTTATTATTTTAAACTCTCCTGTTTGTCTTTTAGATTACTTTGTGGTTTTATGACTTTTATTAAGTGGCTATTAAGCAAATAGGAAATATGCTACTTGGGAGGGCTGTTAAAGAGAATACCAATAATCTTTTTAGAAAATTCACAGCAATATTTTACTATTAATTGATAAGTCTCTCTTAGAGAATTGAACTGAATTTGCCATAGTTTTAAGTTATCTTAACTTTCTGGCTGTCAGGGAATTCTAAAATAATTCTTGTTGCTAGTGAAACAAAATTGTGGCTCTTGAGGAAGGAGGAGCAGAAGTGATGCATGGATACATTTGAGTTTATTTATTTATTTGGGATTTAAATAAATAGAAAGATTTTGATGAATCATCTAAATAACAATTCATTTTTTCTTCAAGAAAGGCATAATCACATGCATATTAGATAATATCAGGAACTTAATGGCTTGCAATTCCTGAAAACATTTTAACATTGTCATATCTAAATATCTGTTCTTCATATCAGTGAGAATTTGAAAAGAAACAGATGATACATAAAGGAGTTATTTTAGAGAGTTCAATGACACTCTTTATAAAGGTATGGTCAGGGTTGTGGAAATGAACTCAGGAAGGTGACAAGGCACCTAAGAGCTGGCAAGAGAAGGAAGCCTGTTACATAAGAGACTTGAAGGGAAAGTGCATGGCAGAGAGCAGAGAGAATGATAATCATGCTAGGGGGACTGCTTGATAGGATTTGTGATTGTAGGTAGAACTTACCAGTTGCCAAAGTACTTCCTGGCTGGGAGAGCACTGGGGAATATTTATCCTGACCTCCTTCCTTTCTCACTCTTATCTCTTATTTGTGCCTCCCATTCTCCTAATCTAATTGGAGCCTCAGGGGACAGGATTCAGACAGTGGGTTGTATAAAGTTCAGCATCCCAGGGCAGAATACAAGGCAGAGAAAAGGAGAGAGCAGAGTGGTAGTGGAGAGGCCATAGCACATAACCAGCGCACTTCTATTTGAAGGTTTAGCCTTGCCCCATACTCTGGACCTATTCAAAGTCCTGAATTAGGCATACTGTGCCTCAGGATATCAGTGTTAGTTATTCTGAGCCTAGAGACTCACCTTCTCAGAAATGAGCTTCTTCAGGCATGAGTCATTTTTCCTTTTTTATGGTGACTTGATTATCAGTTCTGTGTACTTTGTGTCTAAATTCCAGACCAAGTTGTTGAGGACACTGGGCCTTGATCTACCATATGGTCCAGCAGTCCCTCTACTGAGTATTTACAGCAAAGACTTGAAAACCCATATCCGAAAAGATATTTGCACACCAATGTTCATAGCAGTAGTGATGTTATTCACAGTGGCCAGGACATGGAAGCAACCAAATTGTCTTATGATAGATGATTGGCTAAAGAAGCTGTGGTACATATATACAATGGAATATTACTCAGCCATAAGAAGAGATGAAATACTGCCATTTGTGACAACCTGGATGGACCTTGAGATAATCATGCTAAGCGAAATAAGCCAAAAAAGAAAGTTGAAAACCACATGATATCACTTATATACGGGATATAAACCTAAAAGTAACAAATGAACAGGACAAACAAACAGAAACTCATGGACAGAGACTATAGACTACTGGTTACCAGAGGGTAAGAAATGGAGGAGAAGAGGGGTCAAATCTGTGGTGACAGAAAGAAATCTAACTATAGGAGGTGAACATACAGTGTGCGTGTGTGTTTGAGTGTGTGTGTGTGTGTGTGTGTGTGTGTGTGTGTATGCCCTATTGTTAAAGTGTACAGCTAAAACTTATTGGATTTTGTTAACTAGTGTCACCATTAAAAAAATAAATAATTTTAAATAAATAAAAATATAAAGTCTGTGATCTTAAAAAAATTTTCTTTTAATCCTTGACCTGAGGAACATATCAACCATGAGTTTTCTGTATTCATAAGTTGAATTTATACAAATGTACTTTTATATAGCTCCATAGCCCATGGTTAGATCTGGCCTCCTATTTTACTATGGACTATGAGCTAGCTATGTTTTTTTTCATTTTTAAATAGTTTTAAAAGTTCTAAAAAAGAATAATATTTTGTGATGTGAAAATTATATGACATTCTAATTCTGTGTTCATAAAAAAGTTTTATTGGAACAGAGCCCTATACACTCTTTTATGTGTTCTCCATTGCTGCTACAATGACAGAGTTCAGCAGTTGCAACAGAGACCACATAGCTTGCAAAACCTGTTGTATTTACTATTTAATACTTGATAGAAAAAGTTTGCTGTGGTTTATGGGATTCTATTAAAATTCATTTTCTTGAAGACAGAGATATAGAATAGTATTTAAAGTATAATATTCTACTATTTACCTATGATCTTCTAAATCTAATATCTCTTGAAAGCTAATTCCTGTTAATACAACTATTTATAATAATAAGTTAATTTTACATGATATATTAATAACAATATAAGTGTTTCTTTTTGTTCAGTTTCTTTGGCCTTAGAAAATAATTGACAGCAATGGTTGAAATCTTACCAATACAAACATTCTCTTTTAGATGAATTATGGTTATATCAGAAATATTTTTCTAAAGGAATTATGATGCTTGGTGTAACATTTCATAGACTATTGAAGTATAAGCTTCCTTTTAAAGGAAGATTTTTTTTTGCGGGAGCTGGTGAGGTTGGAGAGTAATAAACTTCAAGAGGAATTTTCTTCAGTGATGAGGAGCTTGAGAGACAACATAATCAAAACTGAAAGATCTTGAGCACTCGGAGAACCAAGGATATGAATTAGCAAATATAGTCCACTGTGAATAAATGCTGAATAAGAAAGTCTAGGAAAAGGAGATGATAGCTACTAAACTTCTAAGTTCTAAAGAATAATGAAAAAGGAAGATTTAAGATTTTATAAAGGGGAAAAGGGCTCTTAAATCTTAATACAAAAGTAGAACTGCAATGAAAAAGACAACTAGGTGCTGAGTTGTACACTATTGTGAGAACAGTATGTGATAAATCAAGAGAGCAGTCATAACGAGTATGAGGGATGAAATTCACCCACTATTTAAAACAGTATGAGAATTCAAGAATTCACCTTCAGTAAAATTTTGATGTAGTCAATAGATACCATGGATATAACTTACCATGTAGGACTGGATTCTTTCTCAAATAGAGAAGAAAGTTTTTATTTCTGTGATAGGAAGTTTAGAAACCAAGTAAGGCATTACATATATCAGCTATAGTTTACTATTTAATCATAGTTGGTTTTAAATTTAAGCCTTATGAATTCAATTTAATTTATTATTTTGTATGCCTGTCTCATGGGCTTTGAATTCAGATTTGCCTTTTCTGATGTCTATAAAAGCTTTAAGAGAATGTTCTGGGCAAGTCAGCTAATATTCTGTGGAAAGTGTCATCAGTAAAGGAATTATTACATTGTAAACCAGTTAAATGATAGTCTGCAGGATCCATCTCTTCTTAAATCATGTAAGAAAAGTGTCACTGCCATTATTTCCACTTACAAACGATGAGATACATTTTGGAGAGGCATTTTCATAAAATCAAGGAAAATATAGCTGAAATAAGGGGAAACAAATCCAGATAAAATAATATGAAAGGAGGATAGAATTATCTGTTTTTAATAACAGAAAATTATGTGTTGCTATAGGTATTTTCTATGGCAGTGGGTAATTAGTGCTTATTCATAATTGAAAAAAATCAGAGCAGCATGAAAGAATTTAGTTATGAATTTATATTGCTATAAATGAGATTAAATGAACATGGTTTTCTTAAAAGATAAAATATAATTGATTGTTGAAGGTGAAATCTTTTAGTTTTAATCACTTGTATTACACATGAATATTTATTAAATTCAACATTGATACATTACAAAAGCCTTTTGTAATGAATTTGTTACAAAAGTGAAACATTTATTAAACACTTCATAATGTTATATTCATAACTTAATTTCTATCATTATAGAAAGCTTTTGTAAACATTGCATAACTTTGAATGTATGGTATTGAATCTATGTTAACAGTAAATTGTGACCGTAAGCACAACTTTAAAAAATCTTTAGTAGGTCTTATCCTTTCACAGATGAAGCCACACAAATCAACCTATATCTAGCTACTTAGACAGAAGAAGAGACATCTGGTTCCATTTTATATCTATAAATGTTTCAGAACTCTAAAGGACTCTAAAATTCATATCTTTGAAATGAATAAAACCATTTACTCCTGAATATGTTGTTGAAATTCCCAGAAGAGACTTCTACTGAACTGTTCTTCATATGGGGAAACTATCCTGAAATTACTGATTCCTTGGAATCAAGTGACTTTTTTTTTCTTTATTTACGAAGAAGATAAATAGAGTTTATTTGATTGCTTTGAATCAATCTTCTTTATAAACAAAGAAGAAGTAAATTAAAATTTTCTATTTTCAGTAGCTAAACCCAAATACTTGTAAAATGCCCAAATAAATATTTATATTTACATAATTGGAAAGTTCAACTAAGCAAAATGAAAATTGAAATGTTTATATTCTTTAGAAGTTTTAGATTCTTTTCCTTAGTTAGCAGCAGCTACATAAACTCATTAATGAAAAATTTTCTGTATTTACAATACACCCTTTGACCTATTTAACAAAATGCTTAAAAACTACCCATATTTTGAAAACAAAATATTTTAATTCTCAGTGTTTTAAAGTGGAAAGATCTTTCCATTTTGATCACCAAAAAGAGGATACACTTAGTAAATAAAAGAAAAGCAAGATTGCCTTTTCAGAATGGCATAATGAAGACCTCTGAAAATATACACCTTCATAAAGCACCAAGATAATTTGCAAAAAAATGTCCAAATCAACTTTTTTAGAACTTTAGAAACTAACTAAAGGCTGAGAACTGGCTGAATTCATTAAGAACAGTGAACCTTATGGTATTTTAACATTTTCTCGTATCATATTTCTTTCTCTAGCTCTCCATGAAAGGTTAGAAAACCAATAGCCTCATATCTATGATATCTGTGAAAACCAGTATTTTAGGGGGCAGAATGGGTATGAGTCTTCTCAAAAGTCTTATACTCATAAATAGACATTACCTGACCTATCAAGCAGTTTGCTGAAAAGTTCTATTGTCAAGATTTGTCTTTATTTAACCTGATTCAGACATCTTTCTGTCTCATCCTTGAGATATTTGTTGAAAACAAGTAGTAATAATTATTTAACAATACAACTTCCTGAGGTGGTGCTACCATGTGGGGCTAATAAGAGGCTGGCCAAACAACTAAAAGGAAATGCTATGGAATGGACTCTATAAGGAGCTTTGAAAAGCTCCAACATATTCCTAGGAACCTTAGAAGCCAGATATATATAAAGCACTGTTCACATGTCCATGAAAGATGTGAAAAGGCCTAATCTCTTCTCTCTGGCTAAACTTAAAGCTCTGTGAATAGGAAGTGAAGGCTAAGACACAACTGTAAATTCTCTGCAAAAGCACTGAAGATGTGGTCCAACATATACAAAGAGTCACTCAGCAAAGTCTGGGAGACTTATTGGTTTAAAGAATTTAAGGACATCTCTGTCAAATTATTAGCTGTCCACTAAGCTAACTGATCAGAGATTTCAGTGGCCACAAACAACTAAGATAACAGATTTTAAAAATTTAAAAGAATTTGTCCAGGAAAGTCACTAAGTAATCCAACAACAAAACACAGCAACAAAAGTCCACCAGGGGAGGGAGAATCTCATTTCCAGAATTGCCACATTATATTATTTTAAAATGTCCAGTTTTTAATAAAATATGAAGCAAGCAAAGACACAAGGAAGTATGACCTATGTGCATGGCCAAAAGCAGTCAATAGAAACTGTTCCTAGTGAAGCTCAGTTATTAGACTTAGACTTTAAATCAGCTATTGCACATATGTTCATATAACTAAAGGAAACCATGTCTAAATAATTAAAAGAACAACATCTCACTAAAAAAGAAAGGATAATAAAAAGACATGAATTATAGGAAAAAAATAGAAATTTGGAATTACAAGGTAGAATAACTGAAATGAAAAATTCACTAAAGACTTACCAGTGGATTTGAAGTGACAGAAGAACAGGTCAGTGAAGTTGAAGACAGGTTCATTGAGATTATCCAGTATGAGCAACAGAGAAAAAAATAATGAACAAAAACAGAAAGACTTAGAGAACTGTGAAAAAACCATTAAGTATATCAAAATACCCATAAAAAGAATTCTAAAGGAAGAAAAGAGAGAAATATGTAGAAAGAAAATTTAAAGAAATAAAGGCTGGAAATTTTCCAAATTTATGATAAACACAAATATGGATATACAGAAAGCTCAAGAAAATCCTTATAGGAAGAACTCAGAGATCCACATCTAGAACATCATAGTCAAAACTGTCTAAGCTGAAGACAAAGAATCTTGAAAATAGCAAGAGAGAACCAACTCAACACGTACAAGGGATCCTCAGGATCAACAGATGAGTCTCATCAAAAATTATGGCTAGAAAAAGAAGAGCAAATTGAATTTGAAGCAATAAGGATAAAATATAGGATTAGAATGAAAATAAGTGAAATAGAGCATAGAAAACAAATAGACAAAATCAAAGAAAATCTCTTCGAGGAGATCAACAAATTTGATAAATTTTTAGCTAGATCAACTAAGGAAATAAGAGAGAAGACACAAATTACTAAAAATTAAGAATTACAGAGGAAATATCACTAGCAACCTTACAAAAAGCAATTTTGTGCCAACAAATTAGACAATCTAGATGAAATAGAGAAATATCTAGAAAGCCAAAATTTCCCAATTAACTCAAAAATTTAAAAAAAAGAAAATCTGAATAGACCTCTAACAAGTAGAGATTTAATTAGTAATGAAAATATTTCATACCAAAAGAAATTGCTAGCCCATATATTTTTACTGATATATTTTACCAAATATTTAAAGGATAACATCAATCTTTCTCAAACTCAAAAAAGTAGAAGAGGAAGGAAGACTTTTCAAGTCATTCTCTGAAGCTGTTAATCTGATAACATAACCAAAGACATCACAATTAAAGAAAATGACAGACCAATTTTCTTTATGAATATAGACACTAGAAATCTCAACAAATGACTAGCAAACTTAATTGAACAGTATATAAAAAGGATTGCATAACATAACCAAGAGACATTTAACCAAAGAACAAGGTTTTTTAATCTAGGAAAACTAATGAAATTGATATAATGTCCTAAATTAAAATGGCCAAAACAACATGATAATTTTAAAGATACAGAAAAAGAATTACACAAAATCCAGCACATTTTAATGTTACAACAGACAACAAACTAGTACTAGAAGGGAACTTCTTCAATTTAATAAAGGCCATCTACAAAAAGCCCTACAGATAACACATACTTATTGGGAAAACTAATGCTTTTCCCTTAAACCAAGAACAAGAAATGTATGCTTGCACCTTTTCTATTCTGCATTGTATTGAAGATTCTAGTCAAGGAAATTAGGCAAAAACTAAATAAAAGACATTTAGGTTGGGAAGAAAGAATTGAGTCTACCTCTATTTGCAGAATACATTAAATTGTATATTGAAAATACATACATAAGAAATACAGACACACACAAACTATTAGAAATAAGTTCAGCACAATCAATATACAGAAAACAATTGAATTTCTATATATTACCATTGAACAATTCAAATAGTAAGTTAAGAAAACAGTTACATGTATAATAGCATCAAAAATAAATACTTAAGACTAAATACTTATTAGAGTATAGTTAACATAAAATATTATATTAGTTTCAGGTGTAGAACATAGTTATTTAACAATTGTTTACCTAATGAAGTGATCATCGTGACAAGTCTAGTAACCATCCGTCATCTGTTTTTTGCTTGTCTGGGAAACTTTAACTTGCCTTCAGTTCTTAGTAATAATTTTGCCAGGTAGAGTATTTCTGGTTGTAGTTTTTGTTTCTTTTATCACTTTGAATATCTCATGCCTCCTGCTTCTGGCCTGCCAAATTTCTGCTGAAAAACCGTTTATAGTCTTACAGGGGTTCCCTTGTACAGAATTAGTTGTTTTTTTCTTACTGCACTCTCATCCTTGGAGAAAATTCCAGCTACCCTTCTGGCACATGTCCTAAAATTAGTCAATGTATCACCTTCATGTATGACCCAGGCACTTTCAAACTGCTGCCTATGCTCTGGGACTCAGAATGAGTGAGTTTGTGTAGAGGACTTTTAAGAGTGAAGTCTCAATTTCCCATAGCCCTTCCACTCTCAAGGACATAAACTTTGCTGGTTTTTAAAAACAGATGTTTGGGAGGCTCCTCTTCTCAGTGTATGTTCTCCTGGCTATGGAGCCTGATGTGGGTCTCAGACTCTTTCCTCTTTGGGGAGGTACTTTTATGGTAGTGATATTCCTGAAACCAGGTGGTGAGTTCTGAATAGACCATGTCTCTGCCCTTTTTATTCATATCAATGTGGCTTTTTCAGCTGTAGAAAATTTTCCTGGCTAGTCTTCATGTCATTCTCAGAGATAGTCGTTCTATATCTACTTGTACTTCTGTTATGTCCATAGGAGCTCAGCCCAGGATCTTCCTACTGTGCCATCTTGACTCCACCTGAATAAATATAACCAGGAGGTCCAAGACTCATACACTGAAAATTACAATTGCTAAAAAAAATTAAGTGGAAAGGCATTCTGTGTTCATGGATTAGAAGACTTAATATCATTAGGAGAGTAAATCACCCCAAAGTGATTTACAGATTCAGTACCATACCTATCAAAATCTCAATAGCCTTTAGTGAAGAAAGGAAAAAGATATCCTAAAATGCATATGTCATGTCAAGGGAACTCAAATAACCTAAACAATCTTGAAAAAGAAGAACCAAGTAGTAGAGCTTATACTTCCCCGTGTCAAAACTTATTACAAAGCTATTGTAGTCAAAACAGTGAGGTAATGGCATAAAGATAGACATATTGACCAATTGAATATAACTTTGGGTCCAGAAATGAACCTATACTTTTATGGTCAATTAATTTTTGAAAAAGTTGCCAAGATAATTCAATGAGGAAATAATAATCTTCACAACAAATGATATTGAAGCAACTACTTATTCACATGCAAAAGAGTAAAGTTGGATCTCTTCTTCAAGCCATTAAAAAAAAACAATCAAAAAAGAAAAACATATTCCACATAATAAAAAATAAATATTTTAAGTTATATATGTGATAAGAGACTTGTACCCAGAATGTTTAAAGAACTCTTATGGCTAAACAATAAGAAGATATAACCCAATTAACAAACGGACACATTTTTGGTTGACATTTTTTTAAAGATAATATACAAATGGTCAAAAACACCTGAAAAATCTTCTCAACATCATTAATCATTGGGAAAATGTGAACCAAAACCACAATGAGATAGTACTTCACTCTCACTGGGATTACTATTATCAAAAAGATGAACAATAACAAGATTGACAAGGATATGGAGAAATTGGAACTCTCATACATTGCTAATGAAATTATAAAATGGTGCAGCCACTTTAGAACACAGTTTGACAATTCTTCAGAAAGTTGAACAGAGTTTGTGACACGGTAATTCAGCTTCTAGATATGTGCCCAAGAGAAATGAAAATGTATGTTCACAGAAAAATGTATATACAAATAGCCATAACAACATTATTTATAATAGTCAAAAAGTAAGAACTTGGATGTCTGTCAGCTAATGAATGGATAAACAAAACATATTATATTTATTCAGTTATAAAATGGAATAAAGTTCTGATCCATGCTATAATATGGACGAAGCTTGAAAACATTATGCTAAGTGAAAGGAACCAGACAACAAAGGCCACATATTGTATAATTTCATCTATATAAAATGTCCAGAATAGACAAGTCTATAAAGATGGAAGGTAGATTAATGGTTGCCAGGGGTAAGGAAGAGGGAGTGTGAGTATGAGATTTTTTTTTTTGAGATGATGAAAGTATTCTGGGATTAGATAGTAGTGATGATTGAACAGATTTTTAATATCCTAAAAACCATTGAATTGCACACTTTAAAAGTAAATTTTGTGCCATAAAAATGATGTCACAAGAAAGAAAGGTATTATAAAAAATAAATAAAATAAAAATTTAGTGTTCTCAATCACCCAGGGAACATGGGCAGTCAGTGGAGAAGGGCCTTTCACAGCTATGATAAAGTCCTAATGAACATCATGCTGTCATTACATCAAGTTATTTTATAGTCTGAGGTTGGATATCATTAATAATAATCCTGGCTTCTCAAAAAACCTCAAGTATCATTAGTAAAAATAAGGTATACATTGAGTTAAAAATAAAGTTTATTTTAGAAAGAAAAGCAACAGACCTTAATACATGAAATGTAGTAGTGGTGACCCATGTTATTAATTGATTTGAAACTCTTAAAAATTAAGATCAACTGCTAGAATATTATTATGTTTAAAGAATCAATTTTTATTTTAGTTTCAGTGTTTTAAGTGACTTTTATGAGGTATTTATGCTGGAAATTTTCATTTTCCTTTTTATAAACTGAAGTAGTTCCAGGTTCTGATATAAGCTACACCAGCATGTTTACTCCTCTTGATATGAGAGGTAGGAATGGTGGGAGAGGAAGAAACAACATCCTAAAAGACTTTATTTTTCACATATTTCTTTATTGCACTGTGAGCTTCACTATTTTTAACAGTTTATATACAAGACTATTGAGAATTTCTTTATAAATGAACCCCATATTTATAATTGATGTTTAATTTCCTAATTTTATGTTTTTAATTATTCAAAAAGTATTAACTGAACAACTACCATGATAATGCAAATGCTAGTGATGAATAATGGTAAGCAAAACAGATATTGTTCTTGCTTTGTAAAACTTATGGTTTGGCTGAGGAGACAGGCAATAATTGAGTATTCAAATAATTGAAAGTATAAATAAAAACTGCAAAGTGAGCAAATGAATTCACTGTTAGAAATGTTTGTAACATCAGAATGTGATCTAGGGTAGCATGTCTTGGTGTCTTCTTTGAGGTAATATCCTTTGAGCTGAGATTAGCAAGATAAACAGAAATTAATCAGATAATGTGTAGGTGGAGTTGAGGTAAGAGCATATCTGGATGGTGGTTCCATCTTAAGACTAGAAGAAGATTGATAGGTAAGAAGGCCCTCGTGCACACTATTGAAAAGAGGCATGTTAGAAAGTAGGTAGGGATCCCAGCTGTGAGACTGGGTTAAGAACTTAGGGTTCTATCCTAAAAGCAAAGGGAAGACATATAGGAGTTGCATGTCTGGGGAAATAGAGGGAGTGATAAGATCAGATATAGTTTTGAAAATTTTCTTTGACTGTTATGGACAATGGATTATGATGGAGAGAGAATCAATATGTGGCGATCCACCTGGAGGGTACTGCAGAGTCCAAATAGGAAATCACACAGCTTAGACTGGGGTGGTAAGACATGAGAGAAGTCAACAGATTTAAAATATATTTGGGAGAAAATCAAAAGACTTTCGATGTGTTAAATACTAAGAGTGATGGTAAAGTAGTTGTAAGAGATGACTCCTCAGTGTTTTGTACCTATTTTATGCAGTAGATGTTTTGTAATGCATTTGTCAACTCTTACCCTCCTCTTCCATTAGAATTTAATTGTAAGACCATCACATTAGGTACACTCTCATTTATCTTTTTTATGTGTTGAGATATATTGCACACAGAAGACATTCTATACATATTTGATGATGTTTTGGATTGAATTTGAAACTAAAATCTTTCAAAAATTATTAAAACCATTATTCTCCACTCTCAGTAATTTAAGTGCTTCTAGTAGATATTATTATAGGTCTGAGTAGGACTAAGTTATTATTTATTTTACCTGGTTGTCAGGCAGCTTCTGAGGCCACAAACTGCAAATGCAGAATATATATAATTTATTGACCCTTGTTCAAAGACACAGTGAGCTGCCCAGCCTACTTTAATTATGTTTGGTTTTATGGCTCCTTAGAGAAACACTTTGTCATTGATTGCATATTTTGGATGGTCAAAAAATGAATTTCATTAATGCTGAGCCTATTTTATGGTATCAATATAAATTTGGAATATATAAAACCATTAATTCATCATATGTACCTAAACAGATGTTTCATATAATAAAAATGAACATTAAAGGGTCGCTGTGCACATTTGGAGTAGTCAAATAAATTAAGTAATTATGATAAAAATAAAAAAGATGCCTAAGACCTAAATCTATAGCTAATATTAAATTGCAAAAAGATGAGCTCAGTTGACAAATCATTGCTGCTGACAATTTCTTACCATCTTGTCCTTCCAACACATAATTATACAAGTATTTCACTATTTTTTAAAGGAAAAATTGAAAGCCTTAGGTACTAATAATCTACTGTGAAATTATTTTTACCTAAGGGATTGCTCTTTTTTATTTGGAAACCAAATATTCATTATGTATTCTTTATAATACAGATGGTGGCTTTAGAAATAAAACACTGCAAATTCATACTCAAGAAGCACTTCAATGTGTTATAGTTTCTTTTTGTCACTAGAATAATTTTTAAGTCTTAATCATTTGTATCTATGACAATTTGATTGATAATCAAATATTTTAGTTTCATATCTAGACATGTAAGCCATTCAACCATTTGCTTCTTTCCAGGTAAGTTTCTCCTTTAATTATAAAGAGGGGAAAAAAGACACAGCAATGTCCATAGCTACTTAAGATACTAATACATCCACTAATAAAGCATTTAAGCACTGTTTACTTTTGTCTTCTTTGAAAAGAAAACAAAAGAAAATTTTGTTTTAAACAGAACTTTTTGTTAAGCCCTTGTTTCTAAGGTCCTCTTCCCTTGGACAATATAATTGGGCCAGAAAACTTTAAAATCTACATAGGACACTTTATTATCACTCTATAAAGCTGTTTTTTCAGGAATTATATATAGATATATCAAGAACAACATTATTTATGTATAATTAGAAATAAACCAATTAATATTTGAATTATCACAGTATTGCCCTACTTCCCCAGCTTCCAACTGCTTACCAAATGTTGGCACTTAGATGAACTTTTGTTATATTTAACCAGATAGTATTTTAAGCAGAGAGACTACTTAAGAAATCATAGACACTAAGTAATTTTACATTATAAGCATCTGAGAAATGAGGTGATAGGAGAGAGAATAAAAGAGACATGGACTAAATTTGGGACAACTGGGAACTGAGATGGAACAAATAATTCAGGGAACAGCTGCTATGTGAAGAAAATTAGGATCAGAGAGAAAAGAACTCTCAAGATACTGCTGTGAATTAAAATGGATTTATCTATGAGAGATTGTGTAAAGAATTGGAGTATTCTAATTACTTTTTTTTCTGCTTGAACTGTGATTCTTTGAATTTAACATCTCACTGAATTTTGGCCACTCAAGATCCTTGGATTTATTCAGATTACATACACTCACATATGCATGCTCATACATACACACACATTCATATGCAGACACACATGTATACCAGTTAATATGTTTAGTCATAATAAACACAAGAATTTTTAAATTGTGTTTTGTAATGTATTTTCTCTGTATACAGAAGATAAGTTATTAAAATGGCTCTTATCAATCTCTAATTACCAAGATACTGTCATTTGAGCACATATTTATATAGCTGTCTTCATTCATTACGTCAGTAGCATCCACCATTACATGAGTTAAAATAAAGGCCAGTAGATTCAAGAAGATGCAACATGATTTTTATAAAACAATTGAAAGAACAGATTGTGGGCCAAGATTAGACTTTGTGTTTCTCAGGTTCTTTTACATATAAGTCAACTTTATAATGGCTTTTAGCAGTGTCTTTTGTGTAAATATACTTCTGGTAGATAAGAAAATCTTTCATTTCTGAGCTTTGAGTGTATGAGTCAGCTGTGAGGAGTAGCTATGATGAAAGCTGGTTGCGTTTTCTTTGATTCTCTCTTCTTTCTAACTCGCTATGAGAGTTTTAGCAGTATCCATCCACCAAAAAACATGTAAAGAATTTGTTTGTAATCAGTTATACTAAGAATTCTGTGGAGAACTCTTAAATATGAGGCATACATTGAGTTCTATTATAAATCTTCCTCTTTATTACATGGGCTCTCAAACCAAAGATTGATTACTTTCTGAATTATGCATTTGGGCAAGTAAAGTTGAATTGCTTTATGGCTTCCTATCCACCATCTTACACAGAAATAATGTGTAAGATCTTATCAGAATTGGCACCTTCCTTTACTGCTAATAGAATGGTATGTAGGTAAAACCTTCTTTGTGAGACAAATGTCTACATGATTCAATGCTTCAAATTTGCCTTTACTTTTTGTGACAACAATTGAACTTTTGAAAAATGTATTACAAAGTAAAAATATCAAAACTATATATAATAATATATACATAAGATGCTAATCAGAGGGTTATTTATAATGGTAAAAAAATCTATTTAGCATTGATTAAATAGATTTTAGTAGATAATAGTACATCTTTACAAATATATGTTAGGTAGCCATTACAGCTTATATTATGTAATATTATCTTTTATTGATCATATAAAATGTTCACTATATTAATGGAAAGGTTATGAAATAGTATTATAGATATTTCTATTATATAATTTTGCTTCTCTGTATTTTAAACATTTTTATTACAAATAATAGAAGGCAACTCTAGTTATTAAGCAAGAGAGAATTTATTATAATGATGAGAGCTGGCTTGAGACTGGTCCAGAACTAATAATTTGAGGGGCCTTAGGAAATAGAAACTAGAGTAAAAGAAACAGTCTTAATTAGTACAACGTCACCTCTGCTGCCTCTGCTACTATGACAAATGAAACATGTACTTTCTCTCATCTTGTATCACTCATGATTAAAGTCTCACAGTAAAAAGGGTACTATTATTCTAAATTATGCCACTTTCCAGGCTCTGACTGTTTAGGAAAAGTGAGGAATCTGAAGCATTTTCACTTTCCACTTTGGAAGTGGGATACTAAGAATTACCTTTTCAATAATTCTTTAGGCTATAGAAATTAACTACTTTCCCTGGAGAAAATCAGGGTGGAAGGATCAGGTACCTGACATTGCCCTATATGGTATATGTCTTTCACAATATTTTATCTTGAGAATAAAAATTAACATTATACCAAAAAAATACAAATTATTGGACATCTATAGTAAGCTAGCATTGTTAGTTCTTCAGGGGGTCAAAAAGAAGAATTATATTGTGTTTATGTTACAAAAAGAAATATTAATTTAAAAGTCTACTATAACAAGAGGTAGAAATTATTTTTTCTTCTACAGGAAAATGGGATATGCATTATAACATCATTTATCAATATCTGTCTATTTATCTCAGGAGATCCACTGCTTTCGATACTGTAATTCATCTTAGAACTTAGAATATAAATCCCCAGTGTGTCATTGTTGATAATGACATCTCCAAAGAGCCCCGCTAAGCTCTATCATTGTAATTTTTTATTTGGAAGGAAAATCATGTTTATGGAAGCCCTATAAGATAATTGATAGAAATGTAGTTTTGCTAACATCATTTGTAAATAGCCTTAAAACATTTTCACCATCTGCTATGTCACAGAGACCATGAGGTATTCTCCAAGAAGATCCTCTAAATTTGACCTTGAGAACCCTAGTCCATCTGTTGTAAATTAAAATTAAACTAGTTATTATTTGGGTACTTGGTTCAGAGCCAATTTCTATAGGATACTACTGAAAGGTTGATGAGATTTGAGATGACTATTTTGTCATTGGGTTTGATGAAATATAAAGTTAAGAATATAATTTTAGGTGGAGTAGAAATGAGAGTTTGAGTATGAAATGAATCTCCACGTTTTTGCCTGTCTATGTCCTCCTTAACTGTGACATGTTCATGAAAATCAATCAATCAGTTAAATAAAATTTTTCACCAGTTAGTATTTATTTGCTGTAATCATTGATTGAAAAACTTGGAAAGAGGTTTATTTTTAAGGGTTATGGGATTTCAGTCTCTAAAACTGCCCAGATACTTATATTTTTAAAAATAGAAATCTTCTAATAATTTGTATGTTTAATTTATCAGCTTCTGTTTTAGAAAAAGTTATTTTTTTTCTGGAACTCTTATGTTAGAATGTATGGAAGTAAACTTTTAACCATGTAATTATATTCACTATTATTACTTTGCTTTTCCGATTCAAAATAATCTGACATACCTCTGATTCTCAGAATTCTATGGCTGAAACTTTTGCCTACCCAAAAGCTTGCCCTTATATGTTTGAGATCAATGGTTCTCAGGAAAGATGAGAACTTTCCTCATCCCAGCAGATAAATCATGATTATGTTAAGCCAGTCATAGTGATTTCATTCCCTTTTTTAGTGATATATTTTGGACTTCACATGTGATCCACTTCTAGTCAGGAGACATAATGAGTAGTCTTTTGGGGAGCTTCTGAAAGAGACTTTTTTTATACCTAATAGAAAGAGAGAGACTCCAGAAAAGCAGACTCTATTTCTCCTGACATTTTATTTCTTTATACTGTGGTAGGATTTGATATCTGAAACTAAAGAAGCCATCTTAAAACCAATGAGGTAAAAACACATAGAAAAAAAGTAAGAATAAAGAACAGGAAGATAGAATTTAAGTTTCTAATGACAAGCATTGAATTACTATGCCAAACCCTAGAACTGCCAAACTTTAGAGTTCTTATTATATGAAATAATCAAATATTTTCATTGATCAAGGTACAATATGTTGAGTTTTTTTATATGGTAGTTGAATTCACCTTAACAGATGAAATAACTTGTGAATAGAAATGTTCATTGCATATGCTTAATATAATTGAGATAAACATATAATAATTAGATGTACTAAAATATATGCACCTTTTACCTTATGTTTGTTGGACTAAATCTAATTTGCTTGTGTTCGATTATGAAGTAAAAAATGTAATATACATTATGAAATATTAGTTCATGAATTCAAGATGGTTTTTAAACTCAAGGTACTTTATGATTATATTTAGCTGCCTAAATTTGTAACTCCCTATTTGTTTATTATTTCAACGAAAAGCTGCTGAACATTTATCATTGTTTAACTGTTGGAGTAACAAAGAAGACAAAATATGATTTTTTCTTTTCCTAGAACTTGTAACTTAGTGGAACATATGTATTGTGTATGGAATAGTTTACATACATCTTATATAATGTGTGTGTGTGTGTGTACATACATAATTAATGAATTCTCTGGGTATTATGAAGAATTGTGCATTATTGTTATTACTGTAGGAACAGGCCTTGTCTAGTCTGCAGTCTGTGAAGATGTCTCTAAAGAAGTGATATTTAAATTGAGATAAAAAAAATGAAGAGGAATAAGACCAAAAGAAAGGCGTTAAGAGAAGAGAGCCTATTCTGGAAAGAGAGAAAAGATGTGAAAGCTCTAAGATAGTTAAAAGACTCAGAAGAAACTTAATTTGTCCAAAGAATGTGAAAAGAACAGAGAAAGTATTGCCAGATGGGATTAGAGGGCAGGCAGGGCCAGGATCATATATGTCTTTATATGTCTAAACACAAATGGGAACATAGAGAGGTTTTAAGGAGTGTAGTGCCACAATTTTATTTTTTAGAAGATTCTCACAGTACTGTATAAAATAAATTGGAGAGGAAGAATAAGAGTAGAAGACTAGATATGAGATTTCTGCAATAGTCCTTGTGAAAGATGAAGATGTGAGGAGAACAAAGGCAGAGAAAAGTGGACGTATTCAAAAGATATTTAAGAAATATAGTTAAAAGACATGGTCTTTAAAGTAATGAGCATATAATTTATCATCTGGAATAATTTTGAGAATAAATATTAATAATCAAATCCCAGTTAAACAGGCATAAACTGGAACTGTCCTGGGCGAACTAGAATGTATAGTCACTCTGAGCATAAAAGTTAGTAGAGAATAAGGAAGGACCAAATGCCACACCAAATACCCTCTCAACATGTAAATGTCTGATAATAATTAACTTTGGCCCTGGCCAATCTCAGGAACTACTTAAATTTTAACATTGACTGTTAATTTATTAAATAGAAGACATTAGAATCCAATAACTCATTCTTTTTATACTTCAGCATCTCCTTCTTAGACATGTCCCAAGGGTTTACTTCTTCAAGATAAATCATAGTGTTTATAAGATTTTAGATGACACAAGCAAGTTCTTATTTTTTGTGTCTCTGACTGTTTTTTGCGTCTCTTAGACCTTGTTTTTTGTGTCTCTGACTTTGCTACAGAGGAGTCTGTGTCAAATGCATTACTGATTCTTTTTCCTAGGTATGACTGTTATTTAGGAGTCATATTAAAGACCATTCAACTAGAGCAGCGACAACTATAAAACCTAGCCGTTAACAAGCCTCCTCTCTAGAGATTTACAAGGCAGCTTCTAAGTTTTACTTAATTACATAGTTTTAAAAAACATTCCTGCCTTTATATACTATCAAAGATTAAATATGGTTGGCCTGTCATGCAAAGACTTTACTGCTATTTCAAATATTTCTCTTATGCCTCTCTGGTCTCCTTACATAATTACACTCTGGTATTTGCACTCAAAAATACCTTTTCCTCTTATTCTCTCTTCTATTTCCTCTTGTTCTCTCTTCTGTTTATACCAATTAGTGTTAGTGTGTGTGTGTTTGGAATTTTTCAGTAAACAGTGTCTTTTAGAAATATTCTCTAATGTTTGATATCATCAGTTTTTATTATTTATTTTTATTAACTGTATAATATTCTTTACTGCCAGAAATGAGAAAAGCAACTCATGAATATTGGAAAATACATATTAGAACCAGTTAACTAAAAACAATTTGAAGAGTAGTTCTGCTTTGGGAAGAAAGTGGCAATAACAGCCTTTAATCTGCCAAGGAACATGCTAAATCTGATATACCATAAAATATCTTAAGTTAAATAACAGGTGATCCAGTTTCTTGACTACTTTGGAAGAGTCTATTATCCCAAGTTTGTATAGAAACCCTTGGCCTTTTTGTTATTATACATGAAGATACTTTCAATCAACTCATGTTATAATAAAATTAATATTAATGTTCATTAAATTGCAAGGTCTTGATATTGTTCTAAATCACCAAGTAAGATTTATTCATTCTTTCCTTATGTATTGTTTGAGCACCTTCTATCTGTCAGACATCATGTTAAACACTAGTGAAACAAAAATGGGTAAGATATTTTTCCTAACCCCTAGGAGTTTCCAGTACATTATAAACAAATAGATACAATGAAGTATGGTATGTGTTCTAGTAGAATCTCTAATGGGTATAAAGGCATGGCTACTTTAGCCTACGTGGGTCAGAAATAGCTCTATATAGGGAAGTGATATCTGGCAAGGTTTTTATAAATATATCCACAAAGTAAACCATAGTTAGTATATTTTTGTTGGGTATTAGTTGAGATAATATAACAAAAAGACCTCTGAATACAGTGGTTCAAAAAAGTTGGCTTATTTCTTCCCCACAATATAATACAGAAATAGGAAGGTAGTCTAATGTACATAGCAGCTCTGTTACATAGTCCCTTTGAGGACCAGCTTTTATCTTTTTTGTGGTTTCACCAGTAATTAGTGTTTTGTGCATCATGTGGGCTACAGATCCATATTTCTACTCAAAGGAAGTAGGGCAAAAAGGAAACAAAGAACAAGTGCATTTTTTCCAAAAAACTTGATGTGTAAATTCAACACATCACTTCTGCTCATACCTATTTTCTGAGAACTTAGTAAAGTAGCCATGTCTACTTAGCTGCCAGCAAAGTCTTGGAAATATAACCCCTACTTAGATGACAATGTACCCTGCTAAAATCAAGCAGTGGAGAATTTTACTAATAGGGAGAAGGGGAGAATGAATTCTGGAGAAAAATTTATCTCTCTCACAACTGAGAAGAATGTCTAATTGGAGCAAAACCAAGAGCACAAGTATACTTATATATACATGATTATAACTATTTATGTATAGTATGTGGTGGTTTTTAAAACATTAAACACATATAGAGTAAGTCTTTTTGATTTGGACTTAAACTTAGTATGTGGGTATTTAAACAAAGCACTTAACGTTTTTCTTCTGCTAGAAAGATAAGTGTGTTCGGCATTCTGGGATCTTATTCAGATACTTGGCTAAAACCAGCTCTGTGGTCTCATGCAAGTCATTGGACTTTAAGTCTTAGATTTCTAAACTGAGAAATGTGAATAACCACATGACCTCTTTGTTTAATTTTTTTGTACTAAAAGAATTATGACTCAATATATTAAGCTATGCTCTACTTAGTTATATTAAAGTGAGAAATGTATGCACAGAGAATTCTATTACTAGATTTTAAGCAGATACCCTATAGTGTGATGGAATTGCTCAAAGTATTCTTTGTATTACAAAGAAAACATTCCATGTGAGTATATCACCTGTGACACATATTTATGCTGTTTTGTATCACCTGTGACACATATTTATGTTGCCACCATAAAAAAAAAACAACAGATAATTACTCATCAAAAGCATCAAGATAGGTATTGTTAAGGCTACATACAAAAGATATATTTTCCATACCTTAGCTTGAGCACATATTTAGGAGGTATAATGTTATCTTTTGGCCAGAAATCCACCCCAAAATTAAACTAAATTTAAGATCTAAAGAATTTTTTTAGCCAAGGGCTACGTAACAAATAACGACTAGCTTAAAAATAATTACAGTACTTACTATTTACTGTTTTGGCTTTGTTTTTTAAGTAGATCTAGGTTGTTTACAGACATGATTCTCTTATTAACAGAGGCTTGGTTTGATTTGGCTTTTTTTTTTTTTTTTTTGAGAAGCCTAAGGAAGTGGAAGTGGATTAGCTGGTGAGGTGTTTAGCATAGATAGACAGATATGGTAATTTTCTAAAGGAATTTTAACCATTTGATTTTATTAAAATCATAAAAATGACAGACTAGCTTTACCAGCTTATTTGTTAAAAATAGGTAAATAAATAAAACCACGGCTCCTCCTCCTCCCTAGTTGTCTTTTCAAGCATTCTGATACTTGCCATCTACTAATGAAGGGCCTTAACTAGCTGACCACTAGAGGTGGAAGATTTTTGCCCAGAGGGAAAAATCCTTGGGTCATTATAAGGGTTTGTGGTGAATAACAGAGTGATTTATAGTTTGTAAAGCAATTCTTTTTACAACAGGAAAACAATCACATATTTTTCTAAACTAACTGGAAGAAGCTATGCAGATCTGGTGATAAACATTTTTTTTTTTAAAGAATTCTTTTGTAGCTGTAGTAAAATTGTGATTAGGGTGATAATGTGGGTTAACTGGAACCCAAAGGAGTCGTAAACTCAGTCACACAGTTGTTGGAAACACAAGTTTGGAAGAACAGCTTGTAATAACAAAGAAGGTGAGCCATACTGCTTTATTGTGCCAGTCCTACATAAAAATGGGTAAAATGAAGCTAGAACAAAAAGACTTTTCTCAGTACACCCTTTTGCTATTTTTGCAAATTACTTTTAAAGTTTTAGATTCGGGAGTTGTAGAATGATCCACTTAAGTCTTAAATTTGGAATTCATCAGGCAGCATAAGGAAAGCATATTTAAGTATTAGGCTTTAAAACAAGCAAAGAAAATACTTGAATACTAATTGACCTTCACAAAGTTGTTTCTTTCTTTTAGGAGTTTGTGAATAGAGTTGAACAATATACTCCTTTTAATTAAGTATATATTAACCTCACCAAAAAGTCAGGATAGCTGTCTTTTCATTGCATTCATTGTTCATTCAACTCTTGTCTGAAAGTAAGTGAGGAGCAATAGGAAGAACAGGAATAGGTGCAACAGAGAAAGGGGCAGAGGAATTTTCCTGCCTGGAACAGTGGTGCGTAGGTACACGTGGATTTTTTTTTTTAAGTTTTATCAAACACTCATGACTAGATACTTTTTTAAATTAATAAATAATTTTCAAAGCAGTTTTGCATTTTAGAAAAATTAAGCAGAAAGTACAGGAAGTTTTTTTCATCTTTTTCACTTTTTAAAAGAAGAGTTAATGTCAGCATTTCTACCCAGTAAAAACAAACTACTTTATGCATAGTTTTTAAAGTATTTACCACATGCACCACATTTTCTCCAAGTCTTCTTTATCCAATCTAACTGTAATGTTTATATTTTTTCTTCTCATATTTCAATAGCAGAAATGGCAATATGTGGACCTAGAGTATAGGGTGATACAGTTGTGATCAACTGTTAGCTTCTCGTATAGGTTATATAATTATAATCAATTGTAGACCTAATATTTGGGCTGTATAGTTGTATCTAATTATGGGCCAAAAATACAGAGAGGTACAATAATAATAAATCATGGATCTATTTGTGGACTTTGCATTTGTACTTAATTGTGGGCCAATAGTATCGCAATTGTAACCTAAGAAGAATTGAAAGAAGAATACAAGAAGAAGGAACTTAACATTTTTTTGGACACCTGGTATGTGCCTCAAAATGTCTTATAGACTTTACCTGTTATTTTATTTAACACTCAAAGAAATATTATAAATTAAGTATTATAATTTCTGTGTTTAGAAATTGAAAGCTAAGAGAGTTTAACTAGCTTCTTCAAAACCCCACATATATAAGAAGTGAAATAGGTATTTGAACTGCAAGTTCTCTATTCTTTCCTCACCATCTAGAAATGGCAATTATGTGGCATTTCAGGCCACATAATAGCAGACCTTAATTGATCCTAAAACACATTTCTGTTCCTAACTTAGCCCTGAATTTCTTCTCTTAGTATACTCTAGATAGCCATTATCAATCAACTATAACTGGCTTATAAAATAGCACCTATTTGTCACCCCAATCTTAGTCCCAGTGCATAAATTTTAAAAAATTAACACAATTCCCTCCAGTCTATTCTTTAATAACCCCTTGCCTTCATCAGATCTTCCTTCCCCCACCTTTTTCAGTGTTATCTCAAACAAACTTCAGTACTAGTTCAAACAAGCCCTTACTTGGGTCTACAAACCTTTGATACTTATTAACCTGTGCTATCCTAAATACTCGAAGACTGGGATCTACAATATGCCTCCAAATATCCACTAACACTTCTCTTTAACTTGTGTGACAAATAATTAATTGCTCTTCTTAGCCACTTCTGAGTTTGAATGTATGAGGGGAGTGTCTTACAATGGAAGGCCTAAGAATAAAAAGATGTTTTTCTAACAGCTCTTTAAGCAGCCCTGAAAGCACACATCAGAGGTAAGTGTCAATGACACATAATTTTGAGCTTGCTCTCAGTTCTGTACTATGCCCAGCAACATCTTCCTGAGTATTTACAATGGCACAGAACCTCTAATTTCATGGATTTAAAAGTGCAGTTTAGTTCCTGCATAATCTCCCATCCACCTCAAATAAAAAGACAAATCACATTTGTTATGGAGATACCTACCATTTAAAAGCTCCTAAAATTAGTAAATGGTGTGTTTGCTAAAGGACTGTGGCATTAAGATACTCCCTGCCTAGGCTCAACCACATGGGATCTCATCTCAGATATAAAATCTGGAGCCACACTGGTTTTAGAATACAGAGAATATTATTTTTCTTTTTTAACTGTAGTTGTTATTTCATTTAAGCTCTTGCTATAAAGAAGACTCTTAAGTTAGCCCCTTTAGTAGGATTTATTGTACTCACATAAAAGCCCAGAAATAGCTAAATCATTCAGCTTCAGTCAGGTAGGAAACATATTGAAGTGATATCCCAAAGAGGGCAGGGCACATGGGCGGTCAGTCCGCAGGATCTTCATACTTGTGCTTTGCCATTACCTGCTCGGTTACGCTCATGGCCTTCGGTTTCTATGTAAATCAGCTACATCTAATTTTTAACTGACCCTGTCTTTTTAACTGACCCTGTATTTTCAACTAACTCTTAACTTCTGTTTTCTCTTAAATTTTTACCTTGCATTTTTAAATGACCCTTGATTTCTGCTTTCTCTTCACTTCTAATTTCTCATAATTTGAGCCTATATATGGCCTATTACAGTCTCTTCATAAAATTTCTGCAATATAGTTTCTCTTTCAGCCTCAACTCCTACTGTTGTCAATCCCTCATGTATCTTTATTTTCCAAGACTCAGAATCTAATTGACCTAACATGCAATTAGGAAGAAAAAAAATTCATAATCTAAATATTTAGAGACAAGTACCATTATCATATTTACACAATTCCTTCCAGTCTATTTTTTAAAACATCTATGCATTCAAAAGATAATCACATAAAACTGGGCTCATATTATATATAGTTTTCCATTTTCATTTCACATTTAACCTTATATCATTGACACTTTCCAATGACATTAAGTATTACTTTAAATGCATCTCTCATGGCTTTATTTTGAAAACCTTAACTTCAACATTGTCTTGAAGAGATTCTGTGCATTCCTTTCTTATACTTAGTAAGAGATATTTTAGCTTTATAGTTTCATAGAGAGCCACTGTTAATTTAATAGCTAATGATTTATAATTTATTAATTTAATAAAAGCAGGATAGAGAGAAGTCATTGATTTCTTCCCCTTGGTTCATCATGTTCCCTGAGAATGCTATATTCTGCTGAAGATGAAGCTTCTCTAGCCACTGGCTGGATCCCAACAACACCTCGTACGTTACTGTATTAGATGCACAACATAGGATTATCCTATGCCATATGTGAAATATTGCTGATTTCCAGTAAATTCACTAGTGAGCACAGGTAGACATATTAATTTTTGATCTATAATCAGAATGCAGAGTGAACAACATGCTGCTTTGGCAGAACTAATCAATGAGACTCTTTATATACTAAGGTCAGTGACTTTTCTTTTAAGAGCATACAAATACAATTATAAAAACCATGTCTCCCTTTATACTGTATTTATGGAAATTTGTTGAAAGATAAAAATATAACTTAAATATAAGTTGCTCTGATTGTTATATATCGCAGACATGAATATAAACAGTCTAATAACCAAAGTGCTTAGAGAACACAGAATTTTGATTAGCTTAATTTTATAGTCAGCTGGTTTCTTTTTTAATTAATTAATTATTTTTTTATGGTGACTGGTTAACGAAATCCAATGTTTCAGCTGTACATTTTAACAGTAAGGCATATATATATTTATACTGTGTGTTCACCTCCCATAGTTAGATTTTTTTTGTCATCACAGATTTGACCCCCTTTACTCCATTTACCTCCCCCTACTCCCTATCCTCTGTGAAGTTTAAACAATAATAACTAAATTCGATAAAGGCAACATTTATTAAGCACTGACTATCTCCCAGACACTCTGTTTGATGCTGTTGTACATAAGTTCATGCTTATCTGTAGTTTTTTCCCCCTCAGTTTCAGTTAATTTCAATTAACTGTTGTCTGAAATATTAAATGGAAAATTCCAGAAATAAACAGTTCATAAATTTTAAATTAGGCACTGTTCTGAGTAGCTGATGAACTCTAACAAGTCCTGCTCCCTCCCATGGGGTGTGACTATTCTTTGTCCTATGAATCCATGCTATATTTGCTGCTTCCCACCCTGTAGTCAGGAGATGTTTGTAGCCAACTTGGTTATGAGATGGACTGTTATAATATTGTGGTATTTATGTTCAAGTAACTATTATTTTACTTAACAATGGTTCAAAACACAAGGGTGATGATGCTGGTGATTCAGATATGCTAAAGAAAAGCCAGAAGTGCTTTCTTTAAGTGAAAAAAAATGTGGAAAGGTGAAAGTTCTTGACCTAAAGGCATTGTATTATCTCACATCATCACAAGAAGAGTAAGTGCAATACAAGAAGATATTTTGAGGGAGATAACATTTCATATAACTTTTATTATAATATATTGTTATGAGTGTTCTATTTTATTTTTAATTATTGTTAATCTCTTAATGTGCCTAACTTCTAAATTAAACTTTATTATAGGTATGTAGATATAACAAAAAACATAATATATGCAGAGTTCAGTACTATCCAAGGTTTCAGGCATCCACTGGGGTCTTAGAATGTCACCCTCCCACACCATAGATAAGGGAGAACCACTGTATTTATCAGAGTATCTTACTCCATGACTTCTCACAGCAATTATATTGTTACTATTTTCCTCACTGTATAAATAAAGATACTGAGACTGAGAACTTATTTACACACTACTATACATATTAGAAACCCATGCTTTCTCATTCTGGGTTTATTTATTCACTCAAAAATATTTAATGAGCACCTACAACATTCCAGAGATGGTGCTGGACACTGGGAATTAAATTATGGACAGAAGAGGTTCATTCCTCATGAGTTTATAGCCCAGTAGGAAAAACGTACTTTAAAAATAAATGAAAAATAAAAATCATGGAGAAAGACAAATACTGTATAATATCACTTATATGTGAAATCTAAAAAAAGCCAAACTCATTGAAACAGAGACTAGAATGGTATTTACTAAGGGTTGGGGGGTTGGAGAAATGGGGAGATGTGAGTCAAAGAGTACAAACTTTTAGTTAGAAGGTGAATAAGTTGTGGGGATCTAATGCACAGCATTGCCAGTATAGTTAATAATGTTGTATTATATCCTTGAAAGTTACTGAGGCTAGATCATAAATGTTCTCACTGCAAACATGAAATGATCACTATGTGACATGATGGAGGTAATCAGGTAGCAATCATGTTGCAATACATAAGTGTATCAAATAAACACACTGTACCCCTTAAACTTACACATTATTAAATATCAGTTTTATCTCAATTAAAACATAATTGTGCTACAAAAGAACACTACAGAAATCTATGAAAACCGAGCCAGCACTTATTCTTCACTGGTTGTTGCTTCTATTTATTGGATACTTACTATGTTGCAGGCACCATGTTAAACTTTGTACAAGTTACTTAATTCAATCCTTTCAAGCACTCTAAGAACTAAATACTATAATTATGTCCTATACATACATAAAGACCCTGAGGATTAGAGAAGCAAAATAATCTACCTAAGGAACACAGTGTGGGAGCTGGAGTTTTAACTCAGATTGATCTCATTGCAAGACTCTCTGGCCCACACAATGTTATTCAAGAATTAGCGTTTCATGTTCATTTTTGTAGGATTATATATTAATCACTTTTACAGTTTTCTTTTTCTCCTTTTTTGATTTTCATCTACCCCTCCCCCACCACACACACACACTCATTTACTATCTGTTGTTAAAGAAAAAGTTTGCTGACTTCTGCTGCAGGGCTAAACTTTGTGATTACTAAACCATAATGCATTTTATTTGGTATAACGTGTAATATGGGGAAATTAGAAGTGACAAAATATATGTAGGCTAGAGAGTAAAGTATAACTCACTTATCTGCCTGTGGCGCTCCATCTTTGATGCTTTCTTGTTAAGTAGGTACATGTTTAGTGCTGATTACCTACATTTGGCCTTCTATACAATGCTTTTTTGCTTTTTCAGAACCTAAAATTCTCACAAGTATTTTCTAAAATTACTATCTTTAGAGTTTTCTATTAAATATATTTGTTATCCTGAGATAAGTGATTCATGTTTAAAATAACTCTATTGCATGCATTATTAATAAGATAGTCATTTTTTCCCCTATATGACATACAAAAACTTGAAATAATGGCAGTGCTTGTATAACCTATGACATAGATCTATGAGTTAAAATTGTATACAATTGCATTTTCTCTGGACCTCTGCCCTGTTATTCTCTCATATTCATTCACATTTTCTTTCCTTCTTTCTCCTATTTCCCTTGCTTTATTTCAAGTTACCTTTCCTTTTTGAGACTATCATAGGCTTACAAATCTGAAAAAAAAGACATACCCAAACTCAAGGCAGTTTCTTAAATCTCTTGTTATTCATTTAATCTGTATATTATTCTAATTTTTTTTTCTTTTTACCTTTAAAACAGCATAAAGTGGTATAATAGATTTAGGTTTCCACAGTATAAATTGTAAAATATTTTTGGATATTGTCAGAATATTTTGGAGACCTTGGTCAGTGTTTTTTTTTGTTTGTTTGTTTGTTTGTTTGTTTTTACCACTAAGTTTTCCACTGGATATCTAACTTATGTAACATTTCCACATCTCTGTTTTCTCATTGTTAAAAAGTGGGGGTTGGACCATGTCATTTATAAGGTCCTTTAAGCCTGAAAATTCTATGATTCTTTCTGTAAGATTTCTTACAGATAATCTTTGTTCTTATACTGAGCACAAGGAATTTAAAATATATTCTGTCAGTCTGAAAAATAATGTATAAAAGACATTCAAAATGTGTGTTCCTTCTTTTGTGTATTGTTTGTAGTTCCACTTCTTAGGAAGGAAACAGAGAGAAAAAGTAGTAGTCAGAAATATGAGCAGAAAGCAGAATTTAAACCTGGAAAACAATTTGTCCATGAAATTTAGTCCTGGGGGAAACATGGATGCAAAATTTTGTCTATGAAGTATTTTAATAAATAATCATAAATAATATGATGTGTTACTCTTTATAATAATTACATATACTATGACTCATTTGTAATATCTAGTTGTTAACTTAGCTGCCATTGCCAAAGTCATATATAATTAAGCTGAAAATTTTCACTTTTCTCACCTACCCAATTAAAAAGACGGGAAGGAGTGCCTTTGAGGAACTTTTTATCACTCTGATACTCTGTGCTCATATTGAATTGTATATCTGAATGTATTTTAACGGGCAGGAATTAGGGTAATATAAGATACTTAAAGATTATTTTGAGCTTGAGGGGATATTTTTTAAGAAGTGTCTTTTAAATTATGACCATTTTGAATTTTCTAAGTTAAGACTGATGTCTTTTCAGAGATTTGGAGTTAATAGTGGTCTGTAAACAAATTCACTACAATATATCTATATATAAAATTCTTAAGAACCAGTGTGTGAAGATTGTTTTAATCAAAAGATTTTGACGTATTTTAAATTTATTTTTATATTGTACACGATGAATATTCAGTTTTGTCAAGATCCCAAATGAGTGACACACTCAAATTGGCCTGGACAATGATGTGTGGAGGCCAGTGATATGGGAGCTTACGAGTTAATGCCAGCAACCAAACAGCCATTTCCTGGGAAGAGTAGGAATGCATATTGAAGGGTGTGACCTGTACATTTTCAAAATGGCCCTTGTACTTGATTTAGTGCTCTGCTGTTACTGTCTCTAAAGTCTAAATTCTGAAGATAAGACTCTGCATTTTCATTTTACACAAATTGTCTATACAAGTCATGAAGCTAGTCCTGACCATCTGTATCTACCTAAGCTTTAGTTATGTGCTCAGTTGAGATGTGTATATATATATATATCTCAACTCCAAAATAGGAAGAGAACGATGCAATATCAATATTATTAAATATTTAATTAATATATTTAAAACCCAACAGTGGTCAAATTTACTGTTTATAAAAGTTCATTTCTTTTGAAAGTAATTTTGTTGGATGTTTCTTGCTTCTGAAGAATTCCAAAGGAGCCATATTTATGATAAAAAAATTATGGCTAATTGTAAATGAAGTGATCTACTCATAGAAAAATGAACAAAATTATTTGTTTAAAAACTCTGCAGGTTCAGTTAAAAAAATGACAGTAAAAATATATTTTTATATACTTTTATGATATGGGCTGGTCATCTACTCAAATAAATAATGCACAGGACTTAAGTAGGTATTAAAATTGCCTGGTATTACATACAGCAAGCTATTCGTGGACATTATCCTTATGATAAGCCACATCATAGGGTTCTAGCTTAACTTATATCCAAGTTATAGATGGATATATTTGAATTAGGATCTCACCTCTGGTACAGACTCTTGTGGTTAAGATTTCTGTATGATTCAGAGAATAGTATGATAATGACATCGAAAGCTCCACCACTTGACCAGTACATTTCCCACTTACAAATTAATTCCAGACATTTCTTTATTGTTTCAAAGTAGCAAAATAAATGAATTATTAAATGCTTAACTGCTCTTTAGATTTTTTTTGCCTTTTCTGGATTATTTTAAATGTACTTTATGAGATGTTTGCAAGGTATCTTAGATATCCTAAACTATGCTTTGTTGCAAAACAATGAAAATCAATAGATAAATTATTTTCAAAATATTTTCACATGTTGTACTGAGCTGTGAGCTGACAAAATAAAGATAATGATAGGAAATAAAGTCCGTAGACACTGTCAGTACCCTTTAGCCAAAGGCCAATAGGAACATATTTGGAATTATATAGTTTGGGATTATTACTCATTGCATGGAGAGAAAACATTTGCCATAGGTAACCATGGGACGTATCAGTAAAAACATGTTAGAAACAACCTACTATATAGCATTTGAGCTTTGGTTAGGTGATTTGGAAGTGGGTATGAGGAAATAAGCTTTTCCTCTAGATTAAATGTGGTAAAAAAAAAAAAAGCAAGAGCAATTCTATGATTGGGTATCTCAATAAATTTTATCTAGAGGAAGGGAAGGCTAGAATAAGGATAAAGCAGTAATTGGTAGAATAAAAAAAGTATCATTCACTCATTTTAGCTAAGAGAGTGATGTTTGGTGTTTTGTAGGTAGCACAGTGACCTTGTTTTTGTTGGTGTTTTAAGAAATTATAAATTAGATTTATTTTGTCTTACTTTATCATGGTCTTATAATAACATTGTCTGAGATTGGTATTCCGTAAAATTATGTTCAATAGAAGAATAACAGGGCCTAGATGTAGTGCCAGGCCGGCTTCCCAATACTGGGGGCTACTCTTTAATTTCTTCTCAAGGCTAAATGAAATGAAAGCAAGAATTCAAAGTTAAGCAACCATGAAAGTTGCTTTCACCCAGGAGACGTCCACTGGATATTGGTGAGCCTAACTTCCATTTTGATTGTCAGGTACTGTTAAAAAAAACGACAGTAAAAAAAAAAAATAGAGCCTTCTCAAGAATTTATATCTGATCAGAGAATGCTACAACAACAAAGAGGCCACATGATTTATTTCTTTCTCCCCACAACTCTTTACAGAAGGCAATGATCAGGAAACTTGTTTATCTTAATGTTGATGTTGGGTGGAGGGGGAAGAAGAATCCACTGAGAAATTGTAAACACAAGTCAGTTCCCATGTTCTAACCTCTGTATCACTTTTCTTTGTCTAGAGACAGAGAAATTTTGGAGTTCTCCAAATGTTTTCTTAATGGTTTTCATTTTCATACTTTATTATTGTATTTGTCAAGTTATTTTGTAAAGCTGATTAAATATCTTTTTTCCTTACTGAACTGTGAATTCTGATGGCAGGAAAAAAATCTATAAATTGTTACATTTTTTATTAGTATTTGATACAATATACAATTTGTTTTAAACATATGTTTGATGAAATGCATTGAGTTCTACAACTTTCAGTTTATTCACATTTTTAATCATGTCATCAGTTCTCTCTGATCTTCAATATTTTTTCCTCTTTGGATGAGTAATGTGAAAAATTATGAAAACAGTAACTTCCCTGGAGATTGAGCATGTTGATTTTTTTGGTTTTTAAAAACAGAGTCTTCTTGAAGTTAGCAACATTGCCTACTGGAAAATTATAGGAGCAGAACATTTTATTTTTTGTTAAATTGTCTTACATAACTTTGTGTTTTGCCAAGTGTTTATTTTGTTTTGGTAATCTACATTTTCTGACAATATTAATTAAGAAAGTATAATGATATAAAAAAATTTTCTAAGACAGTTCTTAATGACTTTTGTTAACAAGACTAATCAAAACCTATACTAATATTATGGTTTGAATTTAAAACTTAGGACTTTTATAGAGTACCAATTTATCTGCAACATTTATATATTTACTCATTAGTAATGTCTAAATATTTGGTGTGATAAGTTCAAAGCTAAAACACTAAAAATACTTTTAATTTTACAATACTTTCAGTAGAAAAGAAAAAAATAATTTATTTTCTGACTTAAAACATGCAGAAATGACAAGTTAAATATCACAACACAACAACATTCAGGGGTGGAGTGTTCTGGCTTTTTTTTATTTTTTGAAGTAAAGATATGTATATGTATATTATTTCATTGTTATTCTTTTATCAACTATTTCAGTGCCTAGTTAGTGATAAAGAATTTAATGTATATTCTTTGACTTTATCTATTTCATGTTTCCATTGCTCTGATTTTTTGCCATTATGACCAATGTTACTAGTAGAATTATTAGAGTAAGTTTTGAGTAATTGGTTTTTATAAAGTAAACCACAAGTGATTTATGTAATCACAAAAGAATTGATAGGAATGCAGCTTTCATTAAAATACATTATAGTGACACACATATTCCACCATTTAGAATAAAGGACAGACCAAATAAAGACTCAGGCTCATACTTTGACAGTATTTCACCTTAACGCTTGGATAACTTTCCTAATAGGCTGTTAGAGACACTTAACATTTCCGTAGCCTGGACTATAGCAGAGGAGAGTTTAATGTTTATTAAGTTCTAAAAACTTGCTTCTACCACTTTTATAGCATACAATATTGTTATTCTACTTACTATATGTAGAATAAACAATGTCCCCTAAAATGGAGAAATGAATTAAGATATTAGTTAAGTAATTAATTTCATTAGAGACCCTATTATAATATAGGCATCATGGGGGACTTGAATAATTAATAGTGATTCTAGATAATAATATAATAAAGTGTATAATTCCAGCCTTATTCCAATGGTATTTGCAAATCTTTTATATGTTTATACATTTCATAGAACTATGTACTTTTATCAATTATTTAGTTATTACAACATAGGACTGTCCCTAATTTTATTATTTCATGAAACACACATATACATGATTGTATGTGTATTATACACTCATGCATACATTTGTATATAGGCATTTTAACATTTTGTTTAAAATCTAGTATAGCTTATTGCCTCTACATTTTAATAGTGTTAGGTCAATGCATAAAGAGCCATGCTATATTGCTATTTTACATTTTTCTCTTTTGCTTTTAAAGTTAGTATTCCCTGTGTTAAAGATATGCTATTTATCACTTTATATCTCCTTCTCCTTTCCTTAACTTAATGAAGAATAATTTAACACATCATCCACATTTTCTTAATTTATACTATTTCATTGTGAAATGAGTGCATATCTTTCAAATTTCAGTGGTTTGACTGATGTAACCTAAAATATATTTAATATGATTATGCCAGCTAATAACATGCCTTGCTAGCTACTACAGTAACTATCATGACAGAAGCTTGATACCTTTTTATAAACTAATTAATAAAGAAGTCTATTATGTTTTTATTCTTATACCCAAATGGGAGAAGATAAGCATATCCTCATTTTTTTTTTTGGTATTTTTAAATACATTCATTCATAATGGGCACTTGATAATATTGTATCATTGTTGTTTTATTTAATTTTAAAAGAAAATGATAGAACTTTTTTCAGCAGCCATGAGGACTTCAGCAGCCATGTCATGAAATACTGTAGGATAATATGAAACATGCTGAATCTACTAAATACCATTTTAGTAAGGCACTGAATTTCTTCCTCAAAGTATTTAAATTTTAGAAAATATTTGGTTTAAGTTTAGATAGTGATCTGAATTATATATGCCTTTATTTTCTCCCACCATGCCTTAAAATAATAAGACTTTGGTGCTAGCATCATAACAGAAAGTATAAGTTGGGAACAGCAGAGTTCTGTTTTCAATTCTAAATCTTAGTAGTTTTGTGACTTTGAACAAGTTTTGTAAATGTTTCAAGGTTTAGTTTTCTCATATATAAAATAAGAATCATAATACTTATTCTTAGAATGTTTTCAGACTTTCTTTGGTTCTAGGTATTCTTACCTTTGAAAATACCATTTGTATTCATTTTGTAAGGTTGCCATAACATAGTACTACAGACTGGGTGGCTTAAGTAATGGAAAAGTACTTGCTCACAGTTGTGGAGGCTAGAAGTCCAAGATCAATGTTTCAACAGAGTAATTTTTTTTCCAAGGCCTCTCTTCTTGGCCAAGAGATAGTCATCTTCTTTCCGAGTCTTCCCATGGTCTTTCCTTTGTGTGTCTGTTTCTTAATGTCTTTTTATAATTAAAGACACCAGTCATATTATATTAGTGCCCACCCTAAGGACATCATTTGAATTGTAAAAATCTTTAAGGGTCCTATCTCCAGAAATAGTTACATTACTGAGGTACTGGGGGTTAGTTAAGGATTTCAACATATGAATCTGGGAAGGTTACAATTTAGCCCATAATACCACTCCATATCAAATCAAACATATTCACTAATTTTTGAAACATTTTGAATTAATTATAGATTTATATGAAGTTGCAAGATAGTACTGAGAGATTCTGTGTATTTGTGTATCTTACACCCAAATTCTTAAAATAATTACATCTTGAAATTTTATAGTATAATATCAAAATCAGTGATTTGCATCGGTATAAAACATGTGTATTGTTTTATGTCATTTTACCACATGTGTAGATTAATATGAACTTCACAATCAACATACAGAGCTAGTCCTTCATTACACAGATCTGCTTTGTGCTACCCCTTCATAATCACACCCATCCCTCCTACCCCCAGCCAGTCCTAATCCCTGACAATGACTCATCTGTTTTTCATCTCTACGGCAACTTAGATCTTAAGGGCATTATGTTGAGTAGAAAAGTCAATCTCAAAAGGTCACATAATATGTTATTCCATCTCTATAACATTCATAAAATGACAAAATTATAAATACTTTTAAGTTAACTTTGTTGAGGTATAATTTATAAATAATAAAATGCACCCACTTTAATATATGCATCAATGAGTTTAGACATATGTGTATGTCCTTGTAACCACCACCTAATTAAGACATAGAACATTTTAATCTCCCCCAAAAGTTCCCTGGTGTTCTTTAAAAGGTAAACCCCACCCCCCCACACCCAGGTAACCACTGATCTGATTTCCATCAATATAAGTTACATTTATACTCATATAAATGACAGTATACAATAAAAACCTCTTGTGAAAAGCTTCATTTGCTCAGAGTAATCTTTTTAGAGTTTATTCATGTACAAAATTTATACATCTATTAAATTCATATACAGAATTTATACATCTATTATTCTATTGACACATATTTGGGTTTTTCCAATTTAGGAATATTGTGAACAAGATTACCGTGAACATTCAACTACAAGTCTTTTGATGGACACTGTTTTCTTGATTTTCTTGGGTAAATAACAAGAAGTAAAATTGTTGGGTTATGTAATAACTGCATGTATAAAAAAATTTACAAGAAACTATTAAACTGTTTTCAAAAGTGGTTATACCATTTTACACTTCCAGCAGTAACATATGAGAATTCCAGTTGCTCCACATCCTTGCCAACACTTTGTATTGTGAGTTGTTGTTTTGTCATTGTTGTTTTAATTTTAGCTATTCTGGTTATGCAGTGGTATTTTTTTGAGGTTTGAGTTTTGATTTCTCTAATGGCTAATGATGTGTAACAACTTTTCATATGCTTATTGGATATTTTGTGAAGTGCCTGTTAACATGCTAAATTTTAAAAAATACAGTTGTTTATCTTATTAGTAGGTCACAAATGTTCTTTATACAAATCAAATATGAATATGTAAATATTTTCTCCCAGTCTATACCTTGGTCTTTTCTTAATGTTGTTTTAATATTGTCATTTTCTTAATATTGTTTTTTGAAAAACAGAGGTTATTAATATTGGTGGTCTAATTTAGAATGCAAGTAAGCTATCAAAGACTTCTGGCCCTTGACAGATTCAAAAGGCAACTGTAAGGGGCTTTTATCTATTTCCCATAAATAGTACAATCTGAGCACCAGTAAAAATAATATTGGTGATGGATTAAACACCAAACATTTTATAATACATGAGCTCACCATAAAAAAGAATAATTTTTTAAAACAACAGCAACATAAAACAACTCTGGCTTTTTTGGAGGATGCTAGAAAACCAACTCTATTCTAAAATCAGATAAATAAATGGGGTGGTGGGAGAAAACCAGCACTTCACTTTACTTTCTCATAAAACTGCAACTAAATAATAGATTAAAGTAAATTTCTCTTTATAGAAATACTCTAGTTAATTAAGAAGAAATAATGAAAATGGATCCACATAGTGATCATCAGTGGCTATTGTTAACATGGCAAAAAGAAACATATCTGGACATTACATGACTCTTGATGGAAGTACAAAACACCACCTATAAAATAGTCTTGCCAGAAATCCAATGTGAATGAGGTCAAGCCTTTAGATTTATTCACAAGTTTATATAAATTTCAAGGAACTAAGGACCATGTCAAATGATATTATAGGATGCAATCCTAAAAATCTAGAAGACAGGAAACTCTATATGTTTTTTTAATTTTAAAGAATAATAATAAATATTAGAAAGAAGAAGGGAGAGAGGGTACAAAACAGATTAAAATTAGTTTTAAGAGACATATAAATCATATGTAATCATTCAAATAGGCCCTTTATTTTAAAATTTTGAATTAACTTGGAAAACTTGACCACCAACTTAGATTTTGATGATATTAAAACCTCTATCACATTTTCTGAATGTAATATTGGTATTGTCATTGTTTTTTAAAAAGCCAATCACTGTCATTGGAACAGAGAAGTAGACTTGATCCATTAGTAACCATAAATTCTATCCCAATTTAGGGGACTATAGTCTCAAACAACAGTGGTATATGAAGCAGAACACATAGAACGTTGGCTATCACTTAAGTGCCTGCCCTAGCCATGTTTCAGGACTGGGAGTGTGGGAGTGGTAGGGAGAATAAGTATACCATTTCCTTAGGGTAACATTTCCCATTATGTGCTCCTGAAACACTTCCCTACAAGATATTCTACCGAACAAACAAACAAACATAAAAACAGGGGTGTAGTAACCACTGGTATAATTAAAGTCACAATAACTTCTGAAATAAAAAGAATTTTTAAATTTGGCATTACCCAATGATTCCTAAATTTATTTGACCACAGAATATTTCTTTTTTTATGTTTTAGCTATTAAAATCTTGAAAATTAACTTTGGGGAAGTTGTTTTAGATATTATTGCTCCCAAAATAAAGAGAAGGAGAAGATGCTTTGCTTATTCTTGTCATTTTATCAGGAAATCGTGGTTGGCTGGATTTCCAGGTCTGGGCAAATGTCAAGAAAAAAGTTTAAATGTCAAATGTAAAGTTTTTTCTTGGATTATGGAATGTTTAATCTTACTTGACAGTGATAATCTGCATGAATGAAAGGCATCTTGTCCCAAAAGAAGGCAAGATAAAGGATTAACATTGTAATTTTTAATCTGACTTTCTAAAACTGTTCCATTTGTTAAAATTGAATCTTTAGATTTGTGGTTTTTATGGGGGCTCACAAATGTTAAAATTTACCACTGGCATTTATTTCTTTGTCCACTGATTTGTCCATGATTCCTTCACTGTCAATTCATCTACATCATTCATTACTCTCTTATTTCCTTCATTTCCTAGGATTAGGTTTTGTTCTGTACATTGGGAATTCACAGGGGAAAATCTCTGAAAATACAAACATGTGTTACAAATCTAGCATAAAGTTTGTGGTATTATAGAAATAGAGGTTTAAGATCTTTAAACTGAGCTATAACTGCCTAAACTATGCTTAGTGTGTGTGTGTGTGTGTGTGTGTGTGTGTGTGTGTGTGTTTATAAAAAGAAGAAACAGCTAAAATTGCTCTTAATATCCACAAAAACCTTGAGTTTTTTGACTAGTATCCTGCCATCTTCAATTGTATAGACTAGATTAATTTAGCAATGTGTCGTAGACTAGGATCATTTATTCACATTCTCGTAGGAAAGGTGCCATTTCCTGACTCATAGAAATGTGAGGAGGAATTGTGCAAGGGATACAATGATTCAAATATCGCTTGATATCAACTGTGTGAAACTCCTGAATTCAATTACCCTGTTCAAGCATTTATTTCCTCAGATAGGGATAAAGACACATTTTTTGCTTACTTTTTAATATTGTTTAGATGAAATGAGATAATACATATAAAAGATTTTTATAAACTGTGAAGGTTTATAATGTGTGGTTTTATTTTATTTAATTAGCAGTTTATCTTAACTTACTAATTGGTCAAACCTTACAATGTGGCCTTTTATGGTTGAGAAAATATGAATCATTTATGAGCTGGCTATTCATGTTCTAATTTGCAGTGTTTCCTGTGAGTGCTTTGCACATATCTATCTATGTGTTATAAAACATCATGTACTCTCACCATATATATTTCTATTGAAATAATTTGAAATTATTCCATTTACTAACTTAACACCAAAAATTATTCAAAAAAGTTTTAAATTTAAATGTTTTCTTAAAGCCAACATTAAAGAAATATATTTTTCTCATAATTTAGAAGTATGAATTGGGTTTCTATCACATTCTTTTTCATATATCTATTTATGTTTTGAAAAATAACTAACTGGATCAAGATTGAATCAGACATTCTATGTTATTTAGAGAGAAAGTCTTCTTAACTAAATGTCAATTTTATTAATTAGAATAATGAAAAACCTAATTTTGTGGGTTGATATATATCTTTTTTTATATATTTTTCAATATCTTAACCTTATTTGAGCCAAATTTCTGTGCATCTTATGATGTTGATTGAAACAATTCTCTTTTTAAATTTACATAATTATGTTTTTACTTATCTTTATAAAGACTACAAAAAGGGGGGTTCATGTGTTTTTTACATAATTTAATATACTAATGATAGTATTGTCATGTTAAAGATGTTTATGTGACATAAGGCAGTTATGTTACTAATGTCAACTAGATAAAACTTTAATTTTTAAATAGTTTAAAGACCAGCTCCACACTCTGTAGTAGGAATAATATTTGAGTATTAATAGATTTTTACTGCTATTCATTATAAATGTCTCATAAAGTAAAACTCAGTTGAGGGTACAGCAACAAACTATAATCACCTTAAATTCCAGGGCAACATCACCTTTTTCTTTTTTCTTTTTTCAGAAATATAGTCATTCAAAAATAACCATATATTTGAAGAGTAGATATTATAAAACAAATACTTAAGAAAAAAGAGTTATACACTTTTCAATGTATTATATGTTGAGAAACATCTGTAGAAGTGATTTTTTCTCTTGTAATAAGCATAATAGGTGCAATTGCAGAATTTTAAATATCTAAGTGGTAATCATTAAGGGTTACATTTAAGATATCAGTCAAATTGCAGGTCTGCTCTAGATAGCTACTGAGAGCCCTAATTCCTGATTAGGAAATGCATCTTTCTTGAAGTAAACAAAACTAGATAGCAGTTAAATCTGGGAAAGTTGCCAGTTATTATTGCCATATTATTATCCTTTGTATTTGGAAGTATTACTGAGGCAGATTTCAACCATGACCAAGGCCAAGGGTGAGCAGCTTTTTTTTATGTGTTTAGGGTAGCATTGAATTGTTCACATTTGCCTGCTACCCTTTTGGTCATGCTCTGGCTAATTAACAAGTTGGGAAGCTGGGAGTGAAGACATACATAGTTAGAAGTACCTGGAGAAAGTTCCTTGTGTATGTTTTCTAACTTCAGTTATAGTTCTACTCTTGCACAAAGATTGTGACCTTCATAATAATGAGTCTATACTTCTGAGTATTTGAAAAAAAAACAACAACAAATACAAATTACATGAGTTTCAAAATAAGAGATCTGGGGAAAAGGCTGATTGAACTTAGGAAAGAAGTGGCAAAATGACCTGACCCAATTTGGCATTTTAGTAACTGGGAAATTCTTTTGGTAAATGTTGGAGGAGGATGCAGGCTATATGTCTCCTCAACCACAATCTGGATACCGGGTAGGCTATTACATTGAAATGTAATTTGAAAGATCATTATATTAATTTCAAATTCAAGCAAACATATCAATATTTATAATCAAGCAGAAAAAAAAGAAAGAAATAGAACAGTTGCACAACTTGCTCAGCCTTTAGGCACTGTGACTGCCCCACATATAGAAAGTTCACACCTTGGAGGATTCAGTAACATAATGGCAAGACAAACAATCTCTATTCAGGATGGGCTCATAACATGTACATAAGACTAGTAAGGAACTAGGATAGTTCTCAGTGTACCATCTATTTATTCTCTGGCAGGCTAATAGTTTTGTAAAATACATTAAAAGTGAATTACTAGATTTTTTTAAATTTTTGACTTAAGTGAATTCTTTGTTTATTTTGAATATTAGCCTTAGCTCCTTATTAGAAACATTGTTTGTAAATATCTTCTCCTATTTAGTTGGTTGCCTCTTTCTTTCACTATACAGAATCTTTTTAGTTTGATATAATCCCATTAATTTATTTTTGCTTTTACTGTCTTTGCCTTTGAGGTCAAATTCATAAAATCCTCTCTAAAATCCAGGTCCATGAGTATCTGTTTTCTTTTATGCAACTTATTGTTTCTGGTCTTATATTTAGGTCTTTGATCCATTTTGAGTTAAAAAATGTCCTTTAATAAATGATTAGATAAAAAAGATGTGGTACATATATAAAATGGAATATTATTCAGCCGTAAGAAAAGAGAAAATATTGCCATTTGTGACAACATGGTTGGATCTTGAGATTATCATGCTAAGGGAAATAAGTGAGACAAAAGTTAAGAACCATATGATTTCACTTACATGTGAGATATAAAACTGAAAACAACAAATGAGTAAGACAAACAGATACTGATGGACACAGACAATAGTTTAGTGATTGCCAGAAGAAAGAGGGGAAGGAGGAAAATAGATAAGGGTAAAGGGGGTCAAAAATATGGTGATGGAATAAAATTTAACTTTGGGTGGTAAACGCACAATGCAATATACATATGACATATCATTGAACTGTACACTTGAAACCTATACAATTTTATTATTCAATGTCACCCCAATAAATTTTATTACAAAAATGAATTACTAGGAAAAAATTTAAAATTAAGTTTCTGGTGGTTTCTATTGGTGTTTTGTTGTTGTTGTTGTTGTTGCTGCTGTTATATTTAAAACTGAAAAACAAAAAATTATTCTGAAAAATTATTATAAGTGTTTCTTACTCTCAATTTCTGAATAGAATCAAGCAGCTCACCCACTATTACTGGATTAAACATCATGTAGAACTGATCTAGAAGATCTAGAACCTTATTCCATGTTTATTTAGGTTTGTGGGCTGAATTATTTTGCTGTATTCACATAACAATTAAGCCACTACAATTTTTCTAACCAACTATTATCCTAAATGTTCTATATTTTGTCATTGGAAATTCACTATAACATTTCTATTGCTAATCAATAACACTCGAATGTAAATTTAAAAACAATATTTGAAATCTCTAAGTAATCTCCTGTGGAGTGTTGGGTCTCGATTAAGGTACTTTAATGTTAACTGTCCCTAAAGCACTGGTATAAGTTGAAGTTCACTTACACACACACACACACACACACACACACACACATTTATTTACAAGTATCTTTAACAAAAATTAGAATACATATCATAAGAAGAAAACAAACAAAAAGCTAAAACCAAAATGATTCTTTGAGTTGAATTTATAGAAAAATTTTCTTTACTTAGATCAAATAGTATAAAATCTTTCTTTAGGAAACATAGGACTATCCACCGCCCTTGGATTAAATGAAGTTACATTTTGAAGTATGATTGCTTAAAGTCCATCACATTCTGAACGTTTCCAGAGGAGATAATACATGAAAAAGTTCTGTGTCCAATTTTTTTTTACAAATACAGAAATAAAGACTGGGGAAGAAGCAAAGAAATGTTCTGTAAATGGAACAGATCTAAGAACATCCTTCAATTAGATCTTCTAAACTTGGACTTTCAGTTCAGAAATATGGCTTTCAGTATTTTTTATAAAATACAGCTTTTTGAGAATTCAAGTACTTATTAATGAATTTCTGTCTCCTGTTACAATTATTTCTCATCACTGGGAAATACTCTGTCACAGTAAACAAAATAACTCTACCCATTTGTAGTCTATTGTACCCAAAATTTCTTTAGAACTATGGAAATGTTATAGTGATTTCAGATTTTAGAAAGTTAAAAAGTTACTTTTTTGACTGGTTACATCTAGTAATAAATGATCAATGAAATTCCTCCATTCATGACCATATGCTTACTAATTTAAGTGCTAAATATTCTGTTTAGAAACTCTTTCCTTTGACTAATGTCCTCTATTGCAGGACATTAATTTTAATAATAGATCTTTTAAAAACTACACATGAATTGTTTCTACTTCAAAAATTTTATCTATATTAGGATTTTAACACCTGACACTAAGCTGATCATTAAGAAATAAAGTTAAACCTAAACTTGATGTTCTACTTTTAGAATGGGTAATGTGCCCTGTAGTTTTATGTTGACTGAAACCATGGGAATGATAGAGAATATTTGTTTATCAAAATTGTTCTGAAGCATGAAAAATTGTATACCTAAAATAGATGTATTTGGTGTTCACTTTTCCTTATGATAATTCTCTAGGTCTAAAACTTTCATTTTCATTTAATATAAATTTCAACAGAGGGCTAAAATTATATACTTGTTTTGTTGCCATCATTTTCTAGTACATTCTTATAACATAATAGTATGCTTACATAATAATGTTCTATACAGCTTCATATTTTGTTTGAATATATTGACAATAGTAAGGATTATTTTTATTTTATATTTGATAATTCTTTTCTATAATGTGATTGCTAAAGATGATTGGATGACAAATCTATATCAATTTTTATATAACATTTACAATAGGAAATTATTGATATTCATCAATCATATACCTTAATTTCAAATAAACTTTTTTTTAAAAAAATATGCTTTGATTATTAGATATTTATATTATTAACCCATTTCTCATTTAGAAAAAAAAGTGCAGCTCACTGCCAGCATTAATTTAATTTAACTTAAACACACTCTCTGAGGCTGAAGCAAATCTGACTAGTTTTCAATGTGAAAATAAAGTAGAAATTTTTTGGAGTTATTTCTAAACAGAATTTGTCTCTAATCCTAATGTAACAGAAATGTACATGATGATCGATATTTAATAATATTTTTGTGTGGTAAATTTCAAAGCACAGAAAAACACAAAATGGAATATCACATTCTGCACAAAAATATTGTGTTCCTTTCCAATCATCTTGCCATCCTTATCTTTGTGCAAGCAGAAAACTTTGCAGTGACCAGTTGGTGGTATGCTCTTGGGGAAATGTATTTCAGACCGGTGAAGAGGTGTGACAACATCAGAGCACAGATGACCTCAAAGATGTTGCTGCCCTGGTTTGTGATGCTTTTCCAGAATTCTTTCAATCAACGTCAATCTGAAGTTTAAATGGCTGACTGTGTACTCAGGATAGTCCTTCTTGAACAGGATGTAGGAGTTCAGCACTGTAATATTTAGCAGATGGTGAAAGAATTTCTTATACCAAAACTTGTGCCTTTTGCTTTCAGTTGGATAAGAAATGAGCATCTGATCAGCTGAGTCCACTCATCCCATGTTCTGTCTGCATCAATCAAAATATCATTATGGAATGTTGATGACATCGTCACCTCCTTGTCACACCAAATCGGTGTCATAAATTCATCACAGAATCTGGCTACAGTTGTTCCCTTTGCAATCCTTTCTTTTTTTCTTCAGATCATTTGGCATCTGTTTTCTGTTAAAATGAGCTGTCCCAACTACAACAGTCCTGCTTTGATGTAATTCTCTGAAAAACGTGGGAGATGTATGGCAAACTTTGAGGGTTAGATTAGGATTCTAATTCATGAGCTATCTCGGGGTAAATGCTGCAGCCACAAGCAGCACCAGAGAATACCAGTGGATATTCTCAAGGCAAATGGGAAATGGGATAAAAGAATAAATATGCATTTCACATCAAGAAGCCAAATTTAATAAACACTTTTTATACAGACATCTTTAATCAAGACATGAAACTTGACCTTAAGATGCTACCAATTAGTCATTTTTACCAAAATATAAAAAGCAGGAATAATTTATAAAATTTTCTAACTGCCTTTCATGGTCATGGATAGTCATCTAGCTCTTAATATAAAAAAATATGGAGCCTTTTGAACATTTAATACAGAAAAATTGGACATTTTAAAAATATAATGGAATATTATTATCATGTTGTGCTATTACAGGTTTATAGTCTCTCCAAAAATTCTTTTTATTTGCATTCATTTTGTCAATGAGCAAACACTTATTGTATACTTACTAAATGTCAGATTCTGTTCTATCATAGAACTTACATTCTAAGGAAAAACTTACACAATGAATAACAATTAAACAGGCAACAGTGTAATATAATTTTAGGTAGTGGTATGTAATAGTGGAATAGGAGAATAATGAATGACAGGTATGGGTTGTGGGAGATGAGAAAATTTAGACAGGGTGAAGAGCAATATTTGAAGGGAGATATGAACCAAGTATAACATCAAAAAAAGGTACTTTTAAGCATGATTTTTAAGAGTGAGGGATAGAAATGTTGCAACTCCTTTGTGATTTGTATCATGCTTATGAAGAACATGATTGCTATCTCTAACTCAGCATGCTGATAAGGTGTTAGGTGTTTAGAAAGAATGGTAGTGATTTATTGAAATTCTGTTTCCGAGAGCTACTTTGAAGGTAATCAGTGATAAATTTCATATCAGTATTCCAGGCTTTTGCAATTTTTATTATGGACAATAATATTTGCATACAAATTGTCCTTCAGTATTATATATAAATATTCCAAGTCATATAAACTTAAAAGCAACTTTCTAAAATAAATTTTTAGGAACTCTATTCCCAAGAATAAATCTGGGCTTTCTTGTCCAATGTTCTTCTGTACTTAAAGTAGAACATAAGATCAATCGTTTGAGAGGGATATGCCATGATAAAATCACTTTCTTCAACACAGGAGATTCTTTCTCCTGTTACCTTTTTTTTTCTCCATCTATTAAACCAGCAATTGATTCCACATGGTCTGTGGTCTACCAGGTTGCCACATGCTTAGCAACAAAACAAAATACTTCCCTGTCCCAGCAATATAATCTCTGTCAGTGTTGCCATCATTTTCTCAATCATTCAGTTGGAAATCTTCAATTCTTTTTCTTACCATATCCAAATTCATTTCAGTCACCAACTCCTGTTCACTCATGTTTTGTTTCCTCAAGAATTAAGTTCAATATTTTGCACTTAAGGCTGAACCCCAACCTTGAAACAGAGCTATAAGGCTTTCTTTGGGCTCAGTATTAGAGAATGTGGCACATTCTCCACTGCAGGTGTAGCTTATCCTCAGAGATATTTGATGGGGAGCTTCAGGTACCATGCCAAAGATAAACAGATAATTCTGATACAAATCCACTGGGGACATGCTTTCTTCTGTGCACACCCTTCTTCCCCCTTCCACTTGCTTGTATCTAGCATGGCAGAGATATTTCTTGCCACAGAATCAAGAGACCCAAGTAAATGTTGCAGCTATGTCGTGTGAGTTTAGCCAAGTCAATTAACCTCTGAACTATTTTAATCATTTGTAAATGAAAACATTATCCTAATTATCATTCACACTTTTTATGTTGGGCCAATGCAATAATAATATTTAAAATCTTCAATATATTAATATTCTGCATACAGGTAGAGTAATAATACTATTGTATTATTGTAGTTAATTAACACTAAGTGAAAAAAACTTTAAATAATTTAATTTTATTACTCTATACCTTACATTTCATATTTTACACTAAAGAATTCGAATTAAAATTATATTTATAAAATTTGAATCAGTTCTCAAATAATTACTTCTTTCATGGCAAAATAAAATTTTCTGGTTTGAAGTTAGAATCAAAAGAATATACAAATTTCAAGTAATCAAGTTTAATGATATCTACAAAAACCAATAAAGATTGCACATTGGAAAGTCTCTTTATTTTAAACGGTGTTTTCTGTCAAATAGAAAGCCCATCTGTAGTAAAAAATCCCTAAAGTTCTGCTCTTTTTAATCATTTCAAATTTTATTATTACTTAACCAAACAATAACTAAAATGTTGATTATATTAAAACCAGATTGTTCTCAGATCAATGATTAGTTAATTTTTAAAGTAATGAAAATTTTAAACATTTTTCCAGATTCTTCAAGTCAGCAATTAGATATTATCTTTAAAAGTGTTATCAGAAAGTAAAAATAATTGTACTATTTTATAAAAATTATTATGCAGAAGGGAGACTTAAAAATTATTGGGGTTTTTTGTTGTTTGTTTTTGTTTTTGCTGTAGAATGATTATAAGTAGTGTTTAATAAAAATACATGGCTGAGGCAATCAAAGTTGCTACTATTCCTGATAATATTAAAGATTCTTGGTCATTTACTTCCAAAAATATAAAATGAATAGACTATCTAAAAATATAAGGTTTATATTTTTCATACTTCAAGAACAAAATTATATCTCTTAGATTATATAGGTGATTATTTAGCAAAAGAAAGTAAAAGTTCATTCAAATGAGATTTTTATACTACAGGGTTAACTATATAAAAGCCACTTTCATGACCTAGCAAATAGCTAATAGTATCAGTCCAAAGAACAAATATGTAATAATGGTAGACACTCTTTTAGCACAAAAAGTATTTCTGAACTTTTATAAAATTCACTTACTATTTGTTGTTACATTCATCTATTTATAATATTTATCATATGGGAGAATCATTTATGTCAAATGAGCAGGGTTGTAATTCAACTAATACTTATAAGGCACTGTGCTAGGCTTTAAAAAATAAAAATTGTATTAAGCCAGAAAATGGAGTTTGTCACAAATGAAGAAAAGCAAAATGTGTTGCTACTACTGCCTGAATTTCTTCATATAATGATAATGTTCTGTAATAAACATGAGTCATTGGGCAGTTTAAAAATATTTCCTATTTCTTGGGCCTACCCACAGGAAGTAGATAACTTTCAGCTTCTTCAACACAAATACCCCTTTAATAACATCCCAAAATGTGAAATCATGCACCATATCTGTCTATATATGTGTGTGTGTGTGTGTATGTGTATATTTCCTCCCCTTTGTCGGATTTGTTTACCTTATTCTATGTTATTATTCTTCCCCTAAAAGCAGTAAAAATTCATTTCCAATGATGTTTGTAGCCTCTAAGTTTTTTTTCTTGATTGCAAAATATATTCTTAGGTAAACAGTCATATGACATTTTCATAAATATCTGTTATTAAGAACAAATAGCAATAATTCAATAAAAGTGGAAATTTACTTCAAAGAGATATTTTCAATAGACTTTCACTGCAAGCAATTAATAGGATGAGCCAGGATTTTGTTAAAATAGAAACCTTTATATACCCTTTTATCAGGTCAAAATTCAGGTACAATTTTATATGTAATCAGGGGACAGAAGACAATTGAGAATACCATGGGTTAATTGAATATTCTTCTTTCCCATTCTTGGCTAAGTCTTCCCTATATTTCTAGAGGCAATACAGCTTCAGATGTCTAAAGTAGGCTTTTAGGAAATTTTAACTGATAGCCTTCAGGTATGGATAATTGAATTTACTAATTTATAGCATTAGCCTGGCAAGTGTATAAATAGCTCTAAAGCTCTAGTCAGAGGAAATAATTTTATAATTCAGTGACAGTTCATTATAATAGAACTCACTTTCACAATCCTTGACTATCTGTTTAACACATACACTTTCCTTCCAGTCACTTGGGGGTACAACACACTTGGCCACCTGGCAACAGGTATAACTTTCTTTTTCAGCTTCTAACGCTTGAGTGTTTTTTCTTTCCCTTCCCTTTCCTGCAATCTCAGACATCATGTGGGTTCAACCTCTCAAACCCAGGTTTTGCTGCTTATTTTTCTCCTGAGTCAGATCAGGGCCTTGTCTTTCAGTGGTAAGAACAGTAAAACCTAGAGGAGCAAGGATGATGAAGAAATCTTTCTTTGTCTTCCACCATCATTCCCACAGTCTCCACTAGCTATTTTCTTACTTCTCATTGCCACTCACTTCTTCCCCCTCACATGCACTCATGTGTGCATGTACACACACATATCTTATTTCATGTATGATATATCTAATTGAGTTATATGAACCTAGATTTCTGATATCTGAAGATATCTTCTAGATTTTGTAAACTTCTGTTTTCCACTATTATTTCCTGCTCGACTTTCCTACAGGATCTGTATTTCCTTATGTATTGGATGGGAATGATGTAGATAAAAGGATTGGGGGCTTATAAATTTTTGTGGGGAAAGACATTTAAGACTTTTTTGGTAATTTTATAAATAATTAAAATAATACCAAGAAAATTCAATGTGATTTTGCCTTTGTTTCTAAAATAGGAAATAGAGAAATTACAGCCCATTTTATAGTGAAACCAGACCAAATGGATAATGGCAATATGAACTGAGGCAGCCAAAACCTCAGACTTGATTAAGGGCTGAGCATCTCCTAAGAAAAAGAGCTTTGGCTGAGTATGATGGTAAGGAGATACATTAGCAAGATGTTTATTGCCCCATAACCCTTTATACAAGGGTTATATATATAGAATTTATCCTTCTAACAGGCTATTCCTCTTCTACCCACTCCTGAACCATACTTTCCCTGAGGAATCTTTGACAATATCAACAAGAATTCCCACCAGGGTCTTGGAGCTAGCAGTGTTCCTTGTGAAAGAAAGGTTTTGAATTTTTAGAACCTGTCAGCTTATCTTGGAACATTAGTCATATCCCTTTGCTCTCACCTACCAGGAAGCATTGTTATACATGGCAATGCATAACAATATACATCCAATGTACCATGAATAATGTACTTCAGATGCCTAATTAGTTTTAAAAAAACACATAGGTAGACAAAGGACATAGTAATAATGTGCAATGTTATTTATATGGGAAAAACCATTCTGCATTTAAAATAAACTTTTGGAATACATTCCTCATTATTTGAAGTCATCCTTCCAGCAGTTAAAATCATGTGCCTACAATTGTTAATAACTTCATTAGCACTGATTAATCATGACACAGGCTATAGAAGATACAGCCTGCTTATAAATTTACTATCTTATTTGTGAGACCTCTGCCTTCAGGACCTACTTCCTTAAAGCCCCACTTTCTAATACCATTACATTAGGGGTTAGGATTTCAACATTTAACTTTTGGGGGGGGGGCCACAAAAGTTACTCTTTTTTGAAACCAGCTTTGTAAATGAATTTCTTTTTATTATCATTGTAAAATGGGATCACAAATAGGGTGTGTTTTTGGTGGGGGCGGTGTTGGTGTGTGTGTGTGTGTGTGTGTGTGTGTGTTTTAGTCAATTTGAGCAACATAGTTTATGTCATTATACTTTTAAAAATGAAGTCAGTTTGAGTGGACCAGGTCATATAGCAGTTATAAGTTGCATCAGGTTAGCGAAAAATAAAATGAGATAACTGACCTTGTTGTATAGTTCTCAAAACATAAAATAATGTCAAATGTTTACAAATATAATCATGCAAATCCTCATCCATTTTACTAATAGTAAATATCACCTCTTTAAAAATCTAATTTTTATGTTGACCTAGGCACAATTGCTTACTAATATAAAATGGAATAAGCTTGAATATTAATTGTTCAAGTTTCATTCATATGCTCAATTTTAATTTTATAAATTAATGTGTTTCAGGTATACCTAGCATGAGAAGTTTATTTTATGTTTTTTAAACTAATGAAAATAAATTCTTAAATTGAATTTTCCAAGAATAACAATTGTAATATTTTTATCACTGCAATTTTTAAAATTTAAGCTTACACTTTGGAATAAATTTTAAAAGTCAGTAAACTCCCTAATTAAAACATTTTGCCTGCTAAATTATGTAGATATTTTGGACAATAGTTTTTTTCTTTGACCTTCGTACTTTTATACAGAAACCTTAGTGCTTTGAGATTTAATAACCTTTAGTGATTTTAAGTCTATTCATAACTATTAGATTGTTTTTTTTTTCTCTGTTAAACTTGTAGTGGCATAATTTCAGGTTTAAAAGATGGATTGAATTTATGTCAGATTTGTTTTGGGCCATTTGTGTTTTATTCTTTCATTATGCTAAATTTTTTATGACATACTGCTTTTTATAAAGATCATCTAATGCTTAAGAGTTAGGTGAGTCAAAAAAATTAACAGAAAATACCCTATTTCCAAAATGAATTAGCCATCTTGAGACACAGAAAATTTAGTTATACTTGAGTTTGTTTTCAATTCTGTGTCCATCATTTACATTTCTTGACTGTAAAATTTTGAGTAATGCATGTACAAGACCTAGCACAATGCCAAATATATAGCAAGTACTCATTTTCTCTTCTCTATGGGAGCCTATAATCATAACTATAAGAATAACTTTAACATTTACTTTGAGACCAAGGCTAACAATGAAAAATGAAACTCAATAATAATATCCCATCTGTGCAATAATAGGGGGAAGAAAATAATAAAAAGCCATTTTCAATAGAGCTAGAGAATATTATAAAGCATTTACATTTATCTCTGTCATTTTCTCTGAAATAGCAATTATTCTCTCTAGTTTTGAATCTCCTAATGATCTGCAATGATTTAATATATTTTGTTGTCTTTTATTATTGCATTTCTTATACAAAATATGTGAAACCACTAAAATTTTGAAGAAAACAGCATACAAAGATATTAAAGTGTGATAAAAAAAGAGATTGATTATACTCTCTAATATTATGAGTAAAATAAGGAAGGGATACAAATTTTTATATACCTGTTTCCAGCTATGGAGATGCAATTGACCAAGGCATCTGCAGTGAGGTACCATGGGCCTTATGTGTGTGTTCCTATTTAAAATTATTATTATTTCAATTATAATAATTTTACTGGCTCATAATTTGTAAAACTAGTATAGATCAAACAGATCCAGTGATTTGGTGCAGTACTCTAGCTGCCTGAAAATGAGTTGGCCTCTAGACCATCAGAAACCAGACACAATTATTCACCTCAAAAAGGGATGGATACTGCTCTAGCAGACTGGACTAGATAGTCTGTCACCTGTTTCGTGACTATGGCTTATAACAAACTCAATCAACTTTTCTGTGATCTATTTCTCCATATTTGAGGTGAGCCAAGCAGAAACTATTTTTGAAAAAGGAACATAGCGACATAGCTTTTCGACTATTCCTCTGCTTCTCCACAATCTAATAAACTAACATAAAATAAATTTACAGTTACTCATGTGCATATCTTAAGGCATATGAATAGATCTTTCTCCCAATTTCTTATAGACTGCTTTGCTTGATTATTTAACTACTTATTTGGTAAAGGCAATGTATGAAATCAATTTTCTGTTGATGATCTTAGCTTCCTGGACAATTCATAAAATAAAAAGCAATATCCAAAGGAAAGTATCCTTGGCTTTTATTCCTATGAGCTATAACTAACTTGTGATCTATAACTATAACTAATACAATAATTCAGTTGTTTGATTATAAAAAATAAAAATTTCCAAACTATGAGATATAATTCGTACTTAATATGGAACCAAGGAATTAGATCTAGTGGAGACTTTATTAGGTCTATACCTACCATTATGGATTATTTGTGGCCCCTCCAAAAGTTAAATGTTGAAATCCTAACCCTTAATGTAATGGTATTAGGAGGTAGGGCTTTAGAGAAGTAGTTAGGTCATGAAGGCAGAGGTCTCATAAATGGGATAGTACATTTATAAGCAGAAATGCTAGAGAAATGATTTTTCTCTCAGCCATTTGAGGCTACAAGAAGATGGTTATCTGTAGACTGGGAAGAGCTCCTTACCAAATACCCAGTATGCCAGCTCCTTGATCATAGACTCCTCGGCATCAAGAACTGTGAGAAATATTTGTTGTTTAAGCCACCCAGGCTAACAGTTTTCTTTTAAGTTTCTCAGTGAAGGCTGGGCAGATTGACTAAAATCTAACCACAGTTATACAGAATGAGAGATGGCCACTTGAAAAAGTAAATTAGGGTGCTGTTACCAAAGAAGGTAGTACAAGGTAAAGCATAGAGATGGGTATGAAAGATAAAGCACAAACAAGCCAACAAACAAAACTCAAATGCCAATTCAATATCTATGTAGTATGACTTGAAAAAAAACTGAGGTAAAGAAAAAGAAAAATAGGTAAGGTCAATAGAATGTTAGAGTAGCGTGATTTGGCTGAAATGCAGGATGAATAAATGACATCAGAATGAGCCAGACTTCGGCTTGTTGATCATCTCCACCTGCCTCTTCATACACTTCCCATACCATCTCAATCAATGAGTTATTTTCCCTAGTTTACATTGTTTATAAGGTGCGTGTTGATTCCAGAAGAAAGTCTGGCCAATATTCATGCTCTTGAATCATGAATGGTACTACTTTTGTCAGCAACTAGCAATCAGATCCTTGGCACAAACATGACACAGCCTGTTATTTTTCTTCCTCAATCTTAGGAAGAGTTTCTGGCTTTGTCCACAAGGCTAAAACTAACAATTTTTCTTAAGGAAAATTCTAAGGGGATTATGTCTATCTGAGCCAAGCAGCATCTTCTTTCTTTGCTTCCTCAATCTGGGCATTCAAATAGTAGCAGCACAAAGCAGTTCTACTGGAGACATTTCTGAAAATTATGAAAACCATAGAGATGCACACCATTTTCAAATGGTAATATTTAGAATTTTCTTCTCAAATAATTCATAGGAGTTGCTTTCTGATCATTTCTACACTCGCCTCCCCATCTTTACTGTGAACCCAATGCTGAATAATTTGTGTGAGTTTCACTTTCTTCATTTGCAATATGAAGTGTTTGAATTGAGTTCTCTCTTAGGGATTTTTGTTGTTATATTTTGATGTCAAATTGAAAAGTTTGTTTAGGGTTGTGTTAAGAAAGTACTTAACTGCTTTGTACTAATAAGTTTGGTCTTCACACTGTAGGTGTTCTTTAGAAGCAGAATCATAGAATTCAAATCCTTCCCATATCTCATATTAGCAAATGTGTGCTTTAAGAAGGTATTATATCTTTTAATGTATTGTTTTATTTTGTAAAATGAAGAAAATAACATTTTTTCAGTTAAATGAAATATCTCAATAACTATTAAAATATCACAGTAAGTAAAAGCCACTGATTTTTTTTTTTAAATAAGAGTACAGTGGCTAAGGGACAGTGAATTTGATAGTGTTATGCTTGACATAAGTATTGATGTGGGTGTCTTTTAAGCTACCAGATATAGATATCAGTAAAAAATGACAAAACAGAAACTCTATAGACAAGCATTAACAATAAAACCAAAAATTATAACTATGGCAAATAAGGTAGTAGATTATTTACTGTAAAAATATATAACACTTATTGCACACTGTTTTGTTTTTATATTTTAACTTGCTTTAAAATATAGAGACCCAGACTCTATTTTTCAGCTCAACCATTGCACACTATCTATTGCTTAATTTTTCTCTAAATGAAATGTATAATTAAGGAAAAACATTCTTTTAAATGTGTGTATACATATTATATATACATGTCAAACATTTTCATAAGTATATATTAATTGGAATCATGTACAGTTGCAAATGACAGAAAATCATAATAGTTTTAGAAAATAAGAATGCACTTTTTCTCATATAACAAGAAATTTCAAGGTAAGTAGTTGCTGATATTATATTAGCTACTCAGTGAAATCATCAGGGACCCAAGCTGTTTTTGACTTCAATATTCTGAGCATGTTATATTTTTCCCTTGTGTGAGTCATTTCACAGACCATGGCTGCTTCATCTCAGATATCAAGTCAGTTCAATGAATAAAGAAATCTCCTCTTTCTTTGATAGGTCTCAATGGCCAGAACACAGCTACTGTAAGCTGTAAGGGCAGCTGGGAAATTGGAGAACTTGACTGTGTGACTGTTTCAGACCACTCTGATCTAGGGCAGAGTGTGTTTGGACTTGAAACTAAATAAGGGTTTTCATTAAAAAAGAATAGAGAAAAGAAATTTGAGTATATAAATAGCAGAATTTGCCATAAGAATAGTGAGTAAATAAAATTGCCTTACTTGAAAGATGTTTAAAAAAATTGTGAAGGGTGATAAAGAATTTGTGAAATATCAGGCAGGAAAAGCCCTTCCAAAACAAATGCAACCATTTGTGACAATTCATTTTACTATAAATTTTATATTAGTTTTTAGAAGCTTCCACAAGTCCTTCCATAAATAAAAAAGAGATACTGATATAGTAATATCAATAGATTAAGAGATCAAACGGTATGTTAAAGTCATTGAATAAATAGAGAGCCTTTTTGTTTTCTTATGTAGGTAAACCTTTGAGAGGCTAATGTATATTTGTAGTAGTAGAAATGGCTTAAACCAATAATATATTTCTAGGAACAAGAAACATCTCTGACTACACATGTGTACTTATCTATGTTACATTAGGTGAGTGATTCTAGCTTACTTTAGTGGACAGACTGTCTGTTGTTCTATAGTTAGCATATTCTCAGACTACCAGAAAGCATCTCATAACTTGGCATGTCCCACATATTAGAAAGACAAAAGAGAAGAAAGATGGAATGCAGTTATTGAAAGACCTGTAGACTTAGAACTCATAGAAAAGACTGCTGAGAACAGACATTATGTTTGCTCTATAGCTGTATAAAAGTTATCAAGGATAGGCATGTTCTGCTAACTGGAAAAGTTCAAGGGAGAAAAACAAATTTTCAGGATTTCTAATTACTAACTACTTTACGTGTGATGTCAGCAAGTCTAACGCATGGAAATTTGGTGGTATAAATAATAGGTAATTGTTGATATGTATGATGATAATTTCAAATGATTTTCTTTGCTCTGCTTCTTTGAGAAGGTGGTTTTGAATTTGGAGAAAAATATATTCAAGTATTCTGGATGTGATATTTATGTGCACTTACTGAGCAATATGTTTTCCTTCGATATTATTTTCCACTGTTATATTATATTGGGTGGAAAATAGATTGAGTCTATTTGCTTAAATGTATAAAAATATTGTTTGTAGAGTAAGAATTTTGTTAGTCAATTCAGTTAAAAATATTATTTCTTATGGCATCCTATGAAGCTGTGTCAGAAGAGGAGGCAACTGAAACAATGAATTTGGAAATGTTGCAATATGTTAACTTTGCAAATACATTAACTACTGTTTGAGCAAAAGGTGTTTGTGTCCCATATATGCACGCCTATTTAATGCTATTTCGTGGGATCATGGTGGTGCAAAGAGATTAATGAATTGCAATTTTTGAATTCAAAAGAATTTGAGGAGAATGTGATTTTTGTGACTTTTACAGGTTTCTTATTTCTTCTATCAGTCCTTTGTCTTGGCTCAACTACCTGAATGTGTTTGAAAATGTAAGGGTTTTAGGAATTCTTACTTATATTTTTATAAGTATTATGATATATCATTTATCCTTTCAAGTATAAGAAGAGCCTTAGATAAATCTTCATAATTTAATATAATTATCTTTAAATACGAAATTAATCTTTGAGAAATTCACAGTATTATTGTTCTTACCGTTCTTACAGTTATTTTTCATTACATTATAATTGTAAATAGACTCAAAATTATTTCTATAATACTAATGATAATTATAATAATAAAATGAAAATAACTAAATTATTTAAAATCTAGTTTAAAACGCCTGCTTTTATAAAACAAAAGTTATTTTGATCTTATAAAGGGTGTGAAGCATTAATATTTTTGTAGCATTTTTTCTTTTGACTTTTTATATCACCATACTTATCTAAATCCATAGTAACTTTAAATAACAAAAATCTTTTCAGACCTTTAAGACCTACTCAGTGAAACAGGCCAGTCATACAAGAACAAATATTATATGATTCCACTTAACGTGAGATACCTGGGGTAGTGAAATTCACAGAGATAAAAAGTAGAATTTCAGAGACTGGGGGACAGGAAGAATGCAAAGTGGGAGGAAAAAACACAAACTTTCTATCCAGTCAATGAGAGATATTCCAATATTAGCTCAAGAGTAATACGTATCTTTTGCCTTCATTCTAAATGAAAATAAATTAAGGAATGCATGTAAAATCTGAATACAGACCTGGTAGACAATTATTATCTCAGTAAATGTTATCTTTTATTATTATGGCAGTAAATGTTTCAGAAGGTCAAAAAAACAATGTGAAACAATGCATCTTTCAAATGGATTCAAATATGAGAATCAAATTACATACTTAAAATATTTTCTAGCATTCTTTATTAAAAAACTCTATTATTTTAGGAGGAATTGTTGATAAGGATCTTCGTCACTACCTCAACTTACGATTTCAGAAGGGTTCTGTGGACCACGAACTTCAGCAAATCATTCGTGACAACCTCTACCTCCGCACTGTGCCATGTGAGTACAACAGACAATGTTACTTTCTTTCTATATTAACTGATAAATGTTCAGCAATATATCCAGTGTTTAAAAGAAAAGTTAGAGCACACTGATTTTTTTGTGATGGGCTTATGGAACAGAAAACTGATTTGAGATATGGAAGTTTTAAATGTAAAAGCTCATAATTGCAGTTGTGTGGTTTACGATGAACTTGTAGCCAGAAGAGATTTGTGGTTTTTAAGCTATAAAACCTAGCTTATTTCTTCTGTTAGTTTTGAGAAATACGAATTCTAGTCCAGGATGTTGGTGATTCAGAAAGAATCATGATTGGTATAGAACTCCACACTGGGAAATAGGAAAATGCAATTCAATTTATTGGCTGAAACAGCTATTTTGTGAATAAAATCTACAGTTAATTCCCAGCCTCATCTCTGGTTTGAAGCAGAAGAGTTTCACAAGTGAAAAAAACAAATCATGAGTTGGAAAGTAAAGCTTTCTGTAACTGTTAGAAAGTGATGGTGTTGAGTGTTTGGTGTAAATTTGTTATAGGCAATCTATAGAAATCCACAAACAATCCCTGATTATGAACGGGTGCTACTTCATAAAAGAGGAATTCATAAATGATAAAATTTACAAATCAACTTCTTAATACCTGCTTTAGCTCATTTGAGAATCTTCTAAAACTTTATGACAGTTCAAGGACTTTTCAAGTCAGGTCTTAGATCTTAGATAGATATCAAAATCTATTTCTTTCAAGGTAGATTCAGTGACCTCTAGAGACTTCCCAATCTCTCCGGAAACTCTGATCTATGGATGTTGTGTGTATTCCTTCATCTTAGGTATTCTCTAAACTTTAACAAATGGAAAGTTTGGGGCTCTAGAAAGTTGATATTAAAGAAAGAAAACTTTGGCTAGGATAAATGAAACAAATAAACAAATATATAAATATATACTTTTTATTTCTGGTATCCAACTATTATGTAAAAGATAGAGATCATGGATGATTATACTGAAATATTTAAAACACACAGAGGAATGAAATTAATTATTCAGCACCCAATTCTTTTTCACCTACACACATCTTAGGAGGGGTGGACTCTTGCCATCATTAGCACTGAATGTTCATTAAAGCAGAAATGCCAGAGTACCATTATAAAATAGTCCTACATGAGAATGTTTACCAATTGACATCTTGTCAGTTCAAATGCTGACTTTGTCAGTGTGTGTTAGTTAAGTGAATAGACTTATGCTTTAAAACTAGAAGTTGAGCAAAGTGCTTCTTAAGCTTGTAAGTTTGACATTAAAGTGATGGGCAAAGGAAGGTGGATTAAAATGACTGAACTATTTACAAGGTAACGGGTGGACTCATTTTCAAAGCTGTGATGTTGTCAGTGCTGCTATGCAAATTTATCTTCTATGACATAAAAGAAAGGAGATCTGAAATACCAAATAAAGAATCTAGGCACTTTATTATGTTTAAAAGCTGAAGAAAATAGATAAGAGGAATACTATAGCCCTCACTAAAGCGATGACATATATAAGAAGTTTTAAATATGAAGATAATAGGAGTAAATTTTGTGTTAATTAACTTCTTTAATAAGTTATTTCTCTTTAGAGTACCAAAGAAATACTATGAAGGAAAAATAAATATAAGAAAAAATAACTAGGTTTATATAAGTAAACATAAAGAGTTTCGTGATGTGATTTCAGTACAAGGTCATAAATTCAATTAGAAATCCTTGAATAGCTCCTATAAAGGAGATGATTAGAAACTTAATGAATCTGAATATTATAATCAAACAATTATTTTTAATGTGTAGCCACCACTCCTAATAGATAATTCTAGTAATTTCACTCACTAACAATGTTCTCAATTTGACATAAAAGTGAAAAAACATCTAAGAGATGATTCTAAAATATATTATCTATAATCACTTTTATATTGATGGACAATCCACTATATTAAGTATACATTTTAATGAGATGTTCAGACATTTTCAGGGAATGTGCAGAACAAAAATGTGAAATAATTTGCCACTGTTAACTGTAAAATCGTACCATTGTTTCGAAACTTACAGATATATTCAGCATATCTTTTGGCCTTGAGTATACAGTTATATTTTTTATGTATCTGCTTTTGTCAAAAAATTCTCATTGGTGGTTTTCATGTGCCCAATGCCATAAAAAAAATACGTTACTGAAGAAAGTATCATTTCTCTGATACAAGCATATTTTAATATGCATACTTTTTGTTTATCTATTAATGGCACCTAGATAATTCCATGGAGACAAAATCATAGTAAACGTAAGTCTGTAAGGTTGGTTTAACCTTTTTTACAAGGCAAAATCCAGCTGAGTAAGTCTACTCACTACCACCACCAATACAACTAGAAGAAAGGAGCAAAGTCTTGGTACTGGATTTCTCTGGTGCCTCGTGAATAGGAAAGAGCTCTGTGTCAAGGGCCCCAGAGCTCCCAACTCCTCACACAAAGATAGTCAGTCCAGTGGTGGACAACTTTCTGAAGGAGGTCTGGGCCTGGCTGCTGGCTGACTTATGAGCAAACTATGGTAGGGTTGTGGCCAGTCCAGATTTCTACTGGGCCTTAACTACAGATAATAAAAAATCTCATTAATCTGTTTTCTGCCCATAAACAAACATGGATTTTATTTAGCCTTTTCATTTTCTTTCCCTGGAACCTTATCTCAGAACCCCGTTCCTCAAAAGTATTTTTTTAAAGTTGTGTCTCTAGGCACGGAAGGCAGGACTTGGTAACAGAGATAGGATCGTTGGGTGTGTAGTGAGCATGAGTGTGTATAACTCACTTACACACACACACACACACACACACACACACACACACACACACACAGGTTCTCACGATATCAGTTCATCATTCCTTCAAACTGAGTCATGGGGAAATGATCCTTAGGAACTGACCTTTGATATTTTCTGTAGAAGATTATCCAGTCACATGATTTACATCTATGAAAGACCTAAATTTGTTCCTAAATATGTGCCTTTTAGTTAACTACATAATTTATGGTGGTAACATAGATCTTAAGAGGATTCTGATGTTCTAAAATGAGTTAAGTTTTACAAAAAGTGAATACTGTAAATGAATCTTTCTACTATTAGATTTCAAGTTAAATAGGATTTTTTTGTAATGAAACTTCAGGGGAAATGAGAGATGAAACAGTTATAATCTGGAACATGATAAAGACTAACCAGGAAATGTATATATAGATAACGTACTAAAAAGAGTTTACAACATTCATCAAATGAGATCAAAATTACCTTGACAGCTCACAAAAGACATTTCAAAGCACTAATTGAGCAGCATCTGGATACAGTTTCCATGAGATTGTTTCATCATAGCTTATTAAGTGTACAAAGTTAAGGGCACGTGAGTTGTCCTTAGTGTAATATATGAGAGAAATTATCAGAATTAATACAGAAGACTACTGGACTGATTTTCAAATGTTTGAAGAGTAAAATGGAGTTTATTTTGGTTTTAATATTCTACTGATCATAATGATCGCATATAGTTGAGTCTAATCGACCATAATTAAGTTTACTATGCTTCTTAAATATGAGAAAAATAATCACTCATTTATAGATGAATTTTGGTCCTTTCTGTTCTTAATATTTCTTATTATACCAGATAACATGAAGAATGACTTCAGTAACCAACTTTAAAAATTTCATAGTAAAATGGAAGATAGTTATTAAACTTCTCCCCCAAAACCATACTTTGACATTTGGTTATATGGTTTTATTGGAAAATATTTTAAATTTATTTGAAATGAAAAGAAATATCAGTGTATATTAAGGAAAAGAAAAAATTAATAAACTAAAGTTCTAAAGCCATTCCATATAAAGCAAATAAAATGAAAAACATAGATTTAAGGTATGAAAGAAATTACTTTTATGGAAGAGCTGATTGAGTTGTAACCCACAATGATGTTTCTATATATTTATATATTTAAGCACTTTAAGTTAGTATAACGGCACCCTTTTAAAAAGAAAAAAAGAAGCATTGTCCAAAATAAAATTGTAAGTTTTCTAATATATTCTTTTAATTTCTGTCATCTACATTATTTTTCATGGAGAAGCAAGTAGAAGTAAGGTCTTTAAAAATTATGAGAAGCATCTCTTTTTTAAGAAGAGCAGTTACCAACACAGTAAAAGATACAGCTATGCAAGGGATTAACATTCCTTTTCCTTAATTACATAATCCCATGTAGAACTATGGTCAGAAAGGACTTTTGGAGACAAGCTGGTGATCAAATATTTATTAAAAAGTATTAAATTAACATTAGACCAGAATATTCTAGTATACTACATGAGGGAAAATAATTTTAATACTCAATCAAAAATTAGCATTTTTTTCAATTACTCATAATTTTCATCACAAATGTACATTTGTAAGCATTTGGTAAGAAAGGAGAGTGACATCAACCAATGGATTATATTACCAAAAAAATTATCTTTCTTCAGAGAAACGAAATTCTCTGAGTTGAAAGTAATCAAGAACATGATTAAGTACTCAAAAGACTTAAGAAATATAGACCTATGTTCTGGGATGATAGATTATATATAGACATGCAGGCATAGGACAAGAAATATCGGAGCCAAATTAATTTTAAATCAACATATTATAACAGCTGTATTTTGACATTTATTTTAACTTTAACCTTATTGCATTAAATAAGAATAATCAATTTAGGAACTCCTTTTCAAGTTGCTTTTAGAATATGAATCATATTTTTCACAATTATTTTAGAATCAAGTTGCTAGATTTTTGCTCTTCAAAAATTAATTTGATTTTTAAAAATAGTCTGATTATATTTTGTGTTAAGTGTTGACAATTGAATTATTAGAGAATAAATACGTTATTGGCATTGTGGATCAAACAAAAAGGGAATCGATAAACATTTGCAACTAAATTTCTTGAGGGATTTATAAACTCCCCTATGAAGCTAGGCCAAAGAAAAATTTCAGAAGCTTCCAAGCAGTAGGAAATGCTTGCAAGGATTCTACTAATTTACTCATTCATGTGCCTGCTTGGTATATTTATTAAAAATGTGTTGTTATTTTATAGAAAGCTGCATTAGATTTACCCTCTCCTCCTTATCACTGAGAATAATAAGCTCTAGTTTTATGTAATATATGTGGCGGTACATAGGTTTTTTCTTTTTTCATTGAACACAATGAATGCACATATCCTGGTCAGTTTGTCACATTCATTGATTTGATTGACAGAGTACTCTACAGAAGAAAAATGGCTTCAAAATGTTGCCTAAAATAGAAGATCAAGGTATGTTAGAAGTGATTGTATTGATTTATCCATTTGATATCACAAGACACTAGTTTTAGAATAAAGGGACACATTCAACACAAAAGAAAAAGAATAAACACCAACAGTGAACAACTTTGCTTATCTTCCAAACCACATAAATTCCATTGGCCCTGACTTTGATTAGCTTTTTTGGTGGCTGTGACACACTCTTTCCTTTTTGTTTTTCCATTTTGGTTTGTATTTCTCTCTTTCCTCTTCATAAGGAAATTTGGGTCCATGGACCACAGATGGAGTAGGCAGATGATATGTACCTCTTGGTCTTCAATAGTTCCAGAATCCAGCCCAAGAAAGAATTAGAGATGAGTGCCTGAAGCCATTTTATCACCTCCAGAAAAGCTAGTCATCACTTTCAGTTAAAAATTGCTCACTTTCCAGTGGTTCCAGAATCTGCTCCCTGCAGACTTCAAAATTGTAGCTCAGTTGTATACAACATCAACACAGCTTATTGTACATCGTTGCACTTTTTGAACAGAAAGAATTAGGATTTTGTTTGGTTCAGACCTATCCAAGTTTCCAAAGTCTGCTGACTAGTATGGAGGCTGTCAAATGATTTTGTAGCTTAGTGAAAGATATAGGCAGATGGCAGTGGGCACTAGTGTGATCAAAGGACTTTAAGGCTGCAGATTTGTAGTAGAGTACTCAATTCTGATTCAAATGCACCTGGCCAAAAGAACAATAAAAAAGGAATACTAATTGTGATTACTGATATTCTGATGATTAGTACACTAGTCAGAGTTCTTTACATATTGCAGTTTATAGCATTGCTAGAGCATGGTGAGTAACAATAACCCTTGGCATTACCTACTTGGCAACATGGATGAAAAGAACACTTATCTAAGAACTGAGAGCTATTGGTTTTGGACTAGGCTCTGCCACTAACCATGGGCCCTTGGCAAAGGCCTTACCTTTAAAACTAAGGGGAGGAAGAAAGGGGATAAAATTAACTGTAACAGTTCTTTCTGCTCTAAAGTGGTATATTTTTTTCTGATTCTGCTGGCTTGTTTTCTTTATTGTATTATTCAAATCAGTTCATTAAATAGGCTTAAGTTATTCCAAGTATGGAATGCCCTTGATATTGAGCAGGTGTAAACAGCTTATGGAAACTGAAAATATATCAAATATAGCAGACACTTCAGGGAAAAATAAAGAGCTAGGTTTAAATTAAGTGCAGTTCTGGATAAAACTAGCCAAGCGTGTACTTTCAGATTTTTCTATAAATGTCAAGTTAAGGATGCCATCATAACTCTGATGTTCTTTGAAACCTGCCTTCACTATTCATGAGACTCTGAAATATAGTCCACTCTGAGTTAAGTGGATGGGAAAATAAACATAATGGGAAATACAAAGCTTTTAAAATTGTTCTTCTCCTTTGCAATGTGTAATGAGTTGAGATGTGACATAAAGACTTCTGAAGCATGAGGTGTATTGATATGAAAAAGTGATTGTAATCTGTATGATAAGATGTTTAACATGAAATATAGTGTCTTCTAATGTTGAACTTTAATAAACGTCAACCATGCAGGTGAATGGCCCTGGGTGGATGCTCAAATAGATCTAACTAATGGAAGTTAAATCAGGAGAGTCAGGAGACAGTTTAAGAGAGTCAATGAGTTTCTCATGCAGGGTAATTAGAAAGTAAGACTAATGTAGGATTGATAGAAAATATACATAGATCCTGCTTTCTTAGGCGAGTCGGAAATTTAGAATTGAATCAATTACCAATTAGTTTCCCAGTTTCTATTCCAGGATCTATTGCCTTTCCTACTAACAGGCTAGCTTGCAGAAATGTTGCTTTTTATACATACAAAATAAGTAAATATCTGTAAACATGCTGTTGGAGTAAAGATACACTTTCACTTGCTGATCAATACAATCCTCTTGCTGCATAAATGATAATTCCTTAACTTGTCATCCAAAGAAGAAACTGAATTAGGAGGCTAATGCCAAGCTATTTATATTTGTCCTCTCCCTTTTTTGGCAGTAATTCGGATTCCTTTTCTCCTCTTTTTTAGTTGTTTGACAATTAAAACAATTGTCAAAATTGTGAAAATTAGTAATAGACATGAGTATTTGTAGGAAATTTGAGGCTTCATGTGCTGAATCCAATTTATCTTAGCATTCCAAGTGGGAGAATGATGATGAGTCTCCAGCCAGGGCCATTTCATCAACCAGAACAATTTTTTAAATAGCAGCAAATACCATTTACTGAGTACTTTCTATATGCAAGAAATGTTTTTCATATATGATCTTATTGCATCCTCACAGCATCCCTAATATGTGTTATCCCCACCTACAGAGACATACAGAGAAATCAAGGCTCTGAAGTTAAGTAACAGACCTGACACCATGCAGTAAGTCAGTGGAGGAATAGGGATTCTATCCCAGGTTGATGGGGCATCCAGCTCTACATGAGAAAAGCTCTCTAGTGGAAGCCCTGGAGAGGTATGAGCACCATAAGAGTGCTTCCAGAGAGGTTCAGAGATGCTCTTGGGGGAGAAAAAGAGGAAAAGCAAAGAAATCGGCAAGCTGACTAACTACCTAGTGAGCATGAATGGAGTTCTCCAGGCTGATAGGCTCTCCAATGAGCAGGAATGGATTTCCATCAATAGAAAAGACTTTTTTTTTTTTTTTACCAAGCAAATATGGACAGAAATTTCCACAATTAAAAGAAGTATTGATAATTATCGGGAAAGTTTTCAGGTGGTCTATTGATTGGCTAGCTTTAAGTCTAAGTCAGTTCTTTTCATCTGGACACGAGCCTCTTGATTGGCCATTAATCAATCAAGTACAAAATTGTGTTTTCTTGAGCACATCATTGTCAGAAATATTCAAATATAAAATATCTAAGGAGAAAAAGAAAATTTTAATTGATAAACATATTATTCCAATAATTAAAATTATCTTCTTGTTATAGGAAGAAAGATAAATATGGAAAAGGTTTGTATTACCAAAAAGTTTTCTTTCATTTCTAAACTTTGCTTGTAAAATTTATTTAATCTCAGCTCCAGTAAACCTTCTACCTACACTTCATACTCTGAATTCTAATCTAAATAAAAAATTCTAACTATATAAAACTCTATAAACAGGTATTTATAAAATATCTGTCTTATTAGTTTCTGACCTTGGCATTTTATAAAAGCACTCTTTTTGGAAACCTGTGTGAGATCAACAGGGATAAAGTGAGAAAAAGTAATGAATTAACATTTATTAAACATCTAGATGCAAGGACTATAATTATGTCATTGTGTTTTACAATTCTCCAAGAAATGTGTTGTGGTTCCCATTATTTATGAGGAAACTTAGGCTGAGAGAGGTTAAGAACCCTTCTTCAAATCATAGCTACTAAGCAGATGACAAGGAATCAAAGTGTCTAGGTCTGTCTAAGGCCAAATCCATTTTCAGATGTATCATGTTACCTTCTTGGTCACTATAGCTCTGATGTCCCAATAGGACTGAATAATTTTGTGGAGGCACCCGAACATAGAAAACTGCTTGGATGTATATCTCCATTTTTATCTAATGTTTACATAAAAGCAGGAAAGTAATCATCAAAATGGATAATTAATTATATAAGACCTCTGAATCACACACTATTTCCACAGCTGCTGTGCAGGAGCCCTAATGGTATCACTCTAACAAAGGCTCCAAAAAAACCAAGGTCAGTAGGTAATTAATATTATTCACCAGTAGCATGCCGTCCTCCTGTTCTTATCTGGAGGTAACCTGGGCTATTTATTTCAGGATTCATAGCATTTTAGTGGAGAAAATGGCCCTTCTAACTGCTGAAGAGAAGCAACACTTCCCCATCTCAACATAACTGGTGCTCCACTGATTCAACTATTACTTAGATCCCAAATCCACCTAATAGCCGATTCAACTGTTGAACTATGAGCATAGTTCCATGGTGACACAGTAGCATAACTTGTTTGAACCCTTCACCAGGAACATGTGGAACAGGGATGTCAAAATGTGCCTTCTCAGCCCATACATCTTCCCTGGATTCTGAATAAATATCCCAATTCTCACTCAAGGGATCTAGGTAATATGTACCTTAATATCTGGTGTCCAGTGAGCCACTTAAACTGTTGAATAACTGATGGCAGGCAGCCAACTTTAACTTCTATCAAGTTTTCCTTCTCTTTGTATTGCTTTTGGTATCAAAGAATTCTTTGATTAGTTTTCTGTTTCACAAAGCAAATCAGTATGGAATGTGTCATTCAGCCCAGGAAATAAAACCATACTAGGTATTTTAGGGAAGAAGAGATTTAGGGAATTAATTGTTTAGAAAACTGGTGGAAATGTTTAGAAAAGAGGGTTGCAGAATAGGTCCTCAGAAATAATAAATGATACAGAACTGCTCTGCTACCTCTAAGGCCTGCAACTATGATTCACGAAGCCCAAACTGATAAATTTCTGTATTTAACAAAGTCAGAATTGAGAAATTGCCACTGTGGTTACAACCACCACTATTGTCTCGTGACTCTTAAGAATCTGAAGAATAGACAATAAAATTGTCCTGCAGAAAAGATCACTTCTCCCAGAAATAAAATATCACCTTTAAATGTTTTTCTTTTCCATAATAACCCAATAGATACACAGTTTCTGTGTCTTAAATTTATTACTTTTAAAAAACTGGTCTAAGTTTTAAATTGCTTTTCCAATGAATTTATAGCCAAATGCTAACATATAAATAATCATTATCAAATATTAGTAAAAAGATTTACAGTGCATTTTTAAGTAAGATTTTTAGATTTCTACTTATACTCGAGCTCCTAATAATTGATTTACAGTATGCTGATTATATAAAAGCTACCAGGGAAATATATTTGTTTTTTAGGAAACCTAGATACTTATGCATTTTCAGTGTATTCTGGAATTATTCTACTTTACTTATAGAATGGAACATTTTAAACATGTGTAAGTATGTTAATTTTTTGTTTGGCAATTTTATTACTAAAAAGTATGAATGTGATACTAACAAAATTTAGTTCATAATTATATTTCTTACATGAAAAAGTGATTGACAAAAATTGCTTTCAGAACATAATTTAAATTTGGAGCAAGAAATCTTAACTAAAAATGAGGAGTTGAATATATTATTTGAAGCACTACAGAAAATTAATTATAGTTTGAGAGAAGTAAGATGTTTTGGCACTAAGTGGCACAACATCTCAACATCTGTGATCAGAGGTCAACACTAGAAGCTTTTTGTAGGTCCCAACACCATTGCTTTATTTCAAAGTTCATTAAGGAGTCATGCTATGAGTCTTTCGATAGGATGAAATATATTTTAAAATGCACATACAAGGTAAACATGAGTGCTTCAATCACTTTTTCATGTGAGAAATATAATTATGAACTATATGACATAAGGCCTCTCCTGTCAGTAAGATAATATGACATACACAACACCTGTACAGGTAGGCATTACATATATGTTACAGATTGAAAATTGAAGCTCAGTTTAAGGTCACATACAGGTGCTAAATAATAAAACAGGCTTTTAACCCAGTTTAAGTCTGTCTTCAAATACACACACACACACACACACACACACACACACACACACACACACACTTATTTATTTATTTATGTCATATCAATTTATCTTTCTATTACCATCTATTGTATCTGTCACAGAATAGATGTTTAAAATATTCCTTTTTCTTTAAAATAGTGATCATTTGTAAAATGAGGATAAAGTAGTCCTTGCCTCATAGAAATTTATAAAAATTAAATAAATTAAGATGACCAGAACAGTGACTTACAGAAATTAAATGTTCAATAAATTTGGCTATTAACATATAAATCCTTAAAAGAAATGGTAAAGGAACAGACTTGTATTTTAGGAAGATGAATCTAATAGTAGTTATTGTCAGTACTTGTGAATACAGTGACTTGTCAAGTACTTGGAAAGGGGAAATAACACTGCCTTGATGCTTGTTAAATTTGATATCTATACTTTGTGAGTAAAAACATGTTTGGCACAGACTCTTTTAGGATTCAGAATAACTACTAGGAAAACAAAACTACACTATAAATAAATTGACCTTAGTAAGATCATTAGGGCATCATTTCTCAACCCTGGCATTATTGATATTTTGAGTGGATAATTCTTTGTTGTAGGGACTGCACTGTGCATTGTAGGATATTTAATAACATCCCTGGCTCCTACCACTAGATGCCAGTTCACTTTCTGAGCTATCAAATCAAAAATATCTCCATACATTCCCAAATGTCTCTTAGGAGGCAAAATCTTTCTAGTTGAAGACAATTGCTGTAGAAAAAGAATGTGTCAATATATGTCGAAGAGACCTAGAAAAAGGAGGATCAAGTAATTAAGAGTTGGTTGTGCCCCTGTCAAGTATTGTTAAAAGCAAAAGGATAACCACTGAACTTTAATCTTTCTGGCACAATGACAAGGATGCCCTCACAGAGAGAATGCTAACAGTAGGTTAAATGACAACCTGTAGAGTCAAACAAGCAGTACCCCAACCCCACTGACACATATGTCTTGAGTTATCTGATACCGTTAAACTCAATTTGTATATTTTCTCTAGTTCTGACTATATTTTATCATAAATAGGTCTGTGTATGATATATTTTTCCATGGAGCTTTGCCTAGCTAGTTATATAGACATTCTAGACCATATGAGAATAATTTTTTATTGCATATTGGTTATTGGGTTTCCCATGTGCATTTTGGTTATCATGTATGTTATCAGTGCTTGATTCTTTTTGGTACTGACCAAAATCAATTTCTAGGTTTCAAAGTTAGAGACTAGGTTTTACAACTTGGCGAATTAACTGAGAAACTAGATCCTGGAATTTAAACTAGTTTGGTCATCCTTTTACTGAAGGTTTTCCTTCAGTAAAAATTTAATGAATGGATAAATGGATTATGAATTGCTGAAAAAAAGTAAAGAAATATGTGGTATGTCCAGATGCACCTCGACTTCCAAAGCATGTAAAAATATCTATACATATTGTACAGATATAGATAGATGGTAAATGATAAGATATAGATTAATAGATAGATAGATGATAGATAGATAGAAAGATAGATAGATAGATAGATAGATAGATAGATAGATAGATAGATAGATAGATATACAGACAGACAGATGATAGATAGCAACAGATAATAAGGTGCAGAGTGGAGCAAGAAACTCAAGAGCATGCAAAATATTCTGTGGTTGTTATTTCAATCAGTACAGTCGGAAGTGAGTGAGGATAGAGCATGTATACTGGAAATAGTTGTATTCAACAAGGTTTCATGTGAGGCCCCAGCCAACTACTCAAGATTACAATGCCCTCCTTATCCCAGGTATATTTGAAAGCAGAAGGAAAGGATTCGAGGTATAGACAAAACATCCCCTAGAATGAGATATGTATGGAGACTAGGACATAGGTGGAAGAGCTCCTGTATCTAAGAGTATATGGAAGGATAAAAGGATGCATTCAGAACCAATTACATGTTAAGATTTTTATCCTGGAATACTGAGTTCAATCTAAAATTTATAGCCTGTAACGTCTTTGCAATGCATGCCTCTAAGATTTTTTCTTCCTATCATTGTATTATCATGTCTTTATCAACCCTGAAAAATAAAGTGTTTCATGAACTTGGTTCAGCAGCAGACAAGTAAAGCAGAACACTTCCCTTGAGAACCTTGCACTTTTCCTACTAATGTATGAGATATCACAGATAATTACAATCCAAAATATTTCTGTAATAAAAATATGACAGGTGATTAAGCCTTCATTAGCATAATGAAATTCATCTAACAGCCAATTTTTTCGAGTAAGGTAGTTTTTATTTACAGGAGAATTGAAAGTAGCAGCAGCAAAACTGCTACTATTAAACAATGTAATTAGTGCCAATGCAGTTAATCTGGACATTTAGTCAATGAAATAACATGTCTCAGGCACTTTATCCCATGAGAACAGTTTTCATTCAAATGTCCATGCACATTTATACTACACACAGTTGCAAATGAAAATACACAAGACAACTGTGCACTATAGAGTTATAAAAGTATTCTTTTTCTGTTGTTTATTTTCAACCTTGAAAGTAGATTGCTGATTTGCCTTGATCCAGATCAATTACTTTATATCATTATCTATCTACCTTTGCCTTTTATCTTACTTTTCCTCCTAGCTCTAATCCATTCTTCTCCTTTCTTGACTTTAACTATATACCCAGAGGCTGACTCAAAATAGCCAGCCTGAGTGAAAATTCTGTGACTTTCCTTGAGTGATGATTGCACAGTGGTCATTTCATTTATAGCCACGGAGCAGTAGAGATTCCATAGCAAATAAAGTATACTTTCAGCAACCACCATATGTAAAATTTTGTCCAAGCCTCTTGACCCTTATTTTTCAACCTTTCTAGCCAAGCTTACAGAAGATCAATTAAACATTTTTGAAAATGCAAAGTAACACAAACTTTAATTAATGGGTTTAATTTCAGGATTAAGGGAGGGAATAGTAAACATGTTTCCAGATATTTTCTACTTTCGTTCAAAATGAACTTTCTATTTTGTAATAGTGCTTTTTTTTCTAGATTTTGTAGATTTAGTATATATATACTAAATGGTTTTATGCTAATCTTTAAAATTCAGCCTACCTGAAATAAAAACTACCCAGACTTAATTAAACCAACTTTTTGTTTGGTTTAGATTTAATTTCTTGGAAATAATCAAATTCCACTGTGGCAAAGCTCATGTAGACCTCAATGAATATTATGTCTTTATGTTTTGCAGCCTTCTTTGTAGTTGGGTTAGGACCATATGACTAGTTCTGGACAATGGATATGACTGAGGAAACTGTGAGCTGGTGCCACCTCTCTTCCCCTGCTATGGTAAACTTAATAGTCATATATTTCACCTGGCATACTCATCATAAGAATGGAGACTGCCCTGGACAGCCAGATTAAAACTTGCAGTGTTGAGCATTCCATTAATATTTGGACTTTCATCATTTGTTATATCACAGCATAGAATAGAATTCTATCTAATACAAACCAAAGTGTCCTTCATATGAAGGTAAATCTTAAGATAAAATATTTTAACTTATTGCCATGTGTATATATGTCAATGTAAAAGAAAAGTGCCTATATAAAACATATGTTATTGCATTGTTCATTAGTGTTTGGCATGCTGGTGGTATACTAAAAATAATGAAGAAATAAAACCATCTTTAATAAAATTCATGCTGCTATTCTATTTTTTACAGTAGAAGAGGCTTTCAGACATGATTAATGGGAAAAAAGGGGAGGAAATAAAGATCCTATAGTGTTCTGTTGAAATTTTTATCTAGTTTGCACCTTGAACTTAATCACTTTAATCACTTAGATAAATCTGTGACTTGGAACATTGGTTTATTATGGATGAAATAAAAGTATCACATTGTCCTTTATTCTGTAGTTAATGATAAACCTTGAAAACAAGATAATAATTTTTCAATTAGGCTCCATGCAGAGACTAGGAAGCATAGTTATCAACATGTACAGAATATAATCAGCATTAAGTTGTCATATTTTGGCTGCATTAATGTTGTTAAATTGACATAATAGTCATTATAAGCGGATTCTCTTCTCTGAAATCAGTTATTGCCTGAAATATTTTAGCAATTAAATTTGTATTCATTAGCACACCTATATCTATACTTTTTTCCAACTCATTAATATCATTTTTACTTTCCATTGCCTAAAGTCATGAAGCCATGTAAAGTTACAAAATAAAATTTCAACTCCTTGCCTTGTTAGAAGTGCCATATTATTTACTCCCCACACAAATTGTGCTGACCTTCCTTATGAAATCGATGTCCTCCAAGGTTTCACTTTGAGAGTTTTTTTGGTTTAAAAGTAAATACTCCAGACCTCAGGTTGCTCCTTAACTTGTCCATAATCCTCAGCTTGGAAAGATTGACCCTGCTGTAGACTGCCTCTCCCTTCCCTGACTCCTACCTACTCACAGGTGGGTATGTTCTTGATTATCTTTGTATCATATAAGTAGAAAATAAATGTTAGAGTGAGGTTTTAACTAATAAGCAAGCAAGAGACAAACCTAGAGGAAATTTTTAAAAAGTAAAACCTCACCATGATATAGCGAGTGTTAGATAGTGAGTGTTAGAGTAGAAGACAGACAATATGGATATTTGTATGCACCTGGGCCTTAGTGCTGATTTTGTGGCTTTAGCTAAATCATTTAAATCTCTAGTGGCCTTAGTTTGTTCATCTCTACAACAAAGGCATTGTGCGACTATTGTTTTCTTAAACTCTAGGGTACTAGACTGAAAAAGAATAACTAGTTGGGATGGGCAAGAGGTAGAACAAACAGAATGATGGGTTTCATGGAGAAGGCATAGAACCTTTTCTCGTGGATGATCTTTAAACAGACCAAATCTGAGTTCTAAGGGTGTTGTTGTCTGGTTGTTCATGTGTTTATTTAAAGAGAAACTGATTTTTAGATAGATTTATGATAGATAGGTAGAGTGAGAAGTAGAAAAATGAAAACAACCTAGTCTTTCTACCTCATTTTTCTTATTTCCAGAATAAGAATAAAAGTTTATTTACCTTCTTCATGGCAATATTAGGATTAATTAGTATTCATGCAAAAGTAATTTGAAAATGAATAATGTCATTTAGTCCTAAATGGTGTTGCTTTAGCTTTGGTTTCTTAAAATGCCTAACTCTTCATTAGTTTTTGTAAATGTCCTCTGATGTGTGTCACAGAATTTATAAACACTGTGCAATAACTAATGATTTGTAACAAAATACAATCTGGATAAAATGCTGTTGCCATCACTAAGGACTGATTGAGTTGCATGGAAAGTCATACCTGGAGCCTTCTATAAACATATCTTCACAAAAGTATGCAATTGAATTTTAAAAGATGACCATGTTATGTACAATGATTAACTGTTCTACAAACCACAATTAAATTAAAAGTAAACACATGTCCAGCCAGCTGTTACAACCTTTCCTAATTATTCTCTTATGACTTAAAAGAGGAATACTTTATTTGGGGCATGAAGACTAAATGTAGATTTATATAGGGTCTTCTAATGCAGCAAGCAAAACCACTCTAGTGTACATCAGATGGGGAATAAAAAGTTTAGACTTAGTTTAAACAAAATTAAGTGACTTACCCAGTGAGCCATGGAAAAAATATTAATAATAATAGTGAAGAAATCATATTTACCAAACTGAAAGGGACAATCTTATTGTCTGAGTCATGCAGATAACCTTTCTCAAATCATGAAAGCCTACATCTTCCACTGTTGGCTGGTACTTTATTGCTGATTATCTCTTTTTACTTATTCATAGGGCATCAATAAAAAATTTAAACATGAATTCAATATTATAAATGTTTTCTTTTAAAGATTATCTGTAGATCAAAAATAATTTTCTCAAAGTGAGAATTCTACTGAACAGTATAATTGAATCTACCGAATTAAAAAAAGAATTTGATACCTCTAGTAGTTAAATAAATTAAAAAGCATAGAGAAATATATTGAAATAATAATAAAATAAAAAACACTGCACTATAATTTCTAAAGTAATTGGGAATAATGATTAAGGTAATTGCTATTTTTAAACTTATTTCTGAGAGTCATGACTTTTATATTTATTAAGAATAAATATTTGCAAGAATAGAAATATATCTTTTAGAAAACTAGGTAAAGGAAGCAATAACTATGTCACTATATAAAAAATTACATAATTTTTAAAACTTTTGTATTGTGTATTTACAATCTGTAATCTTAAATGTATGTGTGTGTTTTACTGCAGAGAAATAATAATTTTGTGGGTCAATCCTAAATGGTAGTTATTTCATACTTCTAAAGTATATAAAATATATTTATATTTTTATATATATGAGAGCTCATAAAGTCTAAGTGATTTAATAAATATATCCATTTGCTCTTTGGCAAACTTATAAATCTTATGTAAAAATGTAGCCTTAAAAAAAGTTGTTCTAACTTGCAAACAAACAAATGAAAAAATATACTATTTAAATATTTGTTTCTGATATACCTATTTCTAATTATTAAATACTTGAAAAATTTTTGAAATATATAAATACATATGAAGTATAGAGATAGATTAATTATAGTAAATAATTAATTTAGCAATTTCCAATTAGTAATTACTCAGTAACTTCAAATGCTGAATGAAGCAAACTCTCATTTAGAAAGGTTTATTACCTTTCTAATTGATATAATTTGGACAATAATCAGCTTTCTAAAATATAAAAATTAAAAGGTATGGTATTCACTAGAGAATCAAGTTTTCCTCCAGGAAATTTACCTTTGTATAGAATGTAGATTTGGATTTGTAGCCACAGGAAAGGGAAAGAAAAGTACATTAAGTAAAGTTGAAAATAGATCAAAAGTAAGATATTTTCTTAGAAAGGAGCGTGAATTATGGAAATGAATTATAGTAATGATGGGAGAAAGTTGAAAGATTTTCTGGAATAAACTGGGACATAAAAATGAGCTGGGGGAGCAAAGATAGGGCTAAACATAATGGTCTAAGATTTGTGGGTATATTATTTTCCTACTGTCTCTATAACAAAGTACCACAGATAAATGGCTTATACAACATAAATTTATTATCTTAATATTTCTAGGAGTCGTAAGTCTGAAATGGCTTTCACAGGTTGGAAATCATGGTGTCAGCAAGGCTGCACTCCCTTTAAAGAATTAGGGGAGAATCCATTACTTTTCCAGTTTCTAGAAGCTGCCTTCATTCCTTAACTCATGGCCCCTCCCTTGATCTTCAAAGCCAGAAGCATAGCATCATCAAATCTTTCTCTGGCCCTAAGCCTTCTGCTTCTCCCTTATAAGACTCATGTAGTTATATTTAAGCCCATTCAAATAATCTAGGATAATTTCCTTATCACCAGAGCCCTAATATAATCCATTGCATATGTCAGTACCTTTTGCAATGATCCAGTAAAGTCACAGGTTCTAGATTTAGAATGTGGGTAATTGGTGGCGGGGGGGAGGGCGGGTAGCATTATTCAGACTATTGAAGTATATAAATTAGGGTTGTCACAAAAGCCAGGCATCAAGATTAGAAACAGAACTCAGGGGGAATGTAATCAGGAACCATAGTATCTGTGATTTGTTGGCTCTGGATTTGCAAGTGGCTATTTTAGCTGAAAAATTGGCTCAATCCCACCAGCGTGGTCTGCAGATTTTCTTCCATCCTCAACAAGCATCAGTCCCATGGGTGAGACTCTCAGGGGACAATAGCTGACTTTACTACCTTAATAGTCTTTTTTCTGTGTTTTACTTAATTCTCCTCCTCTTCTTTATTATCATTATCCTCATTATATCTTTTTATAAGGTTAAATTTGACCATTTTTATGATTTCATTATCAAACAATGGAGGCAACTCCATAATTACTACAAAGGAGCTTAGAGAAAATCAAGTTGGAAGGTTCATATTTCACTTAGAAATATTTATTGAGTGCTCTCTATGTGCCAAACACTATTCTAGGCACCAGAGATAGAGTATTTAAAACAAATGAAATTCCATCCTTGTGAAGTTTATGTTTTAGTGAGGTGAAATAGACAATAAACAAACAAGAAAATAAAGAACTTGGCAACTCAGAATTAGTGCTATGAAAAAATAACTGAGATGATCGGTAGTGTTAAGTGTGTGTGTGTGTGTGTGCGTGTGTGTGTGTGTGTGTGTATGCACGCGCGCATAAATGCATCCATAGCGGGTGTGTATTGTTCTATTTTAAGTAGATTTGTCAGAGAAGCTATCACATATAAGCAGAGATTACAAGAAAGAAAGAGAGAACAAAGTTCATGATAATAGCTAAAGGAAGGATCATCTAGGTAGAAGGGACAAAAGCCCTCAAGTAGGACCATAAACGTGATTTGATAGGTATAAGAACAGATACAAGGCCAGATTTTCTGGAATGAAATTAATGAAAGGCAAGGAGAATGGTAGAAGATGATATAAGAGGAAGCTTGAGTGAGGGATAAAATATAGAGCTACATAGGCTATGGTAAAGACTTTGGCTTTATTTTAAATGTAACATGAAGCTAATTGGATGGTTTTGAGCACAAGAATAATGTTACCTGCCTCATGTTTTAAGGGATGATTCTGGCTGTGTATGGATGATACTGAATAGAAGTAGGAGTGGAAACAGGAAGACCAGTTGGGTTAGAATGCTATTGCAAGTAAAAGATGGTGATTCAGAACAAGGGGCAACAGTGGAGGTGAAGGAAGGATATTCTGATAGAGTGGATGTTGAATGTAAGAACAGATAAGGAGTTAAGATGACACCAGTTAATCTGAGCATCTGGACTAATGGAGTTGTTTTCTACAGAGATGCAATGGACTGCAGAAGGAACAGTTTCGAGGTGGGAAATTGGGAGTTCAGTTTGAGGCATGTTAAATTTAGTAAAGTGCCCTCTTTCCTAATAAATAGGTACTTTTCATTAGGTATTCCTATTCATCTTTATAAATATGTATAATAGAAAATTCTGTTATATTTAGGGATTATGGTTATGAGATTCTAATGGCTCATGAAGAAAGGATACTAAGTTTTGGACCTGCCTGAAGGATCAGAGAAGAACAGAAATGGTATTATCTTCAGACTAAGTATGGTAGAATTTTAATGATAATTATGTATGAATTTTTTTATTAGAAGGGATTATGTATGAAGCCATAAAAGCATATCTTAAATGCTAGTCAATCCATATACAGGGCATGTTCTTCCACCTGAATGAAATAAAGTATTTCCTCAGAATCTATTTTTTAGAAATAAAAGTGAACACTCTCAATGACTAACATGCCTGTCAAAGAATTACATAATAAATGTCCTAAAAATTTAGAACCCAATAAAAATTATTATATATTGAAATTTGTGTGATGCAACTAATGTAATATTTAGAAGAAAAAGTGTAACTTTGATGCATTTAATAGGAAAAAGAAAGATTAAAATTTAATGAGTTCTGTTTTCAATTCAAATTTTAGATAAACAATATGAGTTAAAATTAAACATAAAAGGAAAGATATGATATAGTTAAAAGTAGTAATTAATTAAATAGAAAACAAAGACATAATAAAGACGGTCAGCAAACCAAAAGTCTTTCTTTGATGGTTTTCATAATTTGCCCAAAATAACTCAGCCAGAAATTGTGAGAACAGGTCTCCCAACAAAGCAAGTATGATCCCAGTTTATGAATTCTTTACCAGTTAACACTTCTTAACCAGTCTTCTTCTAAGACTTTTTTTTCCGTTTACTGAAGTATGAAATGAAATTCAGAGAAATTAAATTATTTGAGTAGGGTCAAAGTATTTGCTTCCTGTTAGAAAACATATGGACTTTTTGTCCCATAATCCAACATAATATTCAGTCATAAATTGCTTCAACTGATTCTATTTAATAAGCAGCTCCTCTGACTTTCACACTTTAATACTGATGATATTGATGGACAAGTACATGGTCTGTACCAAAAAGAGTCAGTTTTAGTTTAAAATCATCATTTGGATCTCAGGACCATTTACTTGGATGTATAACTTCCTGTGGTATTTCAGCTTGTTCATTCTGTTTGTTTAATAACAATTATAGCAGACATTTATTTTTTATTCTGTGCCAGGTAATGTACATACATTTTACTTGATTCAATTCATTTAATTCTATGAGGTAGCTATAATTATTATCCCACTTTACAGGTTTCTTATCTACCTGGAATCATGCAGTTCATAAATGGATGTGTCAGGATTTATACCCAGGCATTCCAGCTCCAAAGTTTGTCTACTTGGTTGCTAAACTAACTTACCTCTCATATAGGCATGGAATGCCTGAGTATAAATCTGCACACCTCCATAGATAAGCTGAGCAACCACAGGTAGTTTTGGAAATCTGGATACAAAATACTTAAAAAAGATGATTGAAGTGTTTTGATTTTTTGATAAACTTTTTATTTTAGAATAGCTTTTAGATTTATAGAAAAATTGCAAAAGTATGACATAGGTCTCATATAACCTATACATTTATTCATGTTTTAATAACTTTAATAATTCTATAATATTTTACTATTTTAAGCATCTTCTATGTATCCTGTTATTCAGAGATGAGAAGGATTTCTACCCTAATATTATGGGGATAGCCGAACATATGACACCTAACACAGGACAAAAGAAATCACCTGGAGTTTACAAGTAACATAGATTCATAGCCTATGCGTGAAGGGCATGGCATGCCATGCAGGGCTACAGAGAGGTTGCATTTGATTTTTGTCTAGTCAGAAATCAATTGGCTATATTTGTGTGGGTCTACTTCAGGCTATTTGGTTCCATTAATCTGTGTGCGTATTCTTCCACCAATAATCTATTTTCCTGAGTATTATCCTTTTCAGTAAGTCTCGACATTGGCTACTTTGAGTATTCCAACTTTGTTCTTCTTCAAGACTGTGATGGCTGTTATAGGTCTTTTGACATTCCAAATAAATTTAAAAATATTTTCTTTTTTTAAAATTTTTTTCATAGATTATTTACCTAAGTTAAAATACAGTATAGCATAACATTTTGTAAATATATTTCAATTTTGTTTTTACTTAATAATATGTAATGGTATATTAATACATAATATTAAATTCATCTTTTTAAAGTTATCCAGTATTTCACTTTACCAATAAATTATTACTTATTTAATACTATTTCCTCTTTGTAAGCATTTAAATTGTCTATAGTATTATAGCAATCAAAGCCTCTTTTCTATTTTTTAATTAGTTGACATTCACTATTATTTTATATCAGTTTCAGGTGTATAGTATAGTGGTCAGACATTTATATAATTTATGAAATGATTCCTCCCACTTAGCCTAATACCCACCTAGCACTATACATAATTATTACAGTATTATTGACTATACTCTGTGCTGTACTTCACGTCTCCATGACTGTTGTGCATAGTGGCTGTACCAAACTGCAGTCCCACCAACAAACAGTGCATGAAGGTTCCCTTTCTTTCACATCCTTGCCAACACTTGCTTTTTGATTTATTGATGCTAGCCATTCTGCCAGGTGTGCGGTGATATCTCATTGTGGTTTTAATTTGCATTTTTCAGATGATAGTGACATTGAGAATCTTTTCATATATCTACTGCCCATCTGTATGTCCTTTTGGGATAAATGCCTATTAAGGTCTTCTGCTATTTTTATAATTGGATTTTTTTGTTTTTTGGTGTTGAGTTACATGAGTTCTTTTTAAATTTTGGATATTAACTCTTTATCAGATGTATCATTGGAAAACATCTTTTCCCACTCAGTTGCTGGTCTTTTTTGTTTTGTTGATGATTTTCTTTGCTGTGCAAAAATGTTTTAATTTGATGTAGACCCATTTATTTATTTTTTATTCTATTTCCCTTGCCTAACAAGATATATAGAAAAAATATATATTACTAAGAGCAATGTCAGAGAGTATAATACCTATGTTTTTTCTATGAGTTTGTATGATTTCAGGTTTTACACTTAAGTCTTTAATTCATTTTGAGTTTGCTCTTCTATATGGTGTAAGAAGGTGGTCTCATTTCATTTTTTGACATGTATTTGTCCAGTTTTCTCAACACTATATATTGAATAGACTGTCTTTACCCCATTGTATGTTCTTATCTCCTTTAAAATAAATGCCCATATAAATGCCTGATTTATGTGTCTGTTTTTATGCCAGTACCATACTGTTTTGATTGCTATAGCCTTATACTATAGTTTGCTATCAGGTAGCATGGTACCTCTAACTTTGCTTTTCTTTCTCAAGATTGCTTTGGCTAATTGGTCTTTTATGATTCCATATAAACTTTTGGATTATTTGTTCTAGATCTGTAAAAAATGCCATTTGTATTTTGATAGAGATTGCATTGAATCTATGGATCACTTAGAGCAGTATGGACATTTTAACCATGTTAATTCTTCCTATTCATGAGTGTGGAATATGCTTCCATTTATTTGTATCTTCAATTCCTTTTTTAATGACATAATTTTTCAAGTACAGGTCTTTTACTTCCTTGGTTAAATTATTTTCTAGATATTTTACTTTTAGATACATTTGTAAATGGGATTATTTTCCTAATTTCCTTTCTGATAGTTCATTATGGGTTTATAAAAATGAAAATTATTTCTGAATATTAATTTGGTATCCTGCTACTTTACTGAAATCAATGATCATTTCTAATAGTTTGTTGGTGAATCTTTAGTGTTCTCTATGTAGAGACTATGTCATCTATAAATAATGACAGTTTTCCTTATTTCTTTCCAATTTGGATGCCTTTTACTTCTTTCTTTTTTAAAATTTATTTATTTTTTATTATTCATTCATCTATTAATTAATTAATTAATTTTTAAATTTATTTTTATTATGATGACATCGGTTAATGAAATCCATTAAGTTTCAGGCATAAAATTCAACAGTATAGTACACACACACACACACACACACACACACACACACACACACATTGTATTATGTGCTCACCACCCATAGTTAGATTTCTTTCTGTCACCACATATTTGACCTCTTTTACTCTGTCTACCTCCTCCTTTCCCCCTCCCCTCTGGTAACCACTAGTCTATTGTTCATGTCCATGAATCTCTGCTTGTTTGTTCTGTTTGTTTGTTGCTTTTAGGTTTATAACCTACATATAAGTGATATCATATGGTTTTCAACTTTTTCTGTCTGGCTTATATCATTAGCATGATTATCTCATGGTCCATCTATGTTGTTGCAAATGGTAGTATTTCATGTCTTCTTATAGCTGAGTAATATTGCATTGTATATAGGTACAGCAGCTTCTTTATCCAATCATCTATCATAGGACATTTCAGTTGCTTCCATGTCCTGACCACAGTGAATAATGCTGCTATAAATATTGGTATGCACATATCTTTTTATATATGAGTTTTCAAGCCTTTGGGTAAATACTCAGTGGAGAGATTGCTGGATAATATGGTAGATGAATTCTTAGTTTTCTGAGGAACCTCCATACTGTTTTCCATAGTGGCTGTACCAGTTTGCAGTCCCATCAGCAGTGTATGAGGGTTCCTTTTTCTCTGAAATGTTATCTTCTAACTCAGGAATTCAGAACTTCATATATTTAGATTTTTACTTTATATATTTTGTTTTCTGCATACAAATCCTGTATGCATTTTGTTAGATTTATACCAAAGTATTTCATTTTATTTGTTTTATTATAAATGTGGGTTTTTTTTATTTGACATTTCAGTTTTTTGCTGCTTTTACAGACAGCAGTTATTTTTTGTGTTGACCTTGTATTCTACAACCTTATTACACTTGCTTATTGGTTCCAGATTTCTGTAAATTTTTTTCTTTGTTCTAAATAGATAAATGAACAGTCATGTTGTATGTTAATAGGACAGTTTAATTTATTCCTCTCTAATCTATAGAGATTTTAATTATTTTTTTTCTGTTACACTAGGTAGAACTTCCAGTATAATGTTAAATAGAATGGTGAGATAGGATAATCTTGCCTTCTTAGCAGTATTAGGAAGAAGGTGTCTAGTCTTTCACCAAAAAAACATGTTAGCTGTGGGTGTTTTGTAGATGTTCTTCTTGAAGTTAAGAAAATTATCCTCTATTTCTAGTTGGTAAGCATTTGCAACATGAATAGGTGTTGGATTTTGTTAAATGCTTTTTCTGTAACAACTGATATAATCATAGGGTTTTTTTCTTTAACCTATTGATATGGTGAATTTTATTAATTGATTGTCTAATTTGCCCCAGCATTAAATATTTGGAATCATCACTTCTTATTTATAGTTGGTAACTCATTTTATACATCATTGGAGGCAATTTGTTAAACTTTTCTTGATATTTGTGACTGCCTTCATGAGAGATATTGATGTGCCCTTTTCTTTTTTTGTAACGGTATTAGAGTATTGCTAGCCTCATAGAAATTTTTGGAACATGTTCTGGGGCTGATGTTCTCATTTTTGGAAGGTTCTTAATTATTGGTTAGTTTTTAATAGATATAGATCTATTCAGATTGTTTTTTATTGTGTTAGTTGTCTTTAAAGAATTGGTCAATTTCATCCAGTTATCAAATTTGTGGGCATACAGTTTTTCATATTATTCCATCATTCTTTTAATATCTGTGTAATCAGTAGTGAGAGCATCATTTTTATTTCTGATATTTATAATTTGTAACTTTTTCTTATTTAATTTAGCTAAATACTTATTCATTTTATTTACCTTTTCAAATAATCATTAATTTCTTTTTTCTGTTTTCAATTATAGCGATTTCTGCTCTAATTTTTTCTCTTTGATTTGGCCTTAATTTCTCTAATTTACTAAGATGGAAATTTAGATTATCACATTTAATTTTTTTTCTTTTCGAGTAATTTCAGGTATTTTTACAATAAGCATCTTTGTCATAAATATCTGTTTCTTTTTATACACAGTTCATTAGCCATAATGAAATTTTGCTGTAAAAGATAAAATAACTGGTTGACACTTTGGTTTACATTTGGCAGACTTAATATATTTAAGCTACTTGTCAGTTTAGTTTTATTTTTTTATTGATGAAGTTCTTGTAGTTAGTTTCACTTTTATAGAAATCACAGCCCTCCTAATGGTCTGTAAGGTGACAAATAGATGTAATGGTCTTGAAATATTTGATGATAACAACTATGGATAAAGCCAGATAGCAAAGCTATGAATAAAGCAAGGTTATGCTGCATAGTAGAAAATGGTTACCTAACAGTTTGCAAAACAGTCATCCTTCTCTCAAAACCAATCTATGGCAAATATAAAAGTGGCAGCTACTAATTCACAACAGTCTTCAAGAGCATTATCAATTCTTTAGCTGAAAACTGATACCTCTCTTAATGGAGAAAGAAATTGTAAGGAAGAAGAAAAAATGTGATGCTGAATGAGGAGATAAATCAACAAGCAAAAAAACTGTATAATACTATGAAGAAAAAGGTTCAGATAATGCATTTTTTTAATTTTAATTAAATTTATTGGGATAACATTAGTTAATAACATTATATGAATTTTAGGTGTACAACTTATAACATCTGTATATTCCATTTTGTGCTCACTGCTCACAGTCTCTGTGAGCTCACTGCCTTCAGACATGAGGATACTCATGAAGTCCAGTCTTCTTCTGTCATCATATATTTGACCCCCTTTACCCTCTTCATCTTTCCTTCATTCTCCTTCTCTTGTGCTAACCACCATTCTGTTGTCTGTATATATGAGCTTGTTTTGTTTGTTCATTAGTTGCATTTTTGTTTTATATCCTAGATATGGGTAAAATCATAAAATCATGTGGTTCTTGTTTTTTTTCTGTCTGACTCATTTCACTTAGCATGACACTCTCAAAATCCATTTGTGTTGTCACAAATGGCAATATTTTATCCTTTTACAGCTTGGTGGTATTTCATCGCACCATTTCTTTATCCAGTAGTCCAATGAAGGACACCTTAGCTTTTTCTATTTCTTGGCTACTATGAATAATGCTGCAATGAACAAAGGGGTGGATATAGCTTTATGAATAAATGCTTTCAAAATTTTTTGTGTAGATACCAAGAGGAGTGGATAGGTCATATGGTATCTCGACTGTTAATTTATTGAGGACCCTCCATACTGTTTTGCATAGTGATTATACCAATTTACATTCTCATCAGGAGTGTATGAGGGTTTCTTTTCCCCTACAACTCTCTAACACTTGTTATTACTTGTCCTGTTGATGATATCATTCTAACAGCTGTGAGGTGGTATCTCATTGTAGTTTTGATTTCCATTTCTTTAATAATTAGTGAAGTTGGGTATCTTTATATATATCTGTTGGCTAACTGTATGTCTTCATGGGAATAGTGTCTGTTTAAATCCTCCACCTATTTTTTAATCAGATATTTGGGTTTTTTTTTCGTTGATTTATGTGAGTTCTCTATATATTTTAGATATCAGCCCTTTATTGGAGGTATCATTTGCAAATATCTTCTCCCATTTGGTCAGGAAGAAATTAAAGAAGAGATCAAAATATATAAAGAGACAAATGACAACAACAATTACAGAATACCAAAATTTTCTGGATATAGCAAAAAGCAGTACTAAAAGAGAAATTTATAGCATTATAGGCCAACTTCAAGAAACAAGAAAAATCTCAAATAAAAAAAATCCAACAGTACACTTTAAAGAACTAGAAAAGGAAGAACAAACAAATGATATTGGCCTATTTTGTTTGTTGTTTTGTCCTTGAAATCTCTTTTGTCAGATATAAGTATGGCTATACCCACTTTTCTTTGGATGCCATTTGCTTGGAGTACCATTTTCCAGTCCTTCACTTTGAGCCTAGGTTTGTAGCTAAGACAGGTCTCATGAAGGGAGACTTACTTTTTAATTCATCCCATTACTCTGTGCCTTTTGATTGGTGAATTCACTTTATGTACCTTTAAGGTAGTTATTGATATATGAAGACTTATAGTAGTCATTTTACCTTTTGTTTTCCGGCTGCTCTGTATCTCCATTGTCTCTTTTCCATGTGTTTCTGTCTACTATTTTATTTGATGGTTTTCTATGATTTTTCCCCTCAGTTTTTTCTTTTTTTATGTTATGTGACTCAGCTCTAGATTTTTGTTTTGTGGTTACCATTAGGTTTATATTAAACATTTTTTCTCATATCAACAGTCATCTGTCTTTTGATTACATCTTATCTTCATTTGCCTGTGCAAATCAAGTCCTTTTCTCCTCTTTTTTATGTTTTTGTTGTCACAAATTGTTTTTTCTGATGCTGTGCATTTGTTTTCAGATTGCAGAAATTATAGTTCTTATTTTAAATGTTTTCCCCCTTTAACCTTTATGCTATAATTGTTTAATACCCTTATTAATTTGTTCTGTCTATCATCTTACTCAAAGTTTTGTATACTTTAACCTTTTTGTTTTAGGTAAAAGAGCTCTGTTCAACATTTCTTGTAATGCAGGTCTTGTGGTGGTAAATGCCCTCAGCTTTTGTTTGTTTGTAAAAGCCTCTCTTTCTTCTTTATATCTAAAGGATAACTTTGTTGGATATATTATTTCATTCACTCTCTCCTAGCTCATAAGATTTCTGCTGAAGAATCTGATGATAACCTAATGAAGTTTCTGTTAAAGGTACAATCTTTTCCCCTAGTAGCCTTGAGAATTATTTCTTTGTCACTAACTTTAGACAGTTTTAATATAATGTGTCTTGGAGAAAGTATTTTTGCATTAAGATAATTAAGTGTTTTGTTAGCTTCTTGGATTTTAGGGTCCAGCTCTTTCTATAGCTTTGGAATGTTTTCATCAATTATTTGCTTTAATAGGCTCTCTGTTTGCTTCTCCCTCTCTTCTTCTGGTATAGGTTCTTTCTAATGGAATCAGATAGTTCTCATAGGTTTCTTTCATTTCTTCTCTTTTAGTTATCTCTTCTTCCACCTGAATCACTTCTAGATTTCCATCTTAGAGCTGAAAACTGCCTTTCTGAGTTTTCTTGTATCTTGTTGAGTTTTTTCAAAACTGAAATCTTGAGTTCTTTGTCATTTAAGTCACAGTCTTCCATGTATTTTGAGTCTGGCTTTTAGACACTTATAATTTTTTTTCTGAGCTACCTTTTTACCTTGGTTATTCATGGTATTTGATGGGTTGTTTCTCTGCCTGGGTATTTGGGGTAGTGAATTCTTCTTTTTTAAGTACTGTTTTTTTTTTTTTTTAACAATTCAGCAGGTTAATAGAGGTCTTTTGTTTTCCAGTAGATGGTGCTATAGTGCTAGTTTTGTTTTCTCTTACTTGCACTGCTGGGACTCTCAGGATCTTAGTGGGACGGTGTCACTTTGGTCATGGAAAATGCCCCATATTCTCTGAGGAGGTGGCCATTCCTCCATGCAGGGTCATTTTGGTCTCAGAGTACCACTCCAACAGTGGAATGCGGTAGATTGACTCCAGGCCTCTGAATTCCCTGCACTGTCTATTTTAATCAAAGGCTGCAAGCCCAACTGTGATATTCAAGGTATCTCTACTCAATTCTGACATGATGAGTCGGGGAGGGGTGGGTTGAGAGAAGGGTTCTCAGTCTGTGGCTTTCTCTCCTTGCTAGTAATGGTGTCTGCTAGACTGTCACTGCCACACTGCTGTACTATGTCTCTCCTTGGGTTTAGTCAAAATTGGCACTTGTTACTCAGGCAGGAATGTTGCTTTTGCTCTCCTACCCTCCAGGCTGCCAAGTGTGGGCTGTGGCCTAACACCTGCACTGCTATTACATTAGCTGGAGCCAGGCAGGTGCTGAGGGTGAGGAGAGATGAGTTCACATATCTATGGCTTTGCTTTCTCAATTGTAATGGTGGCTGCCACACCACTGTGCCATGTCTGCACCCCTGTCACCTGGTTTAGCCACAATGGGCACCACTCAGGCTGAATGTAGCTTCTGCCATTCAAGCCCTTTTGCTGCCAAGCTCAGACTACAACTCCACCCCTATGCTGCTACCACATCAGCTAGGGCCACAGTGAGTGGTGTGCTTCATCTATGGCTGCTGTCTCTGTTCTCTTCCCAACATCCTGTAACCCCTGCTCATTCTGATATACCCACCTTCAGACATCTCAATGAATGGGTGTCTTATAGTTCTCCAACTTGGTGTAGCTTTAAAGTGAGAAACCAAGGGGTCTTCTTACTACACCATGATACTTACATTGCTCAAAGACAATGTATTTTTATTTTTTGCAATAAATAATTTTTCATTTTATTGTTAATTTTTTATGTTTTATTATGTCATTTTTTAATGTCACTCCTTTATTTTTTTGTTATTTTTGTATGATGAAATTGCCTTATGGCCAGTTAGTTGCATGGTGAAAATGCTTTCAGCAAAGATATTTACAGCAAACATGCTTATGCTGAAAATACCAGACACGTTTTCAAATATTTGCATTTATTAGAATAAATTTTTCTCTGAATACTTATTTCACTGCATCCCACAAAATTCGATAAGTTGAATTCTCATTTTCATTTAGTTCAAAATATTTTTATATTTCTCTTGAGACTTCTTTGATATGTGTTATTTAGCAATGTGAGTGTTTAATATTCAAATATTTGGAGAATTTCCAGCCATCTTTTGCTATTGATATCTATTTTAATTTCACTGTGATCTGAGAGGATACTCTGTATGATTTCTATTATTTTGAATTCATTAAGGTATATTTTATATTTTGCAATTTGATCTTTGTAAATATTCCATGTGAGCCTAGAAAAATGTGTATCCTACTGTTGTTGGATGGAATATTCTATAAATGTCAATTAGGTCAAATTGATTAATGGTGCTATTTAGGTCAAGTGTATCTTTATAGATTTTCTGCCTGCTTGATTTCTCAATTATTCTTAGGGGGTTAGTAGTCTCCAACTCTAGGAGTGGGTTTTTTGTTTCTTTCAATTCTGTTTTTTTTTTTGCCTTATGCATTTTGATGCTCTTTGATTATATGCCTACATGTGTAATATTTTGTTTTCTTAGAAAATTGTCCCTTTTATGGTTATTGAATGATTTGTTTATTCCTGACAATTTTTCTTGCTCTGAAGTCTGCTTGTATGAATTAATACAGCTACTCCAGCATTCAAGAAATGTTAACTTCTTATTATTATTTAGTTAGAAGTGCTTTGAGGTGATGGACAATATTCTCATTTATTCCTCTTTTAAGATGACACAATGCCTTGAACACTGTTAAGCACAGGTATGTTCAGAAATAAAAGTTTTATGAGTAATTAATAGGGATTAGATGTCTCTGAGTAGAACATATTTTCATTCTATAAATAGAAGAGTGAGATTACATAAATATTTCTAAATTCCAAGAAGACATACTGTATATTTTCCAATGTGCTAAAAATGAGTTGATATTTAAATTAGCAAATTCAAAAATGACTACTTCAAAGGGAGAAAAGTGATCTTTTTAAATAGCATAGGATTTTAAAGTTTTTTACAATTATTAAAGTAAATGGAACTAAAAACACTGTAGTTTTTTTTTTTTTACTTTACTAATTGGTATTGTATTGAATTTTTTTCAACAGTGCAGGTTCTATGAATAATACTGTACATCTTTTCATTGCCTAATAAGTGTAGATCTTTTAGAGTCTAACTATGGTTCAAAAAGTAAGACATTAGAGTTAAAAATCACCCACAGTAGAGGGAAAATAATTTCAACTGGTCTTACTCAGTCTAGTTTTAAATTATCCTCAAACAAAAAGCTTCATTATTTAAATTCTCCTAGTTCAAAGTAGAATGAAAGATTCAATAGGTTTTTTTAGATCTGATATTGAAATACATTCTTACTGGTCGATAGGATGAAACTGTAATGTATTAAGCGGGGGATTTTCAAAATATGTGTACAATTCATTTTAAATTTAGAAAGAAGCCGATACTAACCTAATAGTATGAACAGGTCAAAGAGTTTTATTCTATAAGATGGCAGGATGCTTTCCAAATTGAAAGGGAAGGTACTATTAAGGACTTAATGCCCATGGCATTCCCTAGGTACACTGACAGTGTGATTACTGCAAGCCAAATACAGCAACACACTTTGAATGCAGAGCTTAGATATTTAAAAGTGGGGGAAAAATAGAGCTGATTCAGAGAAATGAGGAGTGGTCAGACTATCAAGATAAGGTGAAATTGAGAAATCTGTGATTTCAAGCTGCAAGAATACAATAGGAAAACCACAAATACATGTTTCATTATTTGAGAGCTTGAGTATTTCTTCTTGTTATGTTATTATTTTTGGCATTTTTCTTTAAAAATCTCATTTGCAGGGAAGAGAAAAGAAAGACAATTGGAATAGAGAGGAAGAAAAGCTTATTCTATTTAGAAAATTCACTCCTATGATAGATTTTATGTTCAATGGAACAACTAATAAAAAAATATATAGCATCAAGTCTCTAGAATCCATCATAAAAAAAAAAAATCTATAGTTGTAAGCTTGGGCTCCTTGCACAGAGAACTGGAAATGCTATCCATCAATCTACCTTTCTATCAATCTACCTAATGACACTGTAAAGAGACTCCTCTGTAATATTTATCACTTTGTTTCAACAAAAATAGACATATAAGTACAGAAGGAGCAACACCCAAAAAAAGGCAAAAAGAAATTGAGTAAAACAATGTTTACACCTGGAAGGACATGCAGAATTGTATACTGTTTCCCTGAAAATAGAAAGTAGAATTATGAAAAAGCAAATCATATGTTTTAAAATAGAGCGGGAAAGGTACTTCTGCACAGATTGTGTTAATACTGCTGCAGAATCAAAACACTTCAGAGAATGTTATATCTTGGAGAGGCCTTATGACAATCAGAACTTCTGACAAACTTGTCTAGTTAGAATTATTAGGAGACAATGACCATTTCAATATATCAGCTCTTATGCCTGAAACTTTCAATTATAATTATTTGTACACTCTTTAAATAACTTAATACTGTTTGGATTACATATATATATACATATTATATGATCAATATTTTATCTATTTATTCATCATTCTATTGAGAGATTAATTACTGTGAAATCTACCTCAATTCTTCAACCACTGTTTTAAAGTCCTCAGAATTTCAAAGCATTATTTCAATTGGTAAGAAGAGTAAGCTTATCGGAGGTAATTTATGCTGCTGCTGCAAAATCTATTATTTCACAATTGAAATATGCCAGAAAGTGCCATAATTTTATCTAAAAATATATTGCCATTTAAAAAACAACCAAATTAAACTCTTTTAAATATAATGTGATGATAAACCTAATAAAGAAAATGTTAACAAAAAATTAATTTTTCTATGATAAAGAAAAAGTTCCCTGAAAAAATTTATGGAATTCATGCATTTTTTAAATCAGTGATTATATATGTTTTCATGATTAACTCTGATTGCTCTTTTTTATGTTCCTGCTTATAGACTGAAGATTTTATGTATTTAGAAGTATAAATTTTTAAGTATCATATTAAAGCTAAAACACTCAATTAAGTGTAAGCAGTTTATGGAGTAAGCTTAGTTATGAGAGATTTGTGACCCTTTCATCTATTATTTTTAGGTGATATAGGCAAGGCAAACATTTGCACAACTCACAGAAATGTTAATATTTATATGACTCTGAAAATGTATAACGAATATATGTCTACTTTATAAGCATACATATATAACACTCAAATAGCCATACTAGAGTAGACATTATTTATTTATGAGTAGAAATAAAAGTTAAGTATTTACAAACCAGTTAGCTTTCCACATAGTACTTTTTTATAGTATCTTTACTTAGAGCATACTGTATATTCTATGAGCTCTCTTCAAAATGTATCACAGTGTGGAAGAGGACTTAGGATGCTACACCTGACTGATTTCTGGCCTCCCATACATTGACATGATGTCAGCCTTGACTCCTTTCTTGTAAACCTCCTTTTCCTGGGAGCCTGGTTGATAATTCAACCCTTTGTGATAGTTAAGATATGTAGTCACAATGGTTTTTTGAGTTAGGAAGGTGGAACTATTTTTGGTTTTTAATATTTCTCCTCAGAGAGCCAAATTTATGGAACTACTTTTAAACCTTTTTTTTTTTTTTTTTGCTTATAGGAAGAAATTTTATAGCATGAAAGTAGGGAAAAATGTTTCTAATATTGCTAAGTTATATTTTGTCTACTCTGGTCAATAGTTATACATATGTTTATTTCATAGGCTTATCTGTGAAATAATAGAGTTGGAATAGGTGTTACTTCATTTTGAAATATTACAAATGACTCTATGATCTTGATGTTATAATCGTCAGGAAAAATAGATACTTACTAAACATAGTAAGACCTTAGCACGTTACTGAAATATCAACAAATATTTATAAAATAGGGTGAGATTTTTTTCAAAGTATTGTAGTAAGAACTAAATGAAATAATATGAATAAATTGTTTAGTAAAGTATCTGTCACATTGTGACTATTCTTTAAGTGGTATATTATCCTAATATTTGTGTAGGTCAGTCTTCTTACTGAGAGTTAATAATCTATTTGATTATGAAGTTATTTTAAAACATATAATACCAGGTAGCATAAGATAAACATCAAATCAAGAAGAGGAAACCATGACCAGATAACTTAGGGAATCACTGAAATGCAAGTTGTTCTTGAGGAATGATGCCAACCCCCATGGGTCTGAGTCCTGGTACTACCATTTGCAAGCTATGCAATCTTAGGCAGGTTATATTATATCAATGTCTCAGTTTTTTTTTTAAAGTGAGGATACTGATAGCTACCCCCAAGAGAAGGATTTATGCATGCAAACTACTCAGCATCTAGAAAACACTAATATTGGCTATTATAATCATTACTATGATTTGTGAGATATAGTAGTGTTGTTTGTTGTTTTGAAGAGGAAGGGTAGTAATTGTAAATTATTATTTTTTCCCTAAGTCACCTACCTAACAAAAAGGCAATTGTACTGAAAAATGATAGGGTTACCACAGCAAGTGAATTTCAAGGGTATTAAGCATAAGAGTTTTCCTTTAAATTTCATAGAAAAAAAGAACTAGAGAAACCACCAAACAAGACGTGGGGACTAAATATTGTAGAAGCTGAATTAAAAAAAAAAGTCCTTATGAATCTTTTTGTTCCCTGGATTCTCAAAAGTCACAAATTGTAAATACCACCTAACTCAATGGATTACATCATAATAATTAAAAAATAGAGAGAAGAAGAAACATCTTAACGAGAAGGGTATTGTGATAAGCAGAAAGAGAAAATAAATTAGTTTTATAGTTCTTGATTTTATATATGGTATCTCATAGTTGAATAAAATTCCTTCTTTTAGAATTTAGCATCATTGAATAAAATAGTACAAAAATACAGCTTCTAGAAAGCTGTATGTATCAAATAAAAGCTGAACAATGCTACTCTATGAAGATCAGATAAATGTACAAAAGTCTTTGATTTCCATTGTTATAATTATTTCTATCTGCTAAGTACAATACGGACAGACAGATTCAGGTTACATAGGTCACTGTGTTAGCTGGATGGTAGTAAAGGTGGAAAAGGAGTTCCACTGGCATATGGAAAAACTTCTTTATTTTCCTCCTCTGATGGGACTTGGGAACTACAATCTTGCATACATTTTATGGGATCTTGTGCAACTCATTTTAGTTCTCTAGATCTTAGTTTATTTATCCATAAAACAAGAATGAAAAATGAAATTGTCTCTAAAAGCTATTCATTGATTCCACAAAGTCCTAGTTGAATTAAAATATCATGGCCCTGACAAGATGATCTCTATTTAAGTACACCCCAGAGAGCATTTAAAAAAGAGTTATTTTAGAAGCTTAAAACTGCTTATATGGCAACACTCAGGTTAGATCACAGCAGAAAACTAATATCCTATATGTGTAGAATTATTTGATATCTGAGAGTTAATCCCTATCAGTCACAGTTAAAAAGATGTCTTCAACTACTCTGAAAGGAATGGTTTCTGATATTCTGGTGAATTGAAAAAGGGTGAGGTACTGAGTTTGTAGATAAAACAATCTGATTCCTTAGAAGAAAAACTTAAGTAAAAATAAAAAAAATCTCTATGATGACAAAATATAATAGACAAAGATATTCATACTGATTTTACCCTCACTAAAATAGTCCATTTTCTCTCTTACATTCTATTATTATTCCTACTCCTGTTTCATCTAAGACTAGCAAAGAGAACATAATTCACTGCTTTCAAGAATTGCACTCCAACAATATTCATAAAACCATTGAATCTTTTCAAAATTTGAAAAAAAACTTCATTTTTGACTTAATTTTTAATGAATTATTCTATTGTTTTAGTGCCACATGTGGTTTAATTGCATTCAATTAATTTTACATTATACCATGCAGCTCTAATATGTGATTTATATATGCTATGTATGATTTAATACCATTAATTATATTTACATTAATAAAAAGTAATTACCTTTATACAGATATTTTAAATAAATTAATACTAAATATTTAACATCATTTAGTATATTAATTCCAAAGAGACATGAACAACTGTTATCTTCCTTGTATATCTTGAGCTCCTTGACACCAAAAATGGTGAAGAAGATAGTAACTCAATTTAGACATATTCACATGCTATTGTACCTGGTATATCATTACATCATCTATAGGAAGCAGATTAGCTATATATTGATCCTCTCATACCTAGTGCTTTCATTTCTGAAAAACTATCTCAATGTAAATAATATTAACTATGAAAAAGGCTATTGTCATAAAATTTTTGATTGTACCACAAAAGAATAGGCAACAATTTATTCAGCAAGACAACTATGAAAGAGCAGATTGATAAAATAAAACATAACCATTAAAATGGTAGTATGAGATGACATAGTAATACAAAAAGTGAAAATCATATAAACTAAGTTTTTAAAAGCATGAAATAAAATTATATGTGCTATATAATTAAAAATATGTTTAAAACACTTATGAAAAAATATTTAAAATTTCCAAACTTTAAACCTTAATGTTCAGATAATGGAGTATATATTTAAATTGTTTCTTTTTCTATTTGCCAAAATAGAAATAGACACAATAGTGCCTAATTATAGTACAGAAAAAAATAATTAAAAGATAAAAGGGCCTCAATGTACCAATTCTAGATGTATTAGAAACAAATTAGGAAAGCTACACAAAATGACTTACAAAATCAACTATGAGCTCCTTTACTTTTATAATTTACATTATTTTAGTGGCTTATGAATATTTTGTTAGAGATAATTTTTCTAACTCATTTGAGCCATTTGAACTAATTCAAAATAAATTTAGATCATGAGACTGAAATCACGTAACCAGAGATTTCTTTTTTTATGCTATATTATTGTTAATTAAGTACAAAGACTTTTCCAATCACGTCACCTAGAGATCATTTCACCTGCTGCTCTGTTTGGCTGCCAGTCTCTTGTCTCTCTCTTCAACAATGGTGAGAAACATACTTCTGTAAAGAAGAGAAATCCATAGTTTGTTGCCTTTGCCAATGAAAAAATGTTGGTGAGCTGAGTGGCAAAGCTGTTGCCAGTGGCATCTTTCACATGAACTACATCAAAAGAGCCAGGGTGTGTCTCTCTGTTCGTTATCACAACAATTCTTCCCAGGGTAGCACCTCTGGTCATATGTCAAAATCGATAAAATTAGTAATTTTGCTAGTTTCCAAATCAATCCAAATGGTGTATCACTTTGATGAGGAGATCTGGGAGTGGATGGTGTGAGCATTGTGGGTCGCTAGATAAAGAATTCCTATTGTTACCATGAAAATCTTTCTTCCTTTGCACAACTTGTATTTCGGCTCCTCAGGTATGATTCAATGAACAGCAAAGTGACTCTTAGTGTCATAGATCACATGGAAATTCTTCTTGGTCTTGTCAATGCCAATGACATCTATAAAACCAGCAGGGTAGGTTACATCAGTTTGTATCTTGCCATCAGTCTTAATAAACTACTGCATGCAGATTTTCTTTACTTTATCTCCTATTAGGGAATATTTTAGTCTGTTCCTTGGTGAGAAGGAGATATGTTATCATCTCATGAGGTCTGGTAGATGGACTAGGAGCAAATACACTGGTCAGTTTATGCAGCATCCTATGCTTTGGAGCTGGTACCTGCTTCAGATGCTTCTTGGGACCACAAGCCATGGTTGCGCTGGACACAGAAAGAGAACATTGATTTTTAAACATATTTTTTTAGAAATGGACTTCTCCCCTAAATAAACATTATATGAAATACCAGTAATCAAACAAAATAAAGATTTTGGAGGCTAGGCCAGCTCTCCCCCTACTTCACAGGCTTATAATCTCTGAGTTTTTAAATACATAATGACCTCTGTAGAACATAGTGCAACAAACAAAAACCAAAAACCTGACTTAAAAAATCACATTTTATTAAAAAAAAAAGAAAACCTGGAAACCTTAATAAGTTAAATATTAGGGATGGATCCAGGACTAGAAACTAGATGTCCAAAGTCCTAATTTATTGCTTTTTTATACACATTCATCTCTTTATAAACAACTGTATACTTAAAAAAAAATGTGGAGGAATGAATGCAACATGTAGCAACTTGTATCAAGCCAGGCTTTCCAAGGATTATTTTTAATTGTTTGCCTGAAAACAGTAAAGCAATTTTGGCTCAAGTATGAAGATTGGTTTCTAGTTTGTTACTTGATGTTCCAGGTTCTCCTTCTGATACATACCCTCCAATCCAGTGCCACTTCCAGAAATCCCAATTAGCATTGTTAGTACTGAGAATCTCCTAATCACCAGATAACATTAAAAAAAAATCTGAAAGAGAAAAATATTTTTCTTTTTTTTTCAGATATCATTTGTTTTTATAAAAGTCTTTTGAGGATATTTATTTAGCACATTAAAACAAATGACAAACACAGGGCACCTACTATGCAAGGCCACCTGGCCTAAACTGGGAGACATACCAAATCTAATACCCAGAAAAGAACACATAAAGTGAAGACATAAAACCATGTTTCAAATGAAAGAACAGGAGAAAGCTCTAGAAAAAGAACTAAATGTAAGAGAGATAAGCAACCTACAAGTTACACAATTCAAAACACTGGTTATAAAACACTCAATGAACTTAGAGGAAGAAAAGATGATCTCAATTTGCTAAAAATTCCAACAAAGACATAGTAAGCATAAAAAAGGACATAGAAACTATTTAAAAAGAACGTCAGAAATAAAGAATATAATAACTGAAATAAAGAATATATTAGAAGGAATCAGCAGTTTGGATGAAGCAGAGGATCTAATCAGATTTGGAAGACAAGGTAACATAAAACATCCAATCAGAACAGTAACAAGAAAAAAATGAAGATAGTTTAAGGGGCCTCTGGGACATCAGGAGTAACATTTCTGTCATAGGAATACTTGAGGAAGAGAGAGAGCAAGGGATTATGAACCTATTTGAAGAAATGATGGGAAACTTCTATAACCTGGCAAAAAATATATACAGGCAAGTCAAGGAAGTGCAAAGAGTCCCAAACAAGAAGAAACCAAACAGGCCCACATCAAAACACATCATAATTAAAATGTCAAAGGTTAAAGACAAAGAGAGAATACTAAAAGCAGAAAAAGAAAGGCAACTAGTTACCTACAAGAGATCCCCCCATCATAATACTATCAGCTGATTTTTCAACAAAAAATTTACAGTCCAGGAGGGATTGGCATGAAATATTCAAAGTGATGAAAAGCAAGGATCTACAATCAAGACGACTCTACCCAACAAAGCTATCAATTAAGATTGCGGGTGAGATAAAAAAGATTCCCAGATAGGACAAACTAAAGGAATTCATCACCACCAAGTCAGTATTACAGAAATATTAAAGAGACTTCTTTAAGAATAAAAAGGGGTAAAAAACATAAATCTGAATAATAAAATGACAATAACAATGTAACTATCAATAAACAATTTAAATGGATTAAATGTTCAAATTAAAAGACATAGGGTAGCTGAGTGGATAAGAAAACAAGATCTGTACCTATGCCATCTACCAGAGACCCCCTTAAGATTGAAAGGTACATACAAATGGCAAGTAAAGGGATAGAAAAAGGTATATTCATGCAAACGGAAATTTAAAAAGCTGGGGTAGCCATACTTATGTCAGACAAAATAGACTTTAAAACAAAAGCTATAATAAGAGTCAAGGAAAGACATTACATAATGATAAAGGAATCAATATGACAAGAGGATATAACCCTAGTAAACATTTATGCACCCAATATAGGAAGCACCTAATTATATAAAGCAAATATTGATCAAACTAAAGGGAGATATTGTCAGTAAGACAGCCATAGAAGGGTTTTTACACCTCATTGACCCCCAGTGGACAGATCTTTCAGACAGAAAATTAACAAAGAAATAGCAGCCTTAAATTATACACTAGATCAGATGGATTTTATTTATATTTTTAGAGCATTTCACCTCACAGCAGCAGAATGTACATTTTTTCCCCTGGCTTTGTTAAAATATAACAATTAGTTGCTTGTATTTACATTTCAATTCATTGAAATTTTCTTTTCAGTTATAGTTGGCATACAATAATATACCAGTTTCAGTTGTACAACATAGTGAGCAGAGATCCACATAACTCACAAAGCGATCACCACACTAAATATAGTACCCCTTTTTCCCCTTACATATATATTACAACATTATTAACCATCTTCCCCATGCTACACTCTACTTCTCCATGTATATTCTGCAACTATCTATTTGTACTTCTTAATCCCTTTGACTTTATTTTTTTGCTATTCTCCCAACTCCCCTCCCATCTAGAACCCTCAAAATATCCCATGTATCTATGAGTTTATTTGTATTTCTGTTGTTCTTGTCAATTTTGTTCTTTAGGTTCCACATGTACATAAAATCATGAGATACTTTTCTTTCTCTATCTGACTTATTTCATTCAATGCACTACCCTCTAGGACCATCAAGGCAATATCTTTTTCCATACCCTTCCTTTTAGTCTGCATGTGTCTTTTAATCTGAAGTGACTTTCTTGTAGGGGTCTTGTTTTCTTATCCATTCAGCAACTCATCTTTTGGCTGAAGCTCTTCTTTTCCATTTGAGGTACTTGTTGATAGTAATATAGTAGTTCTTATCATTCTTTATTCATGTTTTTGATACATGTTTTTTTTTCTTCTTCTTAAAGAAGTCCCTCCAACATTTCCTATAATACTGTCTTGGTGGTGTTAAATTCCCTTAGCTTATTTTTGTCTAGGAAGATCTTTATCTCTCCTTCCATTCTAAATGATAGCTTTGCTGGATAAAGTATTCTTGGTTGTAGATCCTATGTTTTCACTGAATATTTTGTGCCAAACCCTTCTATCCTGCATAGTATCTTTTGAGAAATCAGCTGCCAGTCTTATGGGTGCTCCCTTGCAGGTAACTAACTGTTTTTTTCTTGTTACTTTTAAGATTTGCTCTTTGTATTTAACCATTGGCATTTTAATTATGATGTGTCTCAGTGCAGGCCTCTTTGGCTTCATCTTTATTGGGAGTCTGAGCTTCCTGGGATTGTATGTCTATTTTCTTCACTGGCTTAGGGAAGTTTTCCATCATTATTTCTTCAAATAGCTCTTCAACATCTTGTTTTTCTTCAAGTACTCCTATGACATGGATATTTATACAATAGTGCCCCATAGGCTCCTTAAATTATTATTATAGTTTTGGCTTCTTTTTCCTGGCCATTCTAATTGAGTGTTCTTGGCTTCTCCATCCTCTATATCAGTGGTTTGTTCCCTTTCTTTATCCACTCTGTTGATTCCATATACTCTTTATCTCAGATAATGTGTTCTTTATTTCTGACTGGTTCCCTTTTGTAACTTCCAGTTTTTATTTTTATGTTTTTTACCTCTTTGTTAAAGTTCTCACTGAATTCATCTACACTTTCCCTAAGTTCATTGAGCATCTTTATAACCAGTGTTTTGAACTCTGCATCTGTTAGATTGCTTTACTAGGCAAAGCTCCTAAGTCTCCCTGTTTTATTAGTTCAGCTTTTTGTAATAGTGTCCAGTAGCACAGTCCTGAGAGGGATTCAGCTGAAGACCAAATTTAGACCCAGCCTGTGGTCCTCTGGGGCCACCTGTTAAGATTCAGCAAGCAATCCACAGATACTGTGCTCAAGAGGCCACACCACACCATGATTAGCTGCCACCAGTTCGAGTCTTGGCATTGCTCAGCAAGGGGCACCTATCTCATGGAGGATATACCTGAATGTGGTTTGAATGGGGACGTGAGTTGCGGGAGGTGGAGTTTCAGTGAATTCTCTGGGCAGAGCAACCTTTTATCCAGTTTGATGACATGTCAGCTATGGCAGCAATGAGTTCGCACTCTGGGAGGTGGGAGGACTCAGCAGGAAATAGTAGATACCACTGGCACTTCTGTCCGAGAGGGAGCCTTGCCTCCAGCCCTCACTCTAAGAACTCAATGTCTCCCTGTAAGTCTGGTAGCCCCAGAGCAGCCAACCAGTGCTGGTGCTCAGGGCAAGCAAGTCCTTCATGGCAAAAATTTGCTGGTGGACATGGCCTCCTTAAGAGGCATCTGCAGCTGCTGGCTGTCACTGCCACAGCCTCTGTTCCACTCAACTGCTCAGGACCGGGCAGCCTCATGTCTTCACCCACTTCTATGTTCTAACTTTGCAGGTTAATTATTTCTCTCCCTAGTTGTAGTGCTTCTATTCCTCTAGACCCCAGGTGACTTTCCCTGCCGTATGCACCATGTTTCTGTCACAGCTTCGATGTAGTCGCAAGAAAGATGAACAAAGCCTCTAACATCTATGCCATTTTTTTCTCCTCAGAATGTACATTCTTCTCAAGTGACCATGGAGCATTTTTTCCAAGATAGATTACATGTTAAGTCGCAAAACAAGCCTCAATAAATCTAAGAAAATGAAATCATATTAAATGTCTTTTCTGACCACAATGGTATAAAACTAAAAATCAATTACAAGAAAAATATTGAAAAAATTCACAAGCATGTGGAGGCTAAATAACATGCTACTAAAAATTAAATGGGTTAACAATAAGATCAAGGAAGAAATCAAAAGATACCTTGAGACAAATGAAAATTAAAACACAATGACTCAAAAATCTGTGGGGCACTGTGAAAGCAGTTGTAAGAGAGAAATTCATAACAATACAGGCCTATTTAAAGAAACAAGAAAAATCTTAAATAAACAATCTGAACTTACACCTAAAGTAAGTAGAAAAAAGAACAGCCAACAAAGCACAAAGTAAGTAGAAGGAAGGAAATAAAGATTAGTGTGGAAATAAATAAAATAGAGTCTATAAAAACAAAGCAAAGATCAATGAAATCAAGCACTGTTTTTCTTTGTAAAGATAAACAAAATTGATAAACCTTCAAACCAGACTTATCAAGAAAAATAAAATAAAAAGGACCCAAATAAATGAAATCAGAAATGAAAGAGAAGATATGAAAACTAACTCCTCAGAAATTAAAAGGTTTATAAGAAAATGCTATGAACAATTATATGCCAACAAATTGGACATCCAGAAGAAATGGATACATTCCTAGAAACATACAATCTTGCAAGACTGAATCAGGAAGAAACAGAAAATATGAACCAACTGATTACTACAAATGAAATCAAATCAGTAATCAAAATAACTTCCAACAAACAAAAGTCCTGAATGGATTGGTTCCACAGATGAATTTTACCAAATATTTCAAGGAGAATTAACAACTACTCCAAAAAGTTCAAGAGAAGGGAAGGCTCCTAGGCTCATTTTATGAAGCCATTACCCTGATTCCAAAACCAGACAAAGACATTACAAAAAAATGAAAATTATAGTCCAATATCCCTGATGAATATAGATGCAAAACTCCTCAACAAAATATTAGCAAACTGTATTCAGCAATACTTTAAAAAGATTATACACTATGATCAAATTGGATCTACTCCTGGGATACAAAGGTTAATTCAATATTTGCAAATTAATGTGATACACACCATTAACAAATTGAAAGCTAAAAATCATACGATCATATCAATAGATGAAGAAAAAGCATTTGCCAAAATTCAGCATTCATTTATGATAAAAACTCTCAAGAAAGTGGAAATAGAAGGAACACACTTCAACATAATAAAGTCTATATATGACAAACCCACAGCTAATACCATACAGTTTTCCTTAAGATAAGGAAGAAGATGATGATATCTACTTTTACCACTTTTATTCAACATAGTACTAGAAGTCTTAGCCATAGCAATCAGACATGAAAGAGAAATAAAAGGCATATAAATTGGGAAGGAAGAAGTAAAACTGTCCTTAGTTGTAGATGACAAGGTGCCTATATAGAGAACTCTAAAGATCCCACCAAACAACTATGAGAAATGACAGTTAAAATTAGTAAAGTAGCAGGATACAAAATTAATATTCAGAAGTATTTCTGTATACCAATAATGAACGATTGGAAAGAGAATTAAGAAAACAATCCCAATCCCGTTCATAATTACATCAAAAACAATGAAACACCTAGGAATAAATTTAACCAAGGAGGTAAAAGACCTTTACTCTGAAAATCATATAATTTAAAAAAAAGAATTAAAGAAGAAACAAATAAATGGAAGCATATTTCATGTTCATAGATTGTAAAAATTAACATTGTTAAAATGTCCATACTACCCAAAATAATTCGTAGATTCAATGCAATCTCCATCAAAATGCCAATGGAGTTTTTCACAGAATTAGAACAAATAATCCAAAAGTTTATATGGAACCATAAAAGACCCTGAATACCCAAAGTAATATTGAGAAAAAAGAACAAAGTTGAAAATATGCTAACTGATAGTCTATGCTACAAGAGTGTAATAATCAAAACAGCATTGTTCTAGCATAAAAATGAACATATGGATCAATGGAACAGAATAGAGAGCCAAGATACAAATCCACACTTCTATGGAAATTTAATCTATGACAAAAGAGGTAAGAATATACAATAGGGTAGAGACAGTCTATTCAATAAATGGTATTGTGAAAACCGGACAGACATATACCAAAAAAATAAAACTGGACCACCTACTTACATCTTGTACAAGAATAAACTCAAAATGAATTAAAGACTTAATATTTTTCCCTAAAAGAAAACATAGTCAGTAAACTCTTTAACATGATTCTTTGTAATATTTTTTTTTTGCCATGTCTCCTCAGGCAAGGGGAACAATAGAAAAAATACACAAATAGGACTATATCAAACTGAAATGTTTTTACACAGTAAAGGAAATCACCAAAACAAAAAGACATTCTGCTGAATGGGGGAAGATATTTGCCAATGATATATCTGATAAAGGGTTAATCCAAAATTTATAAAGAACTCATACAGCTCAACACCAAAAAAATAATTTAATTCAAAAATGGGCAAAGAACCTGAAGAGGTGTTTCTCCAAAAAGGACAGACAGACAGGCAATAGACATAAGCAAAGATGCTCAATATCACTAATCATCAGAGAAATGCAGATTAAAACCACAATGAGATATCACCTCATACCTGGCAGAATGGCTAGCATCATTAAATCAAAAAACAAATGTTGGCAAGGATGTGAAGGAAAGGGAATCTTCGTGCACTGTTTGTTGTTGGAATTGCAAATTGGTACAGCTACTATGGACAATATTTTGGAGGTTCCTCAAAAAATTAAAAATAGAACTACCTTTGACTCAGCAATTCCACTTCTGGGTATTTATCCAAAGGAAACTAATACACTAATTTGAAAAGATATATGCACCACTATGTTCAGTGCAGTGCTATTTATAATAGACAAGATATGAAAACAACCTTAATGCCCATCAATAGATGATAGGTTAAAGAAGTGGTGGTCCATGAACCTAGAGGGTACTATGCAGTATCATTCTTTTCAAATTGAAATGTCAGAAAGTTTTGTATTGAAAGTAATTTCAAAGGAAGTGTTTTTTTTTTTTATACATTAAGTTTTTGAAAAAAATTAGGTCAAGGGGCTGCAAACTTTTTTAAAGGAGTACAGTAGTATTTTAGGCTTGTGGGCCACATGGTACATGCCACCGGTACTCAATTCTCTCATTTGGAAGATGCAGGGAAAAAGCAGCCATAGATCATATAAATGACTAACATGGCTGTGTTCTAATAATCTTTTATTTTAGAAAATATATGGAACAACAACCCATGGTTCATAGCTTACTGACCTCTGAGTTAAGTGATATTAAGAGAACTTCTAAAGTTTAAAGTGAGCACTTAAAGACACGTTCATGGAGGAATATATTTAAGCTTATAACTAAATAATAATAAAAGAATTAAGGTTTTCAGGGGAACTAAAGACTTAAAAACACTTTTTTTTTCCTTTTATATGTATCTTATTCTAGTAAATTATTTTTTCTGTTTTTTTATTATATTTATAATAAGCAAAGATTATAAGATATTTAACTTAAAAGGGAGTTCAACCATGACAATAAAAAAGGGAAAGTTTAATTTGATAATTAGAACAAAGATCATATATTCATGTTTTCTTATTTATATATTTTTTCTTCTCCACAAGGTAGCAATTTTCAAGCCATATATCTTTGCCATTTAGTTAAATGAGTTGAATAATGACTACTGCTTCTCTGATTATTAATCAATGCTAGTAAATTATCCAGAAATGAGTAGATGAAAGAAACCATGACATTCATAGAATTTTTTTCTTTTGTAAATTTTAACAATTTCAGTTGAGTTTATTTTTTAAAGTAAATTACATTTTCCTGAGAATTGCACCATAGCATATACTGTTGGCTGGGAGTTGGCAGTTGGGGTTGACAGGCCTTGCCTAGTTTGCCTGACTTAAATTACTCATGAGTGAGCAGGTGGTGGTGGTAGAGATGATTATAGGCTCTCTCTATGATTATCTGCTCCTTTCAACTATATCTAAGTAAAACAAAAGTCCTATGATATGGCCTAAGGAAAAAAAATCAGACTTGCCCATTTTGAAGCAAGATTTCAACCAAGAATGACTAAAATGACTTGAATCTGGGCCTCTGACAGTCAAGTTTGCTGCTAGTAAGTTGTATTTTAAATTTGATTGCTTTATAATAACCCTCCATCATTTATTAAAAATTCATGTTGCTAGTGAAGAATTTTGTATATTTCAAAGGTTTGTTTGTTTCCAGATAGAAAACTAAGAGTGGAATATGAAAGGGATTATGTTTTAATGAAAGTATTTAGAAAACAGAACTGGACCTACTAATTGAGCAAAAGTAAATTAGCATTTTTTTGTTTGTTTAAAAAGGCACAGGAGTCACTTATTGTTGCATTTACAAAGTGAAAAAAATTCAGCTGACATTATTGTATGGGAGTCAGTTAGAATAGCAATGTCTCAGTCCATAGGTCCAAGTAAACTGCCTAGGTATGCAAATTAAATTATTCCTCTCTGTCACTGGATAGTCCAAATACCAGTGGTTATCTGTTAACTGTGTAGTTACAGTAACTAGTTTAGGACACATAATCCAATCAGAGCTAATGACATATAAGGAATGTTTTTTTCTGGAAGAAGGAGAAGTTGCCTCTCTTTTTCACCAGAAGAAATTATTTCCTTTTCTTGAATGATGTGAGAATATGAGGTTCAGATCTAGTGAGAAAACCTGAAGGGGCCAATAATGGCAGGGAGAAGAAGACCACCATTTGAGGTCTGAGAATGACATTTTGAATATGTAACAGAGAAAATGGGAGAAACCAGATCATTGGTGATATCATTTGAGCTACTAGGTCAAATTTGCCTAAAGTTAAGCCCTACCTTTCTCTGGCAGCCCTAATAAGTGCACAAAAAATAAGTGCACAAAAAATAAGTGCACAAAAGTACCTTTTTTTGAAATTTTAATTAAATTAAACAAATTCTAAGAGCTAAGCCCTGAAATAAGTGCCAGGGATCCCTCAGAGGATCTGCAACACCTAGGAAGAAGGGGCGATAGGGAATCAGAACTGGTATTTTGTCCCTGTGCCTTTCCTGGAGTTGCTTTTATTTTGGAGAGCTTTGAAGAGGACACAGGTCTCACTGGATAATTCCAGGTCTTCACTCCTCAAAGCAAAAATCAAGATTTTTAGTTTAAAATAAGGGCAAATGGGAATTACATATCTCCAAACTACTTAGACTGCTTATTAAATTGGAGAAAAGTAGAAAGAGCACATACTTTGGAGTCAGGTAGCTCTGGGTTCAAATTTTGGCTCCAACACACTAACTATTAAACCTTGTGCTTACCTTCTCATATGCTTAATAGTTATAATAATATTTAGCATACAGGAATTTTGATAGGATTAAATGATGGTAACATTTAGGTAAAGTATTTAGTACATGATCTAGCAAAACTCAAGCTTACTTGCCAATATTAACATTATCTTATTTCTGTTTTATATTTTTCTGGATATGATTTCTGTAAATCATATGTCCTGTGGCCACTAGATAAAAGATATGATAGTATTTATTCTTCACTGGGTAGAAGATGTTCACAATTATTGTAATTTAGCAGCAGATTTGAGGAGAGGCAGAATTCTGTTGGCTTTCTTTGATTTCCATTTTAGCCTACATTGATGTAAAATGGTGTCATTGTTTTTCATGAATAAACAATTAGTTAATCCAGATTATATCCCATATATTTAATGAACAATGGTAGTAAACAAATATGTGACTTTTTTACAAATAGGTTTTAATGCAGGTTATGTGTCTTTGCTCCTTTCCCTCCTCCACCCTTACTGCACCTGTGTCAGACCTTTCTAATTCATCACTTTCTAATTCAGCACCTGCCTTCTCAATTACTCACAATATGGTACTTCAAGATGTTAGTTCCAGTTGGAAGTGGCGTTAATTCCTACTTACCATCCTGATTATTAGATATTTCCCCATGTTTATCAATCAGTAAATATGTTATATGATACCTTGGATATTTTCTATCTAAGCCATATTATATATTAAGATTAGCCACATTAGGTTAAAATAATTAATTACATGTATATTTATGTCATGTAGATATTGAAATTCCACATCAATTCACCAAAACCAGAAACCTTAGAATGGCTCATATCTATATTCCCTGTTACCCATTATATATGATTAACTCAAAAAAACACAATTTTGTACAACATATTAGAACAATTCAGATATAGCCATAATAATTTACAGGGTCAACTATCTAGGCCTGAAAAGTCAACGTGAGTTCAGAGATTAAGAAGTCATCAACCACACAGTGACATATCAGGTGTTGCTGACGTAATAATGACACATACATCAGTGATTTTCTAAGTAAACATTAATACCTCAGATAGTTGCCATTGTAAAAGGGATGTTATTATATGCATGATATAAATTGCATAGCTTCAATGTTCAAGGCTTTGCCTCAGATGATAATGGCCTATTGAAGTTATTATCATTTCAGAAAGAGTAAAGATTTCAATAATGCATTTTACATTTCTGTAGGAATTTTTTAATTTGTTATACTTTTTAAATCCCCTTTGTCTTCTAAAGAAAAAAAAATGATAGTATAAGTTTAACAGCATACGTCAATCCCTAATGCCTAATAATGTCATTTTAAAGTAGTGGGGTTCAGAAGCACCTATTCTATAACCAAAGCTATTGTGCACTGAATATTGACTTAGTCTTCACAACCAATGAGATGAAGTTGGGTTTCTGGAGAGGTCTCTAATCTTTCAATATATTTTAATGTAGACAGAATTATGAGTGTATGAAGGATATGAAAGCAATTCCATTGATTTTTAAAAAGAAATCTAGGAGAGTCAAATGAAGATTCCAGGAAATTTTGCATGGACACATTGAAGAGGTCTTACATCAAGCCCTGGGCTGAGCTGCAGAGCCAGGTTAGGTTTATTGATCATCATGAAGCTCCTATGTACTCCCTTAACTATTATAGGAATTCAACATGTGACAAAGGAGTCTCCTGGATAAAATAGAAGTAAATATCCTCACTAAAATTGAAAAGCACACATTTTTATAAATACTATCTTCAGAACTATTTTCAGCTTTTCTTTATAATGGTCATTAACTCTACATCATGCATATTTAGACTCCATACTTTGGGCTGGACTCCTAAGCAATCCCATTGTTTAGAGACCAGGTCTGGTACACTGGCAAATGGCCTCACCCCATTTATTTGCCAATGAATGGAGAGACACTTTACTTTTTGACCCTCTGACATACATGAGCAATATATTTTCATGGGCAAATACACGTGGTCACACAGTTCCTGGTCAGCTAGCTGTAATGACCGCATGCATTTAATATCTTACTGAATAAAATGATCATAACACTATTGAAATCTGGTATAATATGTAAAAGCAAATTTTTCATAATTTTCCTTGCCTTATGATTTGCACTACAATTGGACTGTAAGATGTTATGGGTCTCTAAGGTTGAGAACCATAGCAAGAACTTTAACACACATCTAGAGAGTCTTGAAAAGAGGCTGCAGCACCAATGTGGAAAAAAATTTTCTGCTAGACTGAAGACCTGTATCAAGTAACTCAATTTAGAGGACCAGTCCCACAATTCAAGCATTCTGCCATTCCTCCACTATGATTGAGGCATACCTAACTATTGCTACACTTTATTTCTGGCATGGATAGAGGGGCAGAATGGCTGGTAACAGGATGCTTAAATGCTGCTGAATGAAGTGCTTTGAGTAGGAAGAGCAAAGAAGAGCAAAACAAATGCACAGGAGAGCAGGGCTTCAAAAAAGAGAACATCACTGTGAACTGCTGGCAAAAAAGCAGCAACCCGTATTCCCCTGCCAGATAAGCATGGCAACAAATTTAATTGGATAGCTTAGTTGGAGAAAAGTACTAAAAAGAACAGGGGTTTTAGAGTCATTGCCTTAATCAATGACACACAAATAAAAGCTATAGCTAAATTACTAATTTTTTCATGTAATGTGAGTAAGCTTTTGGTAAAGCATTAATTTCTGAGTCACACACACACACAAAGATAAAGAGGGAACATCAGCAGTAGAGTGGTATTTTAAAACAAAGAGCAAGGCATATACATGTCGAGAGGTACCAATTCACTTGTTAGGAGTAGCAGCTCTGGAACCAGGCTGAGTGTTCGAATCCAGAATTTACAATTCATCAGCTGTGTGATCAGCTGTGTGAGATACACAGATATTATAATGCTGTTCAAGAAATCAAGGAACACCATTAGAAAATACATTCCAGATAGAGAATTGGGGAAAGGAGGTTTTTATATAAAAACTACGTTTACTAACAATGTAACACAAATATGGTGAAATATAGCTATCCCTCGGTTTCTGTGGAGGATGGGTTCCAGGATATCTGCAGAAAGCAAAACCCTCAGATGCTTAAGTTCTCTATATAAAATGGCATAGTATTTGCTATAACCTATGTATATTCTCCCATATACTTTAAATCATCTCTACATTACTTAAAATACCTAACACAATGTAAATGCTATATAAATAGTTGTTAGGCTATATTGTTTAGGGAAGAAAACAAAAAAGAAAAGTTTATACATAACAAGTTCATACATATTGTTTTAATATATATACCTGTAGAGAAAGACTTGGATAAAAGTTATTAATCTGCATGGTTGCAGATGTTGCAGAGTGGTGTTACTTTCTCCAGAAACTCTTCCTCGAGTTCAGGAACAAAGTCAATGCCCATCCTATACCTAAACCTACTATGGCCATCGCTTCATGGATTTTTAATTTACTGCCCAACTTCACATAGGATAATATTATTCTTACTGTCAAAACCATGTATTGTTTTATTATTTTTTTAACCCATAGGATTTAGCAGAGTGCCTTGCAGATACTACAATCAGTAAATATTGAAAAAATAAAAGAGGAACCTCTAGGTAATAAGCAAGTAGTTTCTAAATATTCTAAAGTTAGCATATATGGTTTTTATAATTTAAACTAATTGAGTGAATGCAATTTAACAAAAATTAATTTGAAGAGTGGGGCCTCAAGAAATAATTATGGATTCAAGAAAAATAATCAAAAAGAGAAAAAATAAACAGTAATTTGGGCCAAGTATCAAAGTATATACCACCCACAAGGAAACTTTAAACAATAAAATATAGATGTTTTTCATAATAGAACGAAATTTTATTTATTTTTATTAAGACAATTCACCTTCATCCATTAAGTATTCTTTTTTGTGATATACAGTATTATCTAATGTCAATAACATAAACATAAGTTCAGGATTTGAGTGTAGGCTGCAACATTACATAAATGTATACCCCATTATAAGATTTTTTTTTTTACTACAAAATGAAATTCGAAGCAAAGCAAAAATAATCTTTGACTTTTTCTAATTATTCAAATACTATAATAAATTCTTATTAAATTATCTCTATCTAGAGAGTTGCATGATAGTGAGACAAGAATAGCTCAGTTCATTTTTTCCTTTCAAACACAAGCTATGTACATTTGCACAAACAGGATTTCATTACAATATTCTTTTTATTATTAAATGAAACATTTCACATTATTTCTACTACTTTGGCCATATATTGTGGATGATAATATGTAAAATTCTTAAAAGGCGTATCTATAAATAATCAGTTTTACTTTTTATATCTATTCAAGTTATATTTAATATTGAAGTATAAGTGAAATCTCTAAGAATAAAATCACTTTTGCTTTCAAAGTTTCTTCTTTTTTTAAAGAATCATCACAACCACCTTACTCTCTAATCTGTTATTATACAGTGAAACACCTCTGTAATAACAAAAATGTTCTTACATTTTTGGGTGAACTAAGTTTTTAAAATGCTATACATGGCAATATTACACTATAGGTATTTTGTCAGAGCTTTAAACATGAACATTAAGTATAAGACTGGCTAAGTTGGGGAGGGAGCATTATAAAGCAATCACAAGGTATATTTTAGATTCACACTACTATCAGACCAAGAACAACATCTGGCTGAAGACTATTGTACTAATTGATACAAGCAGTTAGGCTCAATTGGTATATGTCTTACCTTCTTTTAGTCCACCATGCCCTGACCTTCTTACCTATGACCATTTTTCCAGTGGAACTTTTTTGAAATTCCTAATAGATTCACAGACAGAAATATTATCCAATTTTTTTATCTTCTAAAAAATATGCAACATGGGAGAGAGAAGCAAGGGATATACAGAAAGATGCCAAATGAAGAGGAACTCAGGGCTGGAAAGAAGTTTTCCATAAGAGATGGATGGGTTAGCAGTGTTCTGGACTTACAGTGTCCAGAAACTTGACCCAAGACTGAATGTTAAGTGAGGAGGCATCTTATCTTGTGCCTTTTGTCTATAATAGATTACATTTTATGGTGACAAAGGAGAACCTTAAACAGAAATGTAAATTCAGTATAAAAACTCTTATGTCAAGTGAAAGATGCATACCGTGTCTAATGATTTGTTAACTAGAGGAATAACTTACTAATATTTTCAAATGAAAATTTTAGGCGAAGCACAGCACCTCAAGACTACAAGTTCTTCCCAAACCTTTAGACCATGATTCCTCTTTTTCTCTTAAAAACTTCCATGATTATGTTTAAAGAGGAGGATAAAAAAATGTAACAAGTTAGAAATAGACCAATTTCATTTGGTTCCTGGAACATCATCTTTGTGTAGTGAGCATTGATTACAAAATCAGCTTTAAAGAAAATTAAAATGAACAGTAATTTTGACTCTAGGAAACTGTCTGTGGAACTTTTATTTTTAAAGTGGAGTCAATATCTTACATCATTAATGATACTAAGCAAAGACAGAGGAAAAAATTGATGTTGTTTCAAAGATTGATTTTTTCCTCTTTATGTACTTTTATATTAATCTAAGAATTCACACCTTAAACCACTAGAATTATAATTTAAATATTACTAAGTAAATAATTTGAAGGACAATGTCATATGTCATTAAAGGTTATTTCCCTTATTGTCTTATTTTTATATACTCTCAAACAACTCAGCTGTGTATCATACACACACAGAAACTTTATGTCCATCATTATCATAAAAACTACTTCATTTTGTAGTGACACTTGATTTACACCTTGAAATAGAGAATAAGTCAAACAAAGGTTATCATCTTTGTGGATAAGTAAGTGTTTACTACACTCTTGGGTCATTGGCATATATTCACAACATGTGTGTTTAGAGATAGCAGATGCCAAATGAAGATATCAGGAAGAAAATTGTTTTTTGTAATAGCTCAAATTTTGGGGCAGGTGAGGATGTTTTAGGTTAGAGGAGAAATATAGGAAGCATGTTAGGAGTATTGATATTAGAGAGGAGAATGTTTTAGATAGTAATTGTCAGCCTATTCCAGATGTTTTTCAAACTGGAGAAATCACAAAAGCAGAAATGAACATTCATACTCATAGATGGCTTCTTTTGCGTATAGTACTTGCTGAGTAATGATTTTGAACAAATATTTTTCTTTAATATGTCCAGTCAATAGGTATTCCAAAAAAAAAAATGTTTTCTAAATATTGTAATGGGCTATTCCAGAACAGTTAAGAAACCTTTGCTACTCACACCTGTGTATACTGTTTAATTTCTTGTGTGATGTCTTACTACACACATTTGTAAGTAAAGTAGAATTTGAAAATATCGAACTTAAAAACCGTGTAAAGCATCTTTGCATTTAAGTAGTATTAGCTTCGCGACCCATCTAAAGGCCTGCACATGAGAACCAGCTGAATTTCTAGATAGCTGAAGGATTTGCTAAAAGCAATTTCTTGAGTCTTTTCTTCATGATTACATACAAACCATAACTAAATAACAAGTGAATATACAAATATGTGAAATATTTGTATCAATTACCTGGGAAAACATTTATGAGAAGAAAATAAGCATACTTGTTTTTCTGAAAACTGAATGGAGCAGTTATTTTCAGCACAAGTAGGCTTTTTTTCAGTGAATGAATGAATGAGAATAGTTGTTCTTAGTGTAATGACAACTTAGACACAGCCAAAGATTCAGCAAGAAAAGCAGTGCTTACCAGGGAAATCTATGGTTTTAGCAAATTATAACAGTATATTTTGTGGTGTTATATGGCAAACACCTGCATCAAAGTCACTTGGAGAATATACATAAAATGTGGAGTCAGTGACCCCACCTTCAAAATTTTGTTTCAAAATCCCTGGAGATGTAGGAATAGAAATCTGAACTTTTAACTAGCTCCCCAGGTATTTTTATGCCCTTTAGAGCTTCAGAACAGACGGAGCATACAATATATTCAAGAGGGGAATAAGTAAAGAACCAGGAAATATAAAAGTCAGGCTAAGGGGTTTAGGTTTTATTCAGTCTGGAATGGAAAGCCATTGGATAATGTTAGCAGGAAAAGAACATGATTAAAAAGATACTTTGGGAAGGTTGACATTGCAGGAAAGTAAAATGTTAGAGCGTTAGAGCAAAAAAAAAAAAAAAAAAAAAGGGTATGGCAAAATATGAGATTATAAGGTCCCAAACCAGGATAGGGGCTATGATAACAGATAAGCCGTAATGGATGTACATCAAAGGAATTCACTGGTGATTCCTGGATATAAGAAATCACAAAGTGGAAAAGGTCAGAGGTGACCACGAAGTGTGGAGTCTGCTTGATTAATGTCACAAAAGAGCCAAATTAGAAGGAAAGTTGATGTGTGAAGTGATGAGAACAAGATTAAGTTTTATGTACTTTTTTTTCTCCCCATAAGTGAGTTTCTGTATTAGAATCCTCAGCTAATAATAAATGATAAAGGCTGGTACACTCCCAAAGTATGCTGAGTTCATACATCTTTATTAAATGGAACATTTTAGACAATACACAGCTTATATATTCAAATGCAAATAATTATTTCACTGTGATTTGGCCTATTACTCAGTGAATCAACTAATGAGGAGGATATTTTTTATCGGTCTTTTTTTCTTTTTTGACCCCTTTCACCCCTTCTGTCATCCCCGCCTCATACCCCTGGCAAATGCTAATCTCTCTCCTCTGAATCTGTGAGCTTGGGGTTTTTTTCTTTTGTTTTGTTTTGTTTTTTCATATTTGTTGTTATCTTGTTTAGTTTTTTAGATTCCACATATAAGCAAATTTATACAGATTTCTCTTTCTCTTTCTGCTTTATTTCACTTAGCATAATGCCCTTGAGATCCACTCATATTGTCTCGAATGGCAAGATTTCAGTATCTCTTATGGCTGAATAATATTCTATTGTGTGTGTGTGCCACATTTTTATCCATCCATCAATGGACAGTCAGGTTGTTAAACATCTTGAATTTAAAACAAGTTCATAGAATTAAATAGTGCACTACAATATTGAAAGCTAACAGCAAAATTGGGGAGAAAAAGACTGGATATCAAGCTCCTTATGTTGAGAATAAAGGGCAATATTAACTTTGAACTGTCACTCACATTATGTCCACATGTATTTATTTGTAGTTATTTCCCTTTTCTAAAATTTTTATAAGAAAAATTTTCCCACCTAACCCCTAAATGCCTTGCCTTTTACACAGCTACTTTTCCCTTACTTGAACTTGGTAAATTTTGTTTTAAGTTTACATAAGCAAGGCACCATTTTTACAAAGAAACACCTTTGCCTTTTCTGATAAAGAAAAAATGATTACTCTATTCTTGTATTACTACATATTAGTAGGTTTGAATTCCAGGTAAAGGGAAAACAAATTCTTGCCAAAGGGGGAATTGGATAGTAAAAGATGTATGAGAGTTCACAAGACAGAGAAAATGGAGATTATTCTATATTAAGAAATTAGTATATACAAATATATGAACACATGCTTTCAGAATAAAATAACACTAAAAATGTGTAAAGTTCATAGGAATCTGGCTTTGCTAAGAGTTTTCAGAGAATATTTGTGTCTTAATTTTTAAAAGTCTTAAATTAATATTGTGGACATTAGCTTGAATATTTTAAATAATAATGCAAGCATAAAACTAATTTAGCTAGATGAGTTATCCAAGAACAACACTGGGAGAATTTTTGTAATCAAAAGAAATATTTAGATAGAAATGTGATAGTATGAGTCCCCAAGCAATAGATACCTAAAATGAGATTAAACATGCAACAAAGTATTAAGGAAATCACCAATAAGGAAAAATGAGAAAGTAGTTAGAGGAGACTAGAACGGCCATGAACTTGCAATGCAAGTCTTCTCTGATGAGAAGAGAGGGAAGAAACTGAGGTAGAGAGGGAGCAGGGAGAGTTTCAGACTGCAAATGAGTTCTAAAGAAAGTTCAGTAAGGCTTTTGGAGCATCTCCTAGCCAAAGGTGACTTTTAGGGGAGTCCCATATCTCCTAGAAATAAGCCTGCCTTAATATCCCAGCTATGTTCAGTCATTAACAGAGAGAAGCTCAGTGGAAAGCATACTGTTGGTGAAAATGCCAAAATGAATTTCAGAGTAAAACAGCTAGGTCTTCATCCAGTTACACTCCCTGTAATCAGAGATGTGAGAGGTATGTTATTATGGAGCCACCAAATAGAACTCAGTTACTTTTGTATTGTTTGTATTTCAAATGATCTATGTGACAATGAACTGAAATGAATTTAGATTAGCTAGAACATTTAATGATTATTTTCAAGTAATTTAGGCATGTCATTATCCGAAATAAAAAATTTGCTCATAGATATTTAGCATATAGAAACTAAATAAAGATATGGTTATTCATTTTTTTTGCCTTGAGCTGCAATGCAGAAATTCATTTGAGTCTCTGATTACAGAAATACTTTCTCTATAAGCAGCCCTCTGTCAACTATCAGTGTGTCAAATGTTACCTTAGTATTGTTTTTAGTACTTTCACTCTTTCTTGTTTAAATAGTGATCATAGGTAGAGTAGAGGAGGCCGAGACTGGTTACCAAATGAAGAGTTGTAGGTGGAGACATTAATATTGCATTTATCAACTATTAATTATATCATTGCAGGTGTATTTTCCATTTCAAGCCCAAAATACAGCAAGCAATAATAATCAAAATTATACCTTTAGGCATCAGATAGTATGTCAAATCATACAGTTTCTAAATAATAGTAAAAGAAATCTTTAAGCCAGTGTTTGTTTTTTGCAACTGTTAAGTCCTTTTATTTTTCCACATTTTATAATGATTCTGCAGTTTAATATACACAGAATGATGCTTTCACAAAATAACTAAGACTTAATTTTCTTTGATTTCTGCATGTTCATATGAGTATTCTCCAGGATCACTATAATTGAGATTTTTTTAAATTAAAGTTGACTAATAAAGAGTTATTAAATGTTTTTCTATAAATTTCCTGAACGTCATTTGGGACTAGGAGCTATTGCCAAAACTCTTAAATAAAATATTTTTTTCTAGAATTCAGCATACCACTTAGAGTTATGTATTAGTTTTCCAATTCAGAATATTCATAGGATAAAAATGAAAGACTGAGATATTTAAGAAAAGTACATACGAACATACACACACACACACACACACATATTACTTAAATTATGGTATTTTCTTATTTAGTAAGTTAATATATTTTAAATGCTGAAATATTCCTATGTTCTAGTCTTATAAATTCTGTAGGAAAGCAGAGTAACTGGTAGAATAAGAAAAACTTTGACTTGAGTTTCATAATTAGCAATAGTTAAATGTTTCCTATTTTTTATTCTAGTGTAAACATAACTTATTATTTAAAGAGCATCTTTTGCACAATATTATTGTATAAAGTGAGTCAAATACATAACCATCGATCAATAAATATTTTTAACTATCCACAAGGAGCTACTATTTAGAGTTAAACACATCATTTCTTACCAACCAGAAGTAAAAGTATTAGTAAACTAAGGCAATCTCAGGAAATAATATATGATATTTCTAATCAGAGTATGAAAAGTCACCTGAAAATAAATTTATTAGTAGAATTTTCTGTTCAATTTTTGCTTGTTTTTGAGAAGGTAATATAATTACTCTCCCCAAATTCAACATTATCTAAGCAAACTATCTGACTCAACCTATGGCATCATGACTATTTAAATAAAGAAAACTTTCAAGAGGATGCAAAATATTTGATGTTTATAATACTAGAATATAAATCCCATAAAATTTTTAAATATCAAAAGTCAAGAAATATGAAAAGTAAATAAGCCTATAACATCTGTTCTGCATACAAAAGTACTACATTCTTGCACAGTTAAAATTATAATTTTTTCTGAAAATGTTTTCCCAAATCCTTATTCCCAAACACTTCTCTAAATTTTATGATTAAAACACAATTTGTTTAAAAACTGATATTTTAATATAGCTACAGAACAAATTGTCTTTGGTCGTCTTCTACTTTTAATTAAGTAGATAACAATGCTACTATTTCAAGAAATAACACGCAGTATATTAATATAAAGCTAAGTGACTGATATTTTAAAAATATTTAAGTAACATATATTTCTAGTTTTAAAGGCTCTTGTATGGTAGCAGAGAATGAACCAAATATCATGAACATTTGATTTAGTATTTAAATGGTCTGGCCTTAGACAAAGTATTTTCTTCTCAATTTTCTCATCAGAGAAATGTTAGAATTACCTTAAAAATATTATTGTAATGTAACTTTGAGTTATTTAGTATTTTCATCATATGAACATTGTCTCATATATTATTAGAGTTCCTTTACAGAAAAGGTCGAAGGAAAGTTTATTTGAATATCAGTGGTGGAAAATTTATGTGTTTCTTGGATAGATGCAATTTTAGGAAATGGCCAAAAGTCATTTAAAGCCAAGACTGGTCAGCAATTGGGTTAACAACTGAACAAATGTTACTATTATTTTGAGTTTTAAATGACGTGTGATTGTAAAGAGGCTTATTTTATCATATGCCATCAATTAACCCTAAAATCAATTTTTAAAATCATGTACATTGGTAATAACAGTTTAATCTCCAAAAAGTAACAGGGTTGAAGAGTCAAATGCTATTTAATGATATAAATTATTCTTTGTTAAAAATGAATCTCACAAATTCAATATTATAACTAATATCTATTTCTAAGGTCAGCTTATGGAAGTAGGCCATGATTAGATCTGAGAAAAACCGTATCTCACTGAATATGTAACTACCTAAACCTATTTTCATCTGGGCTAACATGTCACAGAAAGAATATCATCCACTATAATTTCAAGTAAAACATACTAAAGGTAGCTCATTAATATAAGCACTGTCCTTCTGTTTCTTTTATCTTGATGCCAAGAGTTCAATCTAACTGTAAGGAATGATGTTCTTAAGACCATCATTAGGTCACATAACTCACAGCAACATTATATGAAGACAGTGTTGGTACTGGGCTGCAAGGGGGAGGGAGGAGGCAGACTGAGGAATGAAAATGTTTTTAAAAAAACCTTGCTAGCAGGGATTTTGTGCATAGTACCTGTTCTCAAAGTGAATGTTCCATCCTTGTTATAGTCTATGTATTTTTTACTAAACCAGGAAGAATGTTGGTTATTATACATGATCTGAATGTGTATGTTGGAAACATTTAGAAGTCATTCATTATTAAGTACTAAACATGATTCTGACCATTATACTTTTTTTAAAAAATCAAAACCATAGTTCATACCAGATTATATGTGCTGTGATTTCCACGGTTAATTATGAAATTAATTTATCACTTAGACTATGGTAGCCAGAAAAGCCTATACAATGTATTTTTTACCTTAATGGATTTTTAGAATTCTACTCTAATCCATGTAGATGAGAATCAAGAATAAATAGTTTTGTGTAATGGAATTTTCTCCAATGCATAAAAAAAATTTTAACTGAAGACCCAGTAAAAAACGTAATAAAATTTAAATCAAACTTTTTGTTTTGTGTCAAAGGCATTTTAAAATTATGTGATGGACATGTGGCATTTTTCTAACAAGGTTCTTATCACTTTCATTTTTCAGGGGATGAACATCATCCATAATCAGTACTTGAAAGTTCAATTTATACCCACCTCTAAGATGCATGAAAAGCAATTATCTGCCTGAAAGACAAGTTAGGCTGCAGTGACTGCAATTTCAATACACTTAGAAATATTCAGTTTTTCTCTTGTCAAAGCCAGAGGCTTCCTAAATAAGGCACCGTCCAATCATAATAGTCATAATATTATAATTTAGATACTTATTTTTAATCGTGAATTTTTTTTTAGATCTTGTAATTATTCATCTCTTTGGAATAAACCAATAAGAGAGCAATGGTTTACCATATGAGAAGTTGAAGTCCCAAATCTAGTTTTGTGTGTGAAACAACAAATTCTTACTTGTAATAATCATGTTATTTAGGAAGCAAAAAGTCTATCTCATTGCTTAAAATGGTGATTTGAAGCCTGAAATCATAGTCTAAAAGCAGAGGCCAATTTATTATTCTATAATATTTTAAGGATGTTAACTAGCAATTACATTAAACAACTTTTATGCCTATAATCCCAAAACAATTGAAAATATTTCTAAAGCAATGGTCCTCAAATTATATAATTATCCAATTTTTTAAGTTCTTTTGATTAAAGCAATTACAAATATTTTATCACCTTTAAGACACCAGGCACTGTGTAAGATGCTGAGTAACAAATCCTTACCTAAATAGATTATTATAAGATGAAAAATGTTGGGAATGCACAAATGTTATGAGAATATGTAAATAGGACTATCTTCTGGGTTGTTGTTCTGTGAAAGGATTGGTAAGGAAGGTTGTAAAGATTAGATAAAATTTAACCTAGGATTGTGAGGAAGAAGACCGTATAAGGCTTGCCAAGGAGTAATCATTCTATGTGGAGGGAATGGTGCTTTCAAAGGTACAGAGTTTTATAACATAACATGTTCTGAGAATTACAAATAGTTTGGCAAAGCAGCAGTTAAGGTTGAGGATGGGATGTCACAAAAAGTGAGACCAGACTATCTTCCAGGATTCTAGTCATGATGGGCCTTGTTTATTTGCTAAAGAATTCTTTAAAAAAAAAAATCGCTTTTTTACACTAATGTACTTGTACCCCTTGGTGCTGGCAGACAACAGGTACAAAGATAATGTACCAGAGTATAAGAAATCGACATGATACACATTGTACATTTTCCCAACGTGTCTGTTTTATTTGACGATTTGAAGGAAAAGAAAAATTTGAAGTTAAAACAAGTTTAAGTATGTTATGGAGAAAAATGCACACAACACAAACATTTTAAAATAAAATGAGATTTCAATGAAATACTGTAGTTGTGACCGGCCACTTACAGGAAACCTCCTGAAACCTGACCTTTGGGGGTTTATATATATCCTAATATACCATTAGGAATACCTGGGGGAAAAGATTGAGAAATGCTGCTAGGTGGGCAAAATAATCAAATTTATGTTTTAGATTCTGGTAACAATAATGGAAGATGAAGTGGGGAGGAGAGACAGGGAGATCATTTGAAACATCACTGTGTTTGTGGGTGTGAAAACGAAATAAGGCAAAGATAGTGAGCATGTTGAGCAGAGATGAAGGTAGAATCTACAATAATGTTAAGGTTTTAAGGTTCTGGTTTCCAGTTTTATATGTTTTCCTGTGATATTTTCTGTCTGTTCATTTACTGAGCATTTGAGTACTTACTTAGGTGCCACCTCCACTGTGAGCCAGGCTCTGAAGATATAAAGAAGGTATGAAACTTTCTATGAAGGGAATTTATAGTCATTTTCACAGTTCTATAGTGAAAATAGAGTGAATTATATGTATTAGTTAAAGATATTAGAAAAAAACTTTTCTAGCACCCTGCATAGTACCTAGCATATAGTAATCAGTAAATATTTGCTGGATGAATTAAGCTAGTCTTGATAATTTTTTTCCAAATATAACTTTTTTTTATTGAGAGAGTAACGTAGAAGCATTTCTCATATAGTTTCAAATGTAAAAAATGTTATCTCCACTAAGGCTACAAAACATTGCTAGCAATAAATCATTCGTTTGCAGTATTCAAAGGAAAATTGGATAGTTTTTTTCCCTACTAAACATTTCCAGTAGCTTTTCCAAGAAATGTTCTCCATTGCTAATCTTCCCAAAATGAATTTTTAAACAAAACGTTAAAAGCACACTTTGCAAATCAGTTACCAGAAAGTATAATAATGGGTAACAGCAAGTAAACAAAGCTGTATAATGACATCATTTCACCAGTCCTCCTACTTAAACAAGCCATTTATGAATGCAAAAAAAAAAAAAATCAAAATTAGCATCACATCTTTGTGCCTTGCTCTCGAGTAAATAAATATTCTATATCTTAAATTTCTGCATGACATGCTTTGTCAGTTCTGAAAGTATAACTCCTTGCAAAAATCTCTAGTAAAGTTTTTGCAAAAGCTTCCTGTTATATGTTATATTTTTCTACTTGTCAATTTTTTATAAATTGGGTCAACAACTGAGTTATGAACTTAATATTTTTTCAAATATCCCATGATGTTAAAATAATGCCTTACTCTTTTTTAGCACTTTACAGATTGCACAATACTTTTTCATAATACTTTCATTCAACCCTCAAAACCATCTATTGAAGTAAGCAAAGCAGATCTTCCTCTAATTTTACAAATTAGTAAACTAAGGTTCAGAGAGGTCAAGTAGCATGTACATGTTCATTTAACTAATGACAAACCTATAAGATGATATTGAGAAAATGGCATAATAACAGAACAAGACATATATTTTTATGTATTCATTTATTCAGAGATCCAATAAATGCTTATTTTGCACTTAATATGCCCTAGATTCTGCTGCATCCATTGCAATAAAATGAAAAACAGACACGTTTCCTTCTCTCATGAGTTTATAGTATACATACACATTTATACTGCCAAGGATGAAGTAGAACAAATATATTTTAACAAAAAAAATCTTCTTTTTACCTAGTTTAGTATATAAACATTTTAGTTATATTTCTGCTATTTTCTAAGAAGGAAAAAAGATGTTAGTTTTCAGTTTTGACTAGAACCATATGTAGATTCTCACATCCTAACCTACATATAATCATGTCCATTTAAAAATTTTACCCTTGATATACCTGGAATGATGATAATTTACCCAAATATCTTATAACACACAGCTTTATTATTATTAATTGATGATTAATTATCAACATTTCTGAAATGACAAAATTTTGGAAATACTATGTTTAAAGAGAGCAACTGTATTTTTTGGCAAAGAGACTACAAGTATATTAAGTTATATTTAAATAGTCACACTGTCATAGTAAAGGAATACAAGAGTGTTAGATTAATATACATAGTCTGACTTTTTCATCTAATCATAGATTGTAGGTATTTCTCCTGATTTTTTCTTAGGATTTTTTCTTGAAAGTTTAACAATGAACAGAATAGTGCAAATAAACATCCTATTGAAACTTAAAAATAATAAAGTGGTAGGAAATAGGAAGAGACAAATCTCATAACCATTAGAAAGAATAGTACCAAATATAAGCTGGGCAAGACTTAATGTATCATCTTGCTACCTAGCACACAGAATCTGAAGGCTTCTATTATTAGGATTAAACCACATTGGAGGAGTTTTTTTAGCTAATATACTGGACTGTGAAAACTGTAACAAATATAACATTTTTTTCAACTAACATAAGGTATGTTGATCTGTACCAACATGACTTCAAATTCTATTTCAGTCTTTTACAATTTTTATATGATTTGCCCCAAATTATGCAATTAAAAGCTTAATAGACAAATATGTTTGTGGCGGGGAGGGAGATGCAGTAGGGAAGTGAGAGGTATTATGTGATTAGGAAAAGCTTTACGTTAAGGTGAGGCTTGATCTAGATATTGAAACATAGATGAATGTTTGTCTTTACAATAAAAGGAGGGGGTAATAAGCATGTAATAGATATGTTTATTAACAACAGAAGAGCACAAATAAAGAAATGAGTTGGATGTATGAGTTGAGAAAGAATGAGAGAGACAGGCTCAGGAAACTTTTAAAAGCAGTAAGCCTAGGGGAAAGGTTTTTTACTGAAAAATAGTAGTCTAAATGGTTAGAAATTACCTTGTTGGGGAGGGGTTCTGGTTGCAAAAGACTTTGTTAGGTTGTAAGAAGGCAGGAGCTAATGAAGGTTTTACAGCAGTGCTTCGACATGATAGATGAACCTGTCAGTGGTATGCTACATGGAATGAAAGAAACTCAGAGGTCAAGGAAGCTGTGAAAATGATGCTGAGAAGAAATAAGGAGGGTTCCAACAAAGTATGTAGCCATTTTCTTAGGTGATAAGAATTCATGTCTTAGCTAACTGGCTGTATAGCTAGCTATAAAGTGGGAGCAAGACTCCTAATCTCTGTGGAGATCAGTTTCATTGTAAAATGAAAGTGTTGCCCTGCTGCATAATATAAGAGACCCTTCCTCCTCTCTCTTAATTTCTATGTAAGTATGAAGAATCATTTTCAAAATTGGAGGAAATGACTTTCTAATCTACTTCCAGAAAAAGCTTATAAATGGTCTTCTAGAAAAAATGGCTGGCTTCTGTTTGAGGTACAGGTCTGATTTCTGTTTAACCTGCCTCTCTTGTGTTAGATGTTTTCTAGAATACGTCTAACCTGTGGCTCTTCCTCTTTATGTGGCTACAGTTTGCCTTGAGCCCAATTATGTCCAGTGTCCTAGTCTTGCTTTAAGTTATCCAGTAATGTTCATTACTTATCTAAGTTAGCTATTTTGACTCATTTTCAAGTCTTGATTTTACAGATACAGTGTTGGTGTTACTCTTTATCACCTGCAAGTTGTTATTAATTTAGAAGCCCCAAGCTAGATACTTGATTCCTTTTTGATTAACCTTCAGACTGTGACATCAACCCTTCCCTCCCTTAGGAGAGCAAATGTGGCCAAAATGAAATAGAGAAAATCAATCACTGAATCTCTGAACTCTAATTTCTGCTGAAACTTTTTTTTAGCCTCTCAAAATCTTTTGTGTCATAAGCAAACAAATAAATAAACAATTTCTTTTTTTAATTCACAAAGATGCTATTATTTTAGTTCCAACATTGACCCTTCCAGGGCCTTTAAAATAACTCCTGGCATTCTAAGTTCTATGTGAATTGTGATAAACTCTGAACCCTTGAAATCGGGAAAAAGGTAAATGTAGTTTTAAGAGTTTGTTATCAGCAAAGTGGTATATTATTATGATGATGACCATTATGCAATTTTTGATGTTTGAAAACATGTAGGTATGCATAGACACATGTATAAATTTGCTTTGGCAGGGTAGAAATGGATGTAGAGACAATTCTGGCTTTTGCTGTTTTTCCTTTTCCTCAAAGATGACATAGAGCCTCTCCTCCTGTAAGGTTGAGTGACTACCTATGATTATCATTGATGGCTCTCCCTCTTGGCCTTCCAGGCAACATAATGTTTTTGATTAACTGTACATCCTCATTCTATGAGCCACCTGCAAACATGGTATGTCTGTTGTCACTTTGATTTAATTTGTGGCTGCAGTGAAGCCTGAGGAACTTCTTTGAGCTGCTGTTAGATATAAGAAACATGATATTGTTTATTATTATAACTACAAGATCATTGCAGTGTCTCAAATAACCCAATGAGAGATCTCCATCACACAAAGTTTCAGAAGTAATAGATTCTTTCACAGAGAGTGACAAATATCCATTTTATTAAAAAACGTGTCTTTCTTATCAACCTTGAAAGACTTCTTTATTTCTCAGCAAATTACGAACAAATGCCTAAGGCTCACATTTACATCCTTTAAGCCTTTATAGCTTTATCATTTGCTCTTTCTTATATGTAGCTTTTGTTACAAATGGAACTGCTCACTGAAGTCACCAAAATTTCCATTAGATCCACCCGATCTTCCATTAGAATGTCCTTTCTGCCCATCAGTTTTGGGAAAGATTCTATGCGTATTTTGCAGCTAATCTCAAATGACACTTCCTCCAAAGAAACCTTTTCTAATGTCTGTATCTAAAATAGCCAGTATGTATTGGGAGCTTAATAAATTTTTGTTGCATATATAAATGAATAAACCACAGCTGAGAGATTCTCTCTCCTTCCTCCTAATTTGCAGAACTTTTTATAATTTTTTGAAACACAGTTTATATTGTAGTTATTTTTATATGTGTTTATCTCCCTTCCCTTCCAGGCACATTAAAGGATAAACTCAGTAGAGGTAAAGACACTATCCATTTATCTTTATATCCCTCACAGCACATGCAGAGCACATAGTAGATACCTGAAAAGTTTCTATTGAGTTGGCCTGAATTATGTGTCCTAATTTCTAATAAAGCTTGTAGATGGCATGAAGAGATGGCAAGTTGTCAATGAGATTTTAATTGGTATCTAAGCATACAAGTCTTGGATTTAATAAGTTTTAGAATTTGTTAGTTATATTTAGTATTAATAACTTGGTCCGGATTTCACATGCTACCTCTTAGTCTTCCTGTTATCAGTTCTAATCATCTAATATTTTATGTTTTTGTACACTTTTAACATATCTTTACTCACTTGAAGATAAAAGAAAATTTGAGAGAAAAAATTTGTAATAAATATAAAGAAAAATATACAGATTATTCATATATATACTATAAACAGTGCCTATCATATAGGTATCACAGAACTAATTCTGAATCCTGATTGTTTAACCATAACACCATATTGTAACTATTTTAACATCATTGTTCTTATTTTTTATTTATTTAAGTATAGTTGGTATACAATATAATACTAATTTCAGGTGTACAATATAGTATTTGGACATTTTTATACTTTACATTACCCCGCTAATTCTAATAATCATTTGTCACCGTGAGAACTAACCACAATATTATTGATTACATTCCTCTTCACCTTTTTCAACTTCCTTCCCCCTCTGCAACTGCTCCCTGAGGAGCCATCCCTTTGGTTTCTATTTCTATGAATCTTTTATTTTGTTTTGTTTTTTGTTTTGTTTTGTTTTGTTTTGTTTTGTTTTGTTTTGTTTTGTTTGGGGAGGGTGTTGAGTGTTGAGAATTTTTGTTGAAGTTTATTTGAGCCAAACTGATGACATGCTGGGGAGTAAGATCTCAAATTCTCTAAAGAATAACAGTTTGACAGCTTATTTTATACATTTGAAATTAAGGAAGGAACATAAGGAAGATTACATGAAGATTAAGAGAAAAGTAAGGCAGGGATTGGATTATAGAATATTTAACAAGACTACAATCTTTCTTGAGGCTGCTTATAGCTTATTTCAAAAGAATGTTAACCTAGATGCACAAGAGCAATAAACAGGGCTGGCTTAAAACCTTTCACTAAAGAGGCCTGGGGCCTTTTACTCACCATGACCTGCCGATAGGAATTTATGACCAGATTACCCTGTGAGGTTACTTTCCATAGAACTTTTTTTTATGTCCACAGTTCCTCTTTTGGTTATAAATTAATCTGAAGAATGCATTGATAACCAACATTTTGGTCAGGTCATGCATTCTCAGAACTAAGAGGGCTCATTCTTCAGAAGTTTCAGTATCAACGTTGTCTTGTTGACCTTTGTGGTTGGGCCAATACTGTAACCATGGGATGTGCGTTGAGATCAAATTTCCCCAAAACAGGAAGGGCAGGTGAATGGAAAGCCGTCAGATCTTATGGCTTTTAGCGCAAACACACACACACACACACACACACACACACACACACACACACACACACACACACTGGAACATATCTATCCTGTGAATTCTCATAATTCAAGTTTTGCCTTCTGCCTCATTTTTCTATATTTGGTATCTAGTGTAACATTTACATAAGTTATAAAAAGGGTATTAAAAGTTATTTGTGTTCAGTAATCATAAATGGTTGGACTAAACAGAAAAACCTAAAAAGAATAACTATTATTATGACTAATTATCTTTAGCAGACAGGTAAAGATGAACAATTGGCTTCTGAGTTCAGTATCAATACACAGGCCTTGCCGCTGTCTTCAGATAGCTGTCTACGTCTGATGTCAGCACATTCTCATTCTCGAAGGTTGTGAATGCCATTGTAGGCAGAGACGAGGGCTGTAGATAGGGTTAGATGCCCATTCGTAGTTAATTGCATGGTAAGATCACTTCTGATGAAATTAGAGAGTATCTTTTACTTGCTATCCTTTCCAAAAAAAATAATAATATCTAAAGTCTTTGTCTCCTGGTAGCTGGCCGTGAAAGGAATCAATTGGCATTTTCTTGAAGTGACTTTATCAAACCTTGGCAATAATATGTCTTCTTTCAATAGTGTCAGCTCATAATTTTCTTCATCTAATTTAAGTCTGACTTAAATGCACTAGGATGCATGAAGGAATGTAAAAACTAAAAATCCAGAGAGCTGGGAAGGACCAAGTGGCCATATTGAGTTTCCCATAGCTCCAACTATTCTTTAATTTACAACCATTGTTTACTTATACAGTATACCCTAGATATTTTTTATCATTTACTTTTCAATGTTTCCCCTGCAGTTCCAAATCTTGCAGAGGCCATTCTAGAATACCGCAAAGTTATTCCTACATTATTGAGATTTTAACCCTTAAAACCTCAGTGTCTCATAAAAACTAAGAAGTAATTAGCATTTTTTAGCCTGGACATTTTATAATCTCTAGAAACATTTTTTTATAAATATAAAAGTTAATTATTAACATGGACTTATTTTTTTTTAACCCAAGCAAAATAAAGACATGTCTGTTTTATTTACAGCAACAAAATTAAGCTAGTTTATTTGCTAAGGATTAATCTTAGATCATGTGAACTTGAAAAGCATTTGTTTTAGTTTCTATATTTCTGAGAATTTTAGAATACTCAGTTCGTACAAGTGTTTGCCTTTAATTTTAACAATATCATCTGAAAGTAGAAAATTATCTCACATTTACAACCTACTACTAAAGACAGACACAGAGAACAAATAGTTGGATCCAAATATTGTTTTGGAGAACTTTTACAATTTATATCTGTCCTTGACAAGCCAAGTTTCAAAGCCCTTTTCTATTCTAAAATTGGGACAGCCACTTTTTAACACCTCAAATAATTGGATGATAACTAAACAACATCTCATCATAGGTTGACTATTTATCTAATATCTTTCTTCTTTCTTCTTTTTTTTTTTTTTTGGAAATTCTTTTATATACAGCTTCACTTTAGCTTAGGGGAGAAGATCATTTTTTAAGTTCTGAGACAGTCCCTAATAGTTTTTTTAAAAATTCATTCTGCCTAAATTTATAGCCAGTCTTTTCTAATTGTGAGTGAAAAAGATTAATTTAGATGTATCAAAAGACCCAAAAGTATCATTTTGGCCATCTTAGTATTAACAGGAGGCAGTCTGTCGTGGGGCTTCTTGGCCTCAGAGATATGATTTCTCATGTTAATTTGAGACCTGTAGAGTCTAAACAAACTTCTAGGGAAAAGGAACCTTCAAGTGCACATCTCCAGCCAAGCCAAATGTAGATATCCCTGTAGGATTGCTTTATACCCTAGAGAAAATTTTTCCTCAGTCAATCCCACAAAGGTTTATAATAATACAGACTTGCCATACAGGAACCCTCAAGTTTTACTTTACTATTTCAAATTATATTTTATGCTTCTAAGCAATTTTATTTACATATACTCTACAGGTATTTCAACAATGAATATTTCTAGAAATGTCGCTGTTGTTTTTGTGAATGAATTTTTTTCTCCGCCATTATATCTAGTAAATTTATATTACCAGTGTATACAAGTTTATTTATTTATATTTGCTTATATATGTCTCCTTTGTCCAGTGACTATATTGAACTTTCTTCCTGGTAAGATTATTTTTATTTTGTTTTGGTAAGAGTTTGTTTAGGCTTTCTAGGTATACAATCAGATCGCCTTTAATACAAAATTTTTGTTTCAAAATTATTGTTTAATGCAAGTATCCAGAAATATTTTAAATAATGATGTTAAAATTGAGTATTATTTCTTGTCTTATTTTTGTAATATTAGAAGTTGCATTATTTATCATTTCTGCTTTTCTAGGTTGTTTTTCATGAAAATATGTAAAATTGTCTAGTATTTTTTTACATATTGAAATTATAATAGCTTATTGTATGAGACATTATTGTGGTAAAACACTTTTTACATTTGCCAGTATTAGAATATACCAACAATTACAAATAAACCTTATTTGGCCATTGTAGATATTTTAACTTTATTTTGAAATATTTTTTGTCATTGAAAAAAGGCAAATATAGTACAGAGTTCTCATGTACCTTTACACAGATCCTCTAATGCAAACATTACACAAAGCCATAATGTAATCATTGACTCTAGAAAATTAATATTAATATACTATTAAATAAACTAAAGACTTTGAATGTTGCCAATCTTTCCACTAAAATGCTGTAACCATAGATTTAAAATATATGTGAATATCAAATCTCTAGAAATACTGAGTATATTTCTGTGTAAAAAAAAAATTACAATAGAAGCCAAAAATGGAAAAATAGATCATTTTATTAGGAAAAATATTAACCATGCTTATGTCAAAATAGCATAGACATGAACAAAAAGAAAACTAGGAAAAACTATTGTGGCAAATATAAAAATAGTTTAATGTCATTAACTTTTTATTTTTATTTTTAAAATTATTATCAATTTTATTTATCAAATATAGTTGTCATTCAATATTATATTAGTTTTAGGTATACAGCACAGACATTTATGTAGTGACCCCCTCGTAAGTCTAGTACCAACTTGGCACCATACATAGTTATTACAGTATTATTTTATTTTTATTTTTTATTTTTCCAGCTTTATTGAAATATAATAGACAATTAGTTGCTTGTATTTACATTGTACAATTCATGAGTGTTTTTCAGTTATAGTTGGCATACAATAATATGTTAGTTTCAGTTGTACAGCATACTGATTAGAGATTTATATAACTCACAGTGATCACTCCACTAAATCTAGTACCCTTTTCCCTCTTACATATTTATTACAACATAGTTGACTATTTTCTTTATGCTATACTTTATATCTCCATGTCTATTTTATAACTATCTATATATACTTCTTAATTCCTTGGCCTTTTTTTATAGTCTCCCTAACTCCCATTCAGTAGCCCTCAAAATATTCTCTGTATCTATGAGTTTATTACTACTTTTGTTGTTATTTTGTTTTTAGATTCCACATGCAATGAAATCATGTGATATTTGTCTTTCACTATCCGACCCATTTCATTCAGTGCAATACCCTCTAAGTCGATCAAGGCAATATTTTTTTCCATACCCTTTTTTTTAGTCTGTGTGTATCTTTTAAACTGAAGTGAGTCTCTTATAGGCAGCATACATACGAGTCTTATTTTCTTATCCATTCAACCACTCTATCTTTTGATTAGAGCAATTAATTTTTTTCCATCCGAGATACTTGTTGATAGGAATATAGTAGTTATTACCACTCTTTATTCATGTTTTTAATACATATTTTTTTCTTCTTAAAGAAGTCCCTCCAACATTTACTATTATACAGGCTTGGTGTTGATAAATTCCCTTAGCTTTATCTGTCCTATGACTCTAAATAATAGCTTTGCTGGATAAAGTATTCTTTGTTGTAGATCCTGGATATTCATCACATCGAATATTTTGTGCTAAGCCATTCTGTCTTGCATGGTTTCTTTTGAGAAATTAGCTGCCAGTCTTATGGGTGCTCCCTTGTAGGTAAATGCTTTTCTCCTGCTGCTTTTTAAGACTCTTTCTTTGTATTTAACCTTTGGCATTATAATTATAATGTGTTTTGGTGTGGGCATCTTTGAATTCCTCTTTCTTGGGACTCTCTGAGCTTTCTGGGATTGTATGTCTATTTTCTTCACCAGGTTAGGGAAGTTTTCCATTATTATTTCTTCAAATAGCTCTTCAGCTTCTTGTTCTCTTTCAAGTACCCCTGTGACACAGATATTTTTTACATTTAATAGGCTCCTTAAATTATTATGATAGTATTAACTTCTTTCTTGCCATTCTGATTGAGTGTCCTTTGCTTTTCCATCCTCTATATAGGTTATTTGATCTTCTTTATTCTCTCTGTTACTCTGTTATTTCATTTAATATACTTTTCATGTCAGAAAATGTGTTCTTCATTTCTGACTGGTTCATTTTTTTAACTTTCATTTCCATTTTTATGTTTTTTATCTCCTTGTTAAAGTTCTCACTAAATTTATCTATGCTTCCCCTAAGTTCACTGACATCTTTATAACCAGAGTTTTGAACTCTGCATCTGTTAGGTTGCTTGACCCCATTATTCCTGGATCTCTGTTCTGTTCTCTCCTTTGGTTTCTGCTTCTTTGCCTTTCCATTTTGGCTACCTTTCTATGTCTGTTTCTATGTACTAAGCATAACTCCTAAGTCTCTCAACCTTAATAGCGTGCCTTTGTATAGTGGGTATCCAGTGGCATAGTCCTGAAAGGCTGCAGGCCAAATTTAGCCCCATTCTCTCCCCCTCCAGAGCCACCTATTAAGATTCAGCAAGCAATCCACAGATGCTGTGCTTATAGTTGCCTCAAGAGGCTACACCAGAAACCGAGGTCAGTTGCCACAAGTGTGAGTCTTAGAGTTAGCTCAGCAAAGAGCACAGGACCCACCGAGGGAGAGACAGAGCTTCAAGGAATTCTTTGGGCAGAGCGACCTCTGTTATCCAGTTTAATGATATCGCAGCTGTGGCAGCACTGAGTCTGCCCACTGGTACAGGGAAGACTCAACAGAGGAACAATGGATAGTGCCAGCACTTCTGTCCTGGAGAGAGCATCTTCTCTGGCCCTCACTTCTACAGTTCAGTGTCCCCCTATAATTCCCTGGTGTTCCACCCACTCACTCACCACCACCACCACCACCCCCGCATCCTTGCCCTCCAAACAGCCAACCCAGTGCTGGTGCTCAGAGTGAGCAGATCTGTTACTGCAAAAATTCACTCATGGACACAGCCCCTTTAAGAGGCAACTGTAGCTACCAGCTGCAGCTGCTGTAGCCTCTGTCCTACTCAGCCATTCCAGACTAAGCAGCCTCATGTCTTCAGGCAACCTCCTCTTACCTTCTATTTTTGCAGGATGACTTATTTATCTCGCTAGTTGAAGTGCTTCTGTTCACCTAGATTCCAGGCGACTTTGCTTGTCATTTGCTCCGTGTTTCTGTCACAATTTTGATTTGGTCACAAGAGGGATGAACACAGTCTCAACCATTTAGACCATTTTTTTTCTGTCTTTTATTAACTTGTAAAGAGCTAGTAAAAGAAGAGAATGAATTCGCAATTCCACTTTGTATTTAATCTTTGTATCTCCTCAATCTTTTCTAGTCTATGACAGTTTCTCAGTTTTTCTTTTTTCTTTATGACCTTGATATAGTTGAAGAATACTGTAGAATGTCACTCGATTTAGGTTCATCTGATTTTTTTTCATTATTGGATTGAGATTTGGCAAGAACTTCATGAAGCAATATTGTGCCCTTCTTAGTGCATCATGTAAAAAGGAAGATCATATCAGTGTGGTTTATTACTGGTGATGTCAACTTTGATTGCTTGGTTCAGGTTATATCTTCCAGGTTTTGTACTGTAAAGTTTCTATTTTTCTTTGTACCTAATAATTATCTTATGAAAATATCTTATGTAAATATTTTTCCCCACTGATTTTAGCATCTATTAGTAACTCTCCCTGCAACTATTACTACTTTAGTTATTTGCCCAATCTTTGCATCTTTTATCCTGCATTTATTAATTAGAATTCTACTGAAAAGAATAGCTATCTTATTTTCTTCTTTTATTTTTTAGTTTCTTTTTATTAGTCTGAATTAGCAAATATTTATCTTATTTAATGGTTCACAACCCATTCCTATCTTTCTGTATTTTTTTTTGTTTAAATTGTCCCAGAATTAGTCATTAGGAACTCTTTAAAGTTAGCTCCTCTGTCCTTTCCACATGTCCCCCACCTAAATTATGTGGGAACTTACAATTATGTGTGGAACTGAAAGATATTCAAGGCTCACCTTGTGTTTTCCATCCCTCAAGATTGATATCAGCCATTTTTCTAAAGGAATCCTGGTTCCTTTTATTGGGAAGTGATATATAGAAATCAAGACCTGAGATGAACTCATTGCCACTAAATATCTCTATCTCTACTCTCTTTCAGTACATAGAGCTAGGAAATAGATATATGTGTACTTAAACATGCATACACATATCTATATTTATTTCTATAGCTATCTATCTATAAGTATATTAAAAATTATGGGTTCCTATTGATACCTCTGATTTTAATCCAACACCACAGAGTTATTCTAGCCTTCCTTTTCTTATCTGTAACTTTTCTCTGAGAGTGAGAAACAGCCTCTGTTTATCTACAATATGTTCATTTATTTGTCAATCCTAGTATAGGTGTAATATAGTTTTAGGATTACTGAGCTGTCTTCATGGTGATTTTGAAAATTAATGTGTATATTTATATGAGTATACATCAGTAGAGATGGATTACAGTGTTAATTTTAGTACTATCATTTTCAAGCTTTTGTTGGCACCAAAATATATAGCATTAACATTTCAAATATATTAGTTGAAAATAATTTTTAATGCCAAAAAATACATATATGTCATTTGAACTTATTTCTCATTCTTTAATTTTTTTATTTGTGGATTTATTTTTTATACACTTTCTCTATGATTTTAGGTTTCCCTGCAATTATATTTATTTTTTGAATGAAAGGGGTGCTTTTTATTCTTACTTCATTGAGATTTTATGATAATTAAATGAGTTTATATACCCCAAATGCTTAGAATACTAGCAAGTTGTAAGCATCCAATAAATTGTTATTATTATTAGTGGTTATTCTATTTTTTAATTGATTTTTATCACTATCATTATAAATTCCTTTCTTATCTTTTAAATTTTTTATCATCATTTATCTCACATATTTTGTTGCATGCCTAATTCACTTGGTTCCTATTTATTACATTTAATAATTAATACTTATTCAAACATTTGGTATTATGTGAACATATTTTGATTCAGCTGAGGGAATCTGTAAGTGAAGACTTGATATATATTCATTTTGGGAGTGTATAAAATAATCATCTCTAGAAAAGGCAGCTTTAATATAAAAGTTCAGCATAACTGGATACCTCTTTTATCTTGGACATAGTTGGTGCAGTAATGAGCATTTTTGGAACATTATAAGATGTGTAATACAGAGAGAATTTGAGAGAAACTCAAAGCTAATGGTCTCCTCTATATCAACTGACATAACCTTATAGTTCACAGAGTCAATGGAAAGTCAATGACTTTTATCTCTCATGGTTATGCTGTGGCTTGAAAATTGACACACTTATGGTTTGGCAAAGGGCAAAAAGAGATAACTATTCAATGACTAATTTAATTGTTCTTTCTCTTCCTATACTAATTTTAGTGTAAACTGTCCACCCCCCAAAAAATATAGTAATAAGACAGGCATCTTTAAGAGTTGTTATATATAAATAGTCATTCTATTCATGATTTGTTACTTGCAGTTATATCTCTCAGATGAATGCAAAGAATAACATGCGATATCAAAACTGTGGAAATGGCATACATTTCCATCTGTCTTTTTATTTCAACTTCTGCCTAAGCAATACCTTTTCCCTCCCCTCTGGATTTCCACTTTTTAAGTTCAAAGTTATACCTTTTGATCAGTGACCACTGAATCTAATATTATACAATTATTAAGAAAGAAGTCAAATTTTATAAGCAAATTCATCTGAGATTTGTCCGTTTGCCCATTAGCAAAACTGTTGAATAAAAAAACTACGCATAATACTACAGATTTTTAAAAGCAACAGTGGTTATGATAAAAATTAAAAATCTAATGCAGATATATATTTTGATATTAAAAACTCTTTAGTATTTATTCCGGAGAAGGTTCTACCAGAAGTAGTACTTTTCAAACAAGCCAATAGAGAAATTTTTAGCAATGAGTAATTCTTTAATCATTATTGTGACTTTATAAGTATCTCTTTAAAAACTTAAACAAATACCTGAGGATATACAGTCAAGTTGAATAGGGATTCTTGTCAATTAAAACTATATACTTTGGCATGAAGTAAATTAGTTAAAGTTCAACTAACTAATGTAACATTTAGTCAAATCTCCATTAATATACCTACATAAAAATGATGTTTCGTAGATGGCATAGGAATGTATAGAAACTTATTAAAATAGATTATATTAGGTACTTAGAAACTGAAAAACTTTAGCTTTTGAATTTTAAAAAAATAATTTATAATTTAGAATGTAAAAGATAGAAAAGGTCAATAGCTTCTTTGCTTGGAAGTAATAGCTTACAAGCATAGAACACTACAGTGTAGCCTCAGTATAATTCCACTCATTGCTTAATCTATTGCTTTTGCTTTTTCTAAAACATCTTATAAAACCTAAGCTACTAATATGTCTGAGAATCCAAATTGTTGAGCCTTTCTCTATCACTAGAATACAAACAGCTATTCTGAGATTGATGAAAACCTCCCACTCACAGTGGCTTAAGCATCAATGTTTTATTTCTTACTCACTCTATGTGTCCATCATGTTTTATACAGGGTTCTAATGTCAATGTACATCACTTTAGGATCTGGAGTCAGAGAAATCCTACCATCTGAAATCTTGCCTATAATGGTAGAAAAGAGGACAGTGAGAATTGTGCAGTGGCTCTTAAATGCCTTTGCAAATAAGTAATATATATGACTTCCACTAACTATTTTAATGACAAGAGCAATGATATTGCTGCACCTAACTGCAAGGGAGCAAGGAACGGTGATTTTGCTTAATGCCAAAAGCAAGAGGGGAATTAGAAATCATATATAGTGCTAATGCTTATTGCATATCTTAAACATAGCCACTCTCCCTTTTTTCATAATCAAATCTAGTTTCTGAATCAGCAAAAATTTAATTAGTCTGGACCTCTGCGTTTGCAGCTGCCTACAAGCTGCCACTCTTTATTGATGGCCATCCTAGTCTGAGCAGTAAATCTTAACTACACATTTGTGAGGAAGTCATAGCTTTATTTCTGTGTTTGGTTTTATCTTATGGGCTTTTTCCCACACCCACTAATCAATTATTGCTTTGAGTATTAAAGCACAATACTTCACAATCATTTTCTCCTTCTACTGCTACCTACAAGGGGAACAACATTTTTCTATTCTATTAAATATCAAAATAGACATTTATGTTTACAGTGACATTTTGTTAAATGCCCATTGAAGTTTTTATATTTCCATACTAACTTCTCAAGGAAAATTTTCAACCCCACTATTCATACCTTAAGTATTTAAATGAGGAGATTAGAAAGAAGAATTAAATTGGCTGCCTTTTAAAGATTTCTCATTATCAAGGAAGCATAATCCCTGAATCATAATCCTTGAGAATCATGACGGAAAATGATGTATTAGAATAATGCCACTTAAAAAACAAGTAAGTCCAGATGGTATATCAAATTATAAGTAACAAGTTAAAAGTAATGAATGCATATTCCTTATGTTTCTTATGCTTCAAAGTATTGTGAAGAGAGTTCGTACTTATAATTGTTTTCAGAGTTCTATAAATGTTATTTCTAGATTTGGGGGGAACATTTGAAATGAGAGATAAGGTTAACCCATTGAATATGACCAACCTTGTGTTTCCCGAAGTTCTTCATGAAGAGAGCAACTGGCACCTGCTGTTTGCTTTTTAATTTCTTATTATAGGAGTGACATCAGAAGTGTGGCAGAATGAGAGATGTTCCTGTATCTCTCCCCTTGAAATAACAATAAGGTGAACATCTAAAATTTAACAAATAAGACCAAAAAAAGCCATCCAAGCAGTGGTTTGCACATATGAGCTTCCAGATGTCAGAACCATGGAGTCTGGTGGTTACATTGAGAGGAACAAAGAAGCTGACTATTGTAAGTGGAGCACCCTGCAGGAGGAGAGGAGGGAAGAAGTTGCAGCCGGATCCCCAGAACAGCCTGGCTTGAGGTATCTATGAGCTCCACACAGCAGAGCCCAGGGATTATGGCAGAAAGTGGAGCAGGAAACTAACTGCAGAAGGGTATCAGCTGGGACTTTGCAGCCACAGATGTGAAACGTATGGCTGAGATACGTAGACTAACAGTGACCCCAACCCACCTACTCAGAGCACACCTGCCCTCAAACCCATATCTTTCAAAAGTGAACACTGTGTAGCCCCAAAGGAATTTGAACAAATGCTACTAAAACTGTTGCTAACAAAGACAGGAACTGAGACCAAGAGCAACAATTATGATTAAATATTTATAAGAAAAAAGGCATTATTCTTAAAGTAGGGATCCAAGAAACATGGATCCCACCTACTGGAAAACAAAAGAAAAACTCCTTATTAGCAATAGGCTAAAGAGAGACCTCTATATAATAAATCTGCTTTCTGATTTTTTTTCTTTAAAAAGCAGAACACACTCCTATTATTGCCCAGGCATAGGAATAGTCCATTAAACACCATGAACACCCAAGGTGACAAGGCAGCTCAGAAAAAAAGAAAGAAATCTCCAGAAAATAAGTTTAAAGACATAGAAATATATGACTTAAATGACAAAAGATTCAAGATTGTACTTCTGAAAAATTTAAGTGAGGTTCAAAATAACTCAGATCAACAATTCCAGGAGATGAGAAAAAAACTAGACCAACGGAATGAGTTTTTTACCAAGGATATTGAAATCCTAAAAAAAAAAAAAAAAAAAAACCCAAATAGAATTTCTGGAGATGAAGAAAACACAAAAAGAAATGTGAAGTAAAATAACAAGCTTAGTAAATAGTGTTGACCAAATGGAAGAAAGAATCAGTGATATCAAAGACAGAAATCTAGAAATAATTCAGAAGGAAGAAGAGATTGAAGACTGAAAAATAATGAGAGAGAAACACAAGAACTAACTGACACCATCAGGAAAGGCAACATAAGAATAATGGGTATTCCAGAAGGAGAAGAAAAGGAGAAGGGATCAGAGAGCATATTTAAGCAAATAGTTGATGAGAATTTCCCAAATCTATGAAATGAACTGAAACTTCAAATAGAAGAAGCTAACAGAACACCTAATTATCTCAACCAAAAAGGCCTTCTCTGAGACACATTATATTAAAATGATCAAAACTTAATGACAAAGAAAGAATCTCAAGGTAACCAGGGAAAAGATGGTAACCTATAAAGGAAAACCCATTAGACTATCTTCAGTCTTCTCAGCACAAACTTTATAAGCAAGAAAGGAGTAGAACAAAATATTCAAACTATTAAATGAAAGAAATTACCAACCAAGAATATTTTATACAGCAAAGCTCTCCTTTAGATATGAAGGAGAATTAAAGACCTTTATAGACATACAAAAGTTGAAGGAATTCTCCACTATGAGGCCTGGTTTACAGGAAATACTGTAATAAAATATGGAAACAAAATGACAAAAAAATACATAACTGTAGGTAAGACAACAAACAACAGAGTAGTGAAACTCTTATTAAGGAAAGGGTATTACCAGCTTATACAATAAGAAGAGAATTGCTTTGGCAAGACAATAAACAACTTGCAGCATACTTAGGGTAAATTTAAGACAACAATAACAGAAAAAAGGAGGAATTAAAGATCCAAATTCACAAAGGGGAATAGAGATAAGGCACATGAAGAAGGAATGGATTACTGCATATATATAACCATCTTATTTGTATTCTTAATGGTAACCACACACTAGAGATTCAGAGCATCACATAAAACAAGAAAGAACAAAGGGAAAATCCACAAAATCCTACCATTTTTTTTTAAAGACAGGAATGCAAGGACAAGGAAGCAATGGAAACACCGAGCTACCAGAAAGCAAAAAATAAAATAGCTATAGGAAAACCTCATATTTCAATAATCATCTTAAACATAAATGGACTGAAGTCACCAAGAGAAAAGTACAGAGTTGAAGAATGGATCAAAAACAAAAATCAACTATATCCTGCCTCAAGAGACACATCTCAGATCCAAAGACAAATATAACTCAAAATAAAAGGATGGAAAATGATTTTTCAAGCAAATGGCATTCAGAAAAAAAGTGGGAGTAGCAGTACTAATAGCAGATGAGATAGACTTCAAAATAAAAGAGGTAAAGAAATATACTGAGAGACACAAGAATAACAAAGGGAATCATACACAAAGAAGACATAACACTTATTTATAATCTGTGCTCCTGATTAGGGAGCCCTGAAATACATAAAGCAATTCCTAACAGAAATCAATGGACAAACAGACCAAAACACTATCATAGTAGGGGACCTAAATATCCTACTGTTGGATATGGACAGATCATCTAAACAGAAAATCAATAAGGAAATAATATTTGTAAATGACACATTAGGCAAACTGGACATAATCAACATTTAAAGAGCCTTTCATCTCCAAACAACTGTTTATAATTTCTTCTCTAATACACATGGAACATTCTCAAGGATTGACCACATACTGGGACACAAAACTAGCCTAAACAAATATAAGAAGTTTGAAATCATACTAATAATATTCTTGAATTATAATGCTTTGAAGCTGAAGATAACTATAAAAAGGAAGCAGGAAGACCCACAAATACATAGAGATTAAACAACATGCTACTAAAAAATGACTGGATCACAGAAGAAATAAAAAGGGAGATCAAGAGATACATAGAATCGAATGATAATGATAGTAAAGCATATCAAAACTTTTGGGACACGGCAAAAGTGGTCATAAGAGGAAAGTTTATATTATTCTCAAAAAAAAAAAAACAAGAAAAAGCCCAAATAAACAACCTAATGCTTCATATTTAAAAACTAGAAAAAGAACAAATGAAGACTAAAGTCAGCAGAAGGAAAGAAATAATCAAAATTAGAGCAGAAAAAATAAAATTAAAAACAAAAATACAATAAAAATAATAAATGCAACAAAGTACTGGTTCTTTGAGAAGGTTAATAAAATTGACAAACCCCTGGTTAGACTCACTAAAATAAAAGGAGAAAAAACACAAATAAACAAAATCAGGGACAAAGGAGAAAGAAATTACAATAGATACTGCAGAAATACAAAGGATCATGCAAGAATACTATGAAAAAATATATAATGCCAAATTTAATAACCTAGAAGAAATGGACAAGTACTTATGAAGAGACAACCTTCATAGACTGAATCAAGAAGAACTGGAAAATCTAAATAGGCCAATCAACAGTATCAAAATTGAAATAAGCATCAGAAACCTATGAAAAAATTAAAGTCCAGTACCAGATGGCTTCACCAGTGAATTCTACCAAACATTCAAATAAAATTCAGTACCTATTCTCCTCAAACTCCTCTAAAAATTCAAAGAGGAAAAAGTACTTCCTAATTCATTTTATAAGGCAAATATTACTCTGATACCAAAATCTCAATATCTCATGAACACAGGTGCAAAAATCCTATATAAGATACTAGTGAACCAAACAGAATATACTAAAAAGATTATACACCATGATAAAATGGGCTTCATCCTAGGGGCACAGAGATGGTTCAACATATGTAAATCAATTATTGTGATATGCCACATAAACAAATTAAAAAATAAGAATTATATGATTATATCAATAGATAGAATCAGAAAAGTATATCAGAAAAAGCCTTTGACAAGATATAGTATCCATTTATAATCAAAACACTTAACAAAATTGGTAAAGAAGGAAAGTACCTTAACATAATAAAGATCATAAATGACAAACCCTCAGCCAACATTATACTTAATGGTGAAAAACTAAAAACCTTTCCTCTAAGATCAGGAACAAGGCAAGGCTGTCCACTATCACCACTGATACTCAACATAACGTTGGAGATCCTAGCAAGTGCAATCGACAAGAGAAAGATGTAAAGGCATCCAAGTAGGAAATGAAAAAGTTAAACTATCACTATTTGCAGGTGACATGATTCTCTCTATATAAAACCTAAGGACTCCACAAGAATAATACTAGAAACAATAAGCAAATACTGTAAAGTTTCTGGATGCAAAATCAATGTTCAAATTTATAGCATTCCTATACTCTAACAATGAGTTGTCAGAAAAAGAAGTGGAAAAAATAATTCCTTTTGCAATTGCAACAAAAAGAATAAAATATGTAAGAATAAATCTAGCAAAACATGTAAAGGACCATTATAATGAAAACTATAAGACCCTATTAAAAGAAATTTAAAAAGATACAAAGAAATGGAAAGATTCATGTTCTTGGATTGGAAGAATCAACATAATTAAAATGACCTTATTACCTAAAGTATTATACAGATTTAATGCAATCCCCATCAAAATCTCATTTTTTAAAGAAATAGATAAAAAAAAATCAGATTTATATAGAAGCACAAAGGACCCCGAATTGCCAAAGCCATCCTAAGAAAAAAAGAACAAGGCTGAAAGTTTCACTCTGTTTGACTTCAAATTATACTAAAAAAGCAACAATAATTAATATGGCATAGTATTAGCAGAAAAATATACACATGAACCAGTGGAACAGAATTGAGAGTCCAGAATAAACCCAGGTTTATATGGGTGAATAATTTTTGACAAAAAAGTCAAAAACATATGGTGGAGAAAGGAAAGCCTCTTCAATAAATGGTGCTAGGAAAATGGGAAAGCTACCTGCAAAAACAATTGAACTAGACTGTTGTCTATCACCACATGCCAGAATTAATTCAAAATAGATTAAGGACCTGAATGTAAACCTGAAACAATAAATTGCATAAAAGAAAACATAGGAACGAAACTCAAAGACCTTGGACTGAAAGAAGATTTTATGAATTTGACCTCAAAGGCAAGGGAAGTAAAAACTACAATATATGAACGGGACTACATCAAACTATAAAGCTTCTGCACAGCAAAAGAAACTGTCAATAAAGCAAAGAGACAATCATCTGAATAGGAAAACATATTTGCAAGCAATCTCCCCAACAAGGGTCTAATATCCAAAATATACAAAGGACTCATAAAACTCAATAACAACAACAACAAAAACCCAATCCAATTAAAAAATGGACAGAAGACCTGAACAGACACTTCTCCTAAGAACATACAAATGGCCAACAAATATGAAAGGATGCCCATCACTAGCTATTAGGGAAATGCAAATCAAAAACACAATGAGATACCATCTCACACCTGTCAGAATAACTATTATCAACAAGATAATAACAAATGTTGGAGAAGATGCAGAAAGAAAAGGAACCCTCATACACTGCTGGTAGGACTGCAAATTAGTACAACCACTATGGAAAATAGTATGCAGTTTCCTCAAAAAACTAAGAATTGATATATGATCCAGCAATCCCTCTACAAACCATGGTATATATTTGACTTAATATTGAATTGTACACTTGAAACTTATTGGATTTTGTTAACTAATTTACCATAATAAATTTAATAAGTAAGTAAATAAATAAATAATAAAGTAAATTTTGTTATTATGTCTGTAGATGCTAATGAGACATAATCCATGTGCTAATTTTTCTGTCATTAGTTTTCAAAGAAACATGAAAAAATAGAATTACTACCATCCTTTTTGAGCATGCTTGATGCCTTTAGGGAATTATTTTGACAGTAGAGAATCTTATGTGATGATAGAAATGGAGATAGTAGTGATGCATTTTGAAGATAGAGAAAAAGGCCACAAGCCAAAGAAATGGGAGGCCACTAGAAGGTGAAAATGACACTGCGAGAGAATTTTCTTTCTGAGTCTCCAGAAGGAACCAACCTTGCAGACACCTGGATTTTAACTAGGAGAAACTGATTTCAGATTGCTGATCCCCAGAACAATAAGAGAACAAATTTATGTTGTTTTAAGCCACTAAGTTTGTAGTATTTGTTGCAGCAACAGTAGAAAATTAGTAACAGTCTTTTAACAGTACATTGAAATAAGCATCTATTGCAAGAATTAACCTACAATGTTAAAGTAATGTTTATCACTAGGCTATCTTAAATTTAATGTTTTAAAATGTTTTCTGCTTTGTAGCCATTTTTAAATGGTGGCTTTTTTATTATCTAACTTTTATTATTCCTGGCTTTTCTTATTTTCTATTGTATTCTTTTTAGTTGCATCTAAAATTTTGTTCTTTTTTTAAGATAAAATCTCAGTCTCAATTTTCTAATGTTATTATATTTAACATTTTAAATTTTAGAATTAACTATTCTATTCTATTAAATTCTGTGTTTTAAAAATCATTATTTTATATTCCATTGTGAATATTTTTACCCTCTGGCAGAGCTTATTAGCATTTCCATTCTAAGGGGAAAACATTAATATTTATTAATTTATAGGTTGATAGAATCTGTTTGTTTTATTGTAGATCAGAAGGACCATCTGGTAATTACAACCTGAATAGAGGAGGACAACACTTGAAATGAATCTCTGCTTGGGCTTAAAAATCTTATTGTTATTTCCAATTGCAAAGTTTCTTTCTCTTTGTTTAACTTTTCTATCAGTATAAATAATGGTCATTGCTTTTCTTTTATGTGCATTCCATGCTAGAGCAGACATTTTCTGAAAAAGAAATTTTAAATGATAAAATCTGATCTACAATTCTCAAAGTAGAAGCATTTAAACCCATTTTTTGTTTAATCATTCAGCAAATATTTATTGAGTACCTACATAAATACCTTGCTTTGTTGACCTGATAATATTTCAAGTTTCTGGAAAACACATGGCATAACAATAGCCCAAGATGGCAGTCTCAGATATTCCTTTGCCAGTTACCTAAACAAGGGAATATAAATACTGATTAACCAATGTCCTATTTAACTTGAAGAGGAGTGAACCTTCAAGTTGACATGGTATTTCTAGTTCATGAGTTGTTTTATTAATTAATGTCTGAATAAAACTAGAAGGAACTTTATGACTATGAATGTCAAACAATTCCATAATTAATGTAATAAAAAGTATTTTCTTTCTTATAGTTCAGTTGATACATTTTTCCTGCTGGTGGGGTGACAGGCCCCATCTGCCTTTATAAGTACATCAGTAATTTTTCTCTACAGTTTCAGACAGCACATAAAATTCCAGGCACTTTTATTAACTAATGTTAGTACAAGAAACCATTTGTCATGTTTACTTTTTGAAATGCGGGAATTCTATTATATATATTATTAATAGGTAAAAATAAATATGAATACCAAGAAAATTCATGAGGGAAGAAAAAGTGTAACAATTCAGAATTAACTTTAATAAACAAATTTTTGACTCTAGAACTTTTAAAATATGTTTTATAAATAGAATTAATAAAATTTGCAATTTCAACATTTTTCTACAATTTTAGCACAGAACAGTCAGAAATAGCATTAGCCACCAGTGTGCTATAGCTAATAGTTATAAACTAACATGAACACAACACTATGAACTTTCTTAACATTTAAACACATTAGAAAATTTATTTTTTGAAAATAATCCCTTGACCTCATGGATTTAACAAATTAATATTGATTACATTGACTATATGTATTTCTCAAGTTATTCAAACAATTTTTTTTATTCATAGATTTCCATAGTGTGATGATATGTGAAGAAATTATTTAATCCATTTCTGCCTCTGTTGCTATCACCATTCACTGTTTACTCTTACAGCTTTCCTTTCTCTGATACTAGGTTGATATTAGGGCTAGAATCCCTTGGGTAGAGTAGATGGAGTAGAGAACTGGTGTTCAAGGTAGCTGAATTTACACTTTCATTCCATTAACTTCCCAGACAAATTTGAACCAACCATTTGTAATTTAGATAAATTGCTGCACAGGAGTCCTCAGACCACACTTTGAGGCTGGATTAGGGTTCATATATGGAAAAAGGAACAGTGAAATGTACTAGAAAGTTCAGAAAGACAAATATCTATAATACCAGAAGAACAGAAATTTCACACATTTGTAGATGCAGGGCCTGTTTTCTGAACTTAAAAACCGTATCAGGTATCTATAGCCTAACAGCCTAACTTTACAGTATAGACCATGCTGGTAAATATCCGATGGGCAGAAATCCTATGCATCTCGATATCGAATATTGCTTCATCTTTTATAAAATACCTTAAGTTCATGTCAGAGGGATTGAGAAATTAGTGTGATAGATCCTGAACACTCTAGGTTACTTCCCACTAAGTTCTGACCAATCTAATTTGGAATGTGTAAAAGGAGAACACTGTATTACTTTTAAAAAGTAATGTATTCTGAATACAAAAAGTAATGTATTCTGAATACAATAATGTATTCAGTCCAAATCTGAAATTTGAGACTTGATCACTGGCCAAAAAGCAAAAACTCTAATATTCTTCTAGAATTTTCATTGGTGAAATCACATGTCAAAAAAAGTGCCCTTTACCACCTAGCTTTGGAAGGGTGCCTCCAACTCAGAGAGCACAATCACTAGGCATTACACTGAGGTAAAAATATTAAGATTTAAATTCTGGATCTAATGCTTTATTCCAAGAAATAATGTAAGAGGTATTTCAGCAAGTATAGCCAGTAGGGGGAACTGCTATTCAACAAATAATAACAGGACTGGATTTTTCCTGGGCAACAGACAAAGATTATAGAGAGTCAAGTAGACTCCGTGGTCTAACTTTTTAATGAGCTGACTAATAAAACGTTTTCCATTGCTTTTTTTTGATGATTATCTTGGCCTACTTAGTAAGTGAGATTTAAGAAGAGTAAGAAGAAAAAGTTGGTTTCCGATGTAGTTAAAAATTATGACCCTGATTGAAGGCAACAGTATTAGAATATAGATCTAATGTAGAGTGATAACCCCCATACAATAACTGGCAGTTTGACTGGCTGTGATTACCTTTGTTGTAAGTTTATGATTACCAGATATCAGAAAGCTTTGCACTGACTAGAGCATCTAAAATAGAGTTTCTGAAACCATGCGCAAGGACCACCTATATCAGAGTATCCAGAAGATCTTGTTAAAAATGCAGATTCTAAGGCCCCATTCAACCTACTGAATTAGAATTGAAGGAGTTGAACACAATAATTTGCATTTTTTTAAAAAAAAGTTCTCTCAAATAATGTATATGCATGAAAAAGTAAATAAACCAATTTTTATCATATTTTGAGAAGCATGGAGTAGGAAGGTAGCAGTACCTAAGCATAAATATTGACTGGATAATATTAGGGTAAAAGGGATAAACTAAAGCCTGTAGCCAGCGGTTTAATTCCTTAAGCCTCTTTCTAATGCTTTCCTAGAGAGAGAGTTGAGGAGAGATTGAAGAGACAGACAGAGACATGAAACTCCAAGAATCAAGAACCCCAAATTTTACATTATAATCAACTTCATAACCTAAACAGTCTCAGGAATGTCAAAAACTGTCAGTTAGCCTGTTCATTAGTCAATACCATGTTTTTTTTAAATTTATTTTTAATTATAGTTTATATACAGTATTAGATTCAGGTATATAACATAGTTATTCAACATTTATATACTTTATGAAACAATCAGCACAATAAGTCACTGTACAATGTTATTATGATATTATTGCCTGATAGAAGTCAGGAAACTAGGAACAAAGGAAGCCTCTTGTTTTTCAGGCACATCTTACAATGAGAAATCGAGTGATAGAACAGACACCCTCGAGGATTCAAACCTTGTGTAAAATAATGGTTAAACAACATGGTATCTTAGTTTTGTTTGTTGAAATAAAAATTTCAACTAAATCAATAAATTTGACCCTTAAAACAACAAATGTGGTTTTACCTCCTGATACAAGAGAAGAAAAGATAATTGTCAATTTCATGCTGTAAAGACAAGTATTCATCTGTAGATCATTAAAAAAGCTTTTATGGAATTAACATTAAAACTAAGGACAATGGATTTCATAATAATTATGACAAACATTTATTGAGTACTCTTTGTATTCAATAAATATCTGTAAGTAATGGATCTATGTTAACTCATTTAATCTTAATAACTTCTCTGTGTTATTATTTTCCTTTTACATCTGGTACATAGAGAGGTTAAATAACTTGCCCAAAGTTACACCATCCTTATGTGGATTCATACCCAATCATTTTGAGAACAGAGCTCATGCTATACAATACAGTCTTCAAGTTATTAAAATAATGGTACTACAATTTCCAGGTTCATAGGGACTCATCCTTATGATTCTCCTTGAAAGCTTAATTTAAAAATTTAAGCTGAATTCTGAGGTTGACAGAAAATTCAGGGTAATGGGCTTGCCCAGAGATGGAAGCAACAGAGCTCCTTATAAGTTTACCTATACCATGGTCAATAACTCTAAATATGGTGCTGTTCAGTAGGAAATAAAATCTTATGAATTTAAGCCTCTCTACATGCATAATAATAGAGCCAACTTTTATTTTTGCACTATGAGTGAAAGAATGGAAATGAATGAATGGAATGACATGACTAAAATTTCAAGGAGAAATATTTAACTTATTCATTAAGATAATATTATGTTTTAAAAATTTTAAAGCATGCATTTTCATGTAATTAATATACCTGTTATAAGTCAATTCTATCCTTAGCTTAAGCCTAGTAAAATCTCTGTTTAGTAATTTTTTAGCAGTTCAATAGCTTAACTGTTATATTATAAAACTGCTTGTAAATAAATGCCCTATAAGTCCACTTTGTCAGCTAATTCAGATGGATCCTTGCCCATTAATACGAATATGTATTCATGAATTGCTAGCTTCAGAGCTATTCAGCACTTTCTTAATTTTGTCAGAATACTATTATACTATTAATTATTTGATGCTTCTTTTCCTATGGTGAATAGTCACACATTGTGCAATATTTTTGCCAAAACATTGTATACACACAACATTATGCTATGGTAAATTTGATTTTTATTTGACCATGTATAACCTGTTGCTTTTAAAACATGAGATAATGATAAATAAGACTCTCCTGCTCTGATTGATTGATCTATATTAATGAATTCATATATTTCCTTACTGTTTAACATGCTTAAAGTCTTCAGGACATTGTCTTGTCTAAAATATCCACTAAGATATTTGGTCCCTGCCAAAAGGTCCTTGGTATTTGATCCTTTACAAAACATTCACGAAGACATTTAGTCCACACTGAAATCCTTGAAATCTGGTCCTATCAAAAATGGCTCTGAGCATATTTGGTCTATACCAAATGGTCCTTGATATTTGATCTGGAAGAAGTACAAATCAGTAGTTAAGAGATGATCACATGGATGGGGCACAGCATAGGGAATGCAGTTAGCATTAATGTAATGGCTAAGTGGAGAGCCAGAAGAAAGAGCAATTAAGGGGAGCATTTTATAAACTATATAAATGTCTAACCAAGCACTGCATACTTGAAACTAATAAAATAATTTTTTTAGATTCATGTTTAGAAAATGTTTCTAAATTCAAATAACCAATAATATTTATTTATAATTTTGATTTTACAAGATTAATACTAAAAAATATTACCATGTTTTATTGGTCCAATAATTGTGTGGCTGTATTGCCAGTAAAAACCCCTCTTGCCTGGGTAGCCTAGCTGGTACCGGCACATTGATTTAGGTAGATGGACCAGGGTTTGAATCTCACAGAAATGCGGGATTTACATTAACTATGCACATTAAGGAAGAGTCTTTCTGTTAGAAGAATGCACAGAGGACAGCAAGTTGAGAATGGGATCTAATGATGCATGGTGCATTGATGTGTCAATAAATTTCAAGGATCTGTTTGATATGGACCAAATGTCTCCATGGATGTTTTGGGGCAGGACTAAATGTCTGCTAATCACTTAAAGACTTGCTATTGCTTTAGAGTGAGCATCTTATTATTAGATTTTGCATGATAAAATCAAGAGTGAGTAGAATTTTTCTCATCTCTAGATGACATTACAAACCGTAAAGATGGAGAAATAATGGTTTGGTTAGGTTTATACGTGACTCTCCTGGTGTACAATGTTAGCAAGTGCTTTCCAAGGTAAAATTACTTAAGGCAATCTAGTAAATAAAAGGTTTTAAAAGAAAGACAATTGCTACATCACTATGTAATATACATTTTAAAAACTGTTCTGTGTAACAACTTTTTAGATATGTTGCAAATTCACTATTTTTCATAACTAAATGAAGTAATGGTACTCTATGTTGAAAGAAGATAAGCCCTATAGACATCCCTTCATGTTTAATGTTTTGTTTCAGTATTATTTGTAAAATAAGTTTTGTGAGACCACTGGAACTTGGATTGCTTCTGGTAAAGGCAAATTAACATCAAAACAGATCATTTTATAACAAGTTATTCTGGAAATATGTATCTGATATTTAAAAAATATTTGCAAGTACTTGAGGTTTAACGATTAAGATTATTGACTTTAAAAAATAATTCCAATGCATTAATTATTTCTTTTACAAAGTCAACAAGTATATCTTCAAATGGAAATATTTTAATTTTGTTTCCAGTAATTAAATTTACTTTTTGAAAAAATTAAGTTGATACTGATCTATTATGTATAATATTTGGGATAAATATTGGTCTAAAGTTCCTTGTTTTATTTAAGACCAAAACGATAAAGGTATAACCTATAGCTAGATTGGTGTTTGATCATCAAATGTTAATGAGGACCTACTATGGGCACATTGCATTAAGCATGGTAAATATACACTTTATTGTTTCAAATACCTGTCTCTGATTCATCTAATTGATCATGCTATGATGTTAAATATATTTAGATTATTTAAAGAACAATTTTTTAGGTCAAGACTAATATATTGAGATTATTTAAAGACAATTTTTTCAGGTCAAGAATTGCTGGAATTCATCCAGTATTAAAGATACAGTTGCGGGACTCAGCATCATAGATGTAGTGTTGAAATAAGGAAGCTGTGGGTAAGGTTGAGTGTACCACATGAGAGGAAAATATGGCCAAGGACAAAACACTGAGGAACACATCTAAAAAAAGAGGTATCTTAGACAAGGACTGTGTCTTCCCCACCACATTCAGACCCTGTGGCTTCTCTTCTTCACAGTCCCACCCAATCGGTTTGGTTCCCATTCTACATACTCTACAGGAGATACTGCATTTAACTGTTGCCTTCTTCCAGTAGTGTGATAGTGACTTAATGTCTCTTTCTCCAGATTTAAAACTCCTGCAGACAAGGTCTACATGTCTTTTATCTACAGAACTGAATTCAGTGTTTTCCTCTCCAAATCTACTCCCCTTACTTTTACTCTACTTCCTTTTTCAGTTTTATTTAACCTAAATATTTAAGAGAAGTACTAGACTCCTTTCTCCATTTTTCATATCTAATTAGCCACCGAGTCATATTAGTCAAAATCTGATATTTGACACTGTTCTAGAATCTAGAACAACAGTGTCAGTGATCACTAATGTCTTTAGAATAAATGATTGAAGAGGAAATTTATTACATTTTTTTCTGACTCTGAGTTTTTTCTCTTGCCTTTTATCTCACCAGAGCCCAAACCAGGTTATTCTGAAACACTGTGTATGTATTAAAGTCCCCTAATCCCAATATCAGCACCTCCTCTACATCAATCGCCTCACTGCTGCCTAGTGAGGTTTTTGAAATGGAAACACAATCAAGCATCACCTCAGAATGCCACACAACAGTCTAGATTTTTTGGTGTGGTATATAAGCCCGAAAGAGTGTAACAGCCTGCATTACTTACTTCCAGCCTGCAATGGCAACTTTAATTCTTTTCTTTACAGGTAGCTTATGAGCTAATCAAAGTTCTCTAAAGATGCCTTTTTATTTATTTTTGCAGGGGCTTGTCTCCTTGTGCCTTTACTTCATGCTTTCTGCTCTGTCTGCTCTGCTTCTTTCATTTCATTTACCTGGTGGATTCCTATTTATCCTGTAAGGTTCTATTGAAATATGCATCTCTCTTCTTTGTGAAACCTCCACTCAGACTCTCAAATAGAGTAGATTTACTTTGTCTTCTTTATTATAATTATTGCATTATATTATAAATGATTTTTCATATTTATCTCCCTTGGCAAAAGAAATACATTGGTGTTTCTTAAATTTTGGTATTCCTGTCACCAATCACGGTGTATTACACATAGTCAGGGTTTAGTAAATAAATAAATAAATTTATCCAATTTTTAAAAAAGAAGAATGCACCTGCTTTATTTCATACCTACTGGCCTACAGTATGGTTACCAGTTTTTCACTCATTCAACAAACATTGATTGTGTGGGTACTACGTGGCAGGCTCTGCACTATCCAAGACAATGAGAGTAGAGTTCTAATTTACATTTATTTGTTATTATTAAATAATAATTGTTACTACATTGAGTACTTATTTTGAGTTACGTATTATACATATATTATTTTATTTAGTCCTGACTATAACCTTGCAAGATACTGTTGTCTTTATTTTACAAATGAGGAACTAAGGCTAAAAGAAATTAAATAGCATATCAATGTCTTATGAATAGTAAATTGCAGGGATTTGAACAACAGCTGGAATTATACTCCATAGTTGTAATTCAAACCATATACTCACGTGTGAACTCCATAGCAGACATTCATAATCTCTTTTATATTAAAAAATAATATATACCATAGTAATGGTGATTCATAATTCAAAATAATTAGTATATTGAGATATATAGACAGACTCTTCCCCTGATTGCCACATAATTTTCTCCTTTATTTCTTTCTTCCTTCAAGTCATCTTCTCAGGAAGAATCTCTCCTGAAAAACCTATGTAAAATAACAACCCCACTCCTTATTATGGCATTATCTATTCCCTTGCCTTGCTTCATTGTTCCTCATTCTTCCCCATAGCACTAGTACCTGGTAGTTTCCTATAGTTTATCTTCTATCTACCTTTGTGATAAGTTCATGGCAAACAGGGACTTTGCATTATCTCTAGCCCTAGTGCAGAGCCTGCCACATAGTACCCACACAATCAATGTTTGTTGAATGAGTGAAAAACTGGTAACCATACTGTACGCCAGTAGGTATGAAATAAAGCAGGTGCATTCTTCTTTTTAAAAAATTTTACAAAACTTCAACTTTATAGTTCTGTAAGTTGGAGTTAAAATTTGTTGAAAGCTTTTATTTTGAAATAATTATAGATTTACAGGAATTTATAAAAAAAAATTAATAAAGTCCTGTTCATTCTTTACTAGAGTAAATTTTTATTTTGCAAAAGGACTTAGAGCATGCTCCCCCTATGTATAAAGATTCCATAGGGCATTTAAAATATAATTTTATTTGTGTGCATGTTTTCAAGAGAACTTTGAAATAGAACTCTGGAAGCAATTGCACTCTATGGAACACAATGCTTGATTCAGTAAATGTACCAACTGAATAGACTCTACTTAGTATTCATTCACACTGTTATAAAATGCCAGTATATTTGCAAAAATAAATTTCACAGTTATTGTATTTGCAGCTGGTGGCTGGCAGTGTTCATGATCCTGCTTTCTTTAATGACTGTGATTAAATCGCCAAAAGCAATTCACACCATGGACCCTCTGCCTTCTCTCTCATAAGTAGTGTCCTCTGAAATAATTACAGTAGGAACAAATAGTAATAACTTCCTCATAGAAAGCTCTACAAAGGTGGGAATAATGTTGAAAGATTTCTCCATGGCATTTTCTTCACCTAGTCCTCCAGCTATATAACCTATAAAATGATTCTTAAAACATGTTTTGAAAATAACAAAATGTATTTGTTTTATATTTAAGTAATATTTTATAAATGTCTTCTGTATTTTCTACCTAGTATTTAAGAAAATAAAATTACTTTATTGCCATGATGTTCTGCTCTAACTTATAGAAAACAGTCTGTCTCTTTTACATTGTTAAGGTAATGGAAAATATGGCCCAAGCTACCTCTTGTCCTTTAAATGTCAATTGTTGAAAAAAATATTTCTTTGCTATACGGAAATCCTTTTTAAAATATTTATCCAGTTGTTTTCACTCTTCTATCTATCCTCTCTAATAATATCTTTCTGCAAGTATGAGAAAATTCATGAATCAGGAGCCTCTTATAATAAAGAATAATATTTATTAAGGAAATCATGTTCCAATGCCTTTAATTTCAGGTGTCAGTTTGATTGATCCTGTGTTCTTTCTATGAAATGTAATATATGTGAAATGCAAAACCATTTTTAGTTACTACAGGTCACAGAAACTAATCAAATTATTTTACACAAACATATTTCATGTTATGTGGAAAACACATAGTTGATAAGAAAAAAATGTGTTCTGTTCACTTCACTAAGAATTTAAAGTAAACTGTTTATATTATGGTAAAAGCCTAATTAATTGACATTCTTCAGTGTTAACTCACTAGATTACTTTTGTGCTTTGTAACTAAACATTTAGTAATACACACGAGGAGCCATTTTTTAAAATGTGTGAATGGTTGAAATGTCATTCGTTCTTACATTAACATATATTTATTGAATCTTTTTGTTAGGAGCTAGAACTCTGTTAGTGATATATCTTCTTCCTTTAAATTTATAGTTCTTTTAAAAGGATGAAGAAGTAAACCATCGATTAACCATAATTATTGAGGCTTCATGAGCAGCCTGATTAGCTTTTGTTAGCATTATCTCAATCTGCAGACAAACAGCTAAATTTTGTGGGCATCCTTTTAAGATATATACTTTCCAAAATGACATTTTCCCAGCTTTCCCAGCATTCAAGTCATCCTGAGCACACAGATTACAGGCCCGTTACATGGAAATTCTGATTCAGTACGTCTGAAGGGGAACTGAGCCATGAAATTTATAAGTATAATAAGTGCCCCAGGCAATACTGATCTGGGAATTTTAAGATCTAGATTGGCTATAAAGTTTCAGTTATGCAAGATGAATACGTTTTAGAGATCTGCTATACAGCATAGTGCGTATGTGTTAACAATACGGTATTGTGAATTTCCATCTCTATATTTCTATAAAGCTGTCTCTTTTTTTTTAAAGAGAAAAAGAACTAGAGTAAAGCATATTGCATTTTTCACTTTCCATTCCTTTTTTAAAATTTCCCTTTGTCTACCTATAAAATATTTAGATACATCTAGTATAGATAGAAGCATAGCAAAAATCATTACTGTTAATTAAATGTTAACTTGTTATGCACTATGGAACTTAGTACATCAAATCAGGTTACATTGACATTAGATAAAAAGTCATAAGAATAAACAGGCAATCTTTAAACAGACAAGATAGAATAATAATAAAGGTGCTGCTTCTCTAAGAGGAATTCTTCATTGGTTTCTAGATAATGTCCCAAGTGCTTAGCCAAGTGCAGGAGGCTTTCCGTGATCCAATATAGTCGTGAACACAGTACAGTCCGCTCGACTGGAAACATCTTTTTGTGCCTCCAAAATGTTCTCAAACAGGCTGTTCCCTCTGCTTCAAATGCTCCCTTTTCCTGATATGCCCAGAAAAATTTATCTCTCTTCTTTGAGATCCAACTTAACCACCTTTCTTCTTGGAGATTTTTAATACCCCTGAGTTGATTGTTTCCTCCTTAGTGTCACACTATAACTTCTACACATCTATGTTATGTCATTGTTCACAGAATATAGTAACCTACATTTTTATATTCTACATCTTTATGTCTACCTTCTAAATGTATAGAGTCTATAACAGGTCCTAGCAATTGAATAGTCCCTAGAATATACTAGACATTTAATTTAACGTTTATTCACATGCACAAAAGTGATTCACTTCCAGTTTTGAAAAAATCATTGGACATTTTTAAAAACCAATATGATAATTTACCATAAAAGACAATCTTAGATTCTTTTTTTTTTTTAATTAAAACATTTTTTACAATTTAAAAGTTAGATACTCATCCTGTTTGTGACTAAATTTTTATATTCACTGTCTGTGTGAACGCAAAGTCCTCAACAATGGCAGAAAAGTTTCTGGAAATCTAGTGCCTATTTCACTTTATCTCACCTATTAGAGATATTCCGAGATTGCAGTATCATGTTAGAGAAAGTCTGGTTCAGGTGACATACATAATTTTAAAAATAAACAAAAACTGATAAGGAAAGCAAAAGCTAGGAAAAGTAGTAAATTATTACAAACGGAGGGAGTTTACTTTTGAAAGGAGGTTTATAAGGCAACTTATTAAAACATAGGTCACATAATTTATTAGTTCTTTGAGATTATTCTTCAGGAATGTAAACGTTTATTTGAAGCAAAGGGAAATGAATCTAAGACAGATTTTAAAATATTGAACGTACTAAATGAAAATACTATTTCTTTTTCTGATGAGACATCTAAGCCAATATTTTACTTTACTTAAAAATAGAAGTTTTTCTTGAGGAACTAGAAACATTTTATTAAATTATATTTAGTTGTTTCTAGGAGAGTATTTCAAATGCAAAGAATTAGAAAGTATATGAAGGATAAATATAAACATTTACCAAAATAACCAATACTGTGTTCCCAGTTTGGAAAGTTAGAATATTACACTGATGAGGTACTTAGAGCCTTGCAATAGTTAATTTAGGCAAGAGAAAAGCACCAGAATTTTTACTAACTTGAAAATTTTTTCCTGCATGATCAAAAAAAAAAAAAACATGACTTTTATTAGTGGTGTGGAAGATTTGAAATATGTCTATTACTTCATAGAATCAAGTTATATATAAATTTTACTCATTTGCTGTAATCAAATTGCCTTTCTTATTTTATCCAAGGTATTCTACATTTATATTAATGCCTAAAGTTTTTTTTTAAATTATATAATAGGTCCCAGGTGAAGAATTAGGAAAATTAGAAAAATCTGCACTTGATTGATTCTAAGAATTGACTTAGCTGTAATTTGCATCTATTTTAAATTCTATTATAATACAAATGTAAGCACAAATATAATACAAATATAAAAAACAAAATATATTTCCTGTAGGTTTCAGTGTATGTGTGTGAAAATGTATGCATTTATGGAGGAGAGGGGGCATTTAGAAGATTTTTAGGAGGGAATTTAAAGGCTTTGAGATCTAGCATTTATAATATTAGATTATCTTTAAAAGTTCCATAATTAGCACATCTACCTCTATAAGGATCATTATTTCAACCTATAACAAGAAGTTTTTTAATGAAAATTATGAGTGCCTTTTTATTGTATAGCTAAAAGGATTTAGAAAGGAAGTTGACAGGAGAGATAATGATCTTGATCAGAGAAAAATCCTGAAATGAAAAGCACAAATACTCTGGAAGATTTATTAAGAGAGAAACCTTAGTTCAAAGCCCATGTTTATATTCATAGTTGTTTACACAGACTCTTCCAGGCCATTTCTTCTTCAGTCAGTTATTTAATTCACTCCAGTGTTGGACTCTAAAAGTGCACCCATACTGAGTCTTTTTAGGCTGCAAACTTGCATCCACCCAGCCTTGGGAAGTTTCTTAATTTACTATTATAATCTAGTTACTGTCTGTTTAAAGTGGGAGAAAAAACACTTTTGCTCTTGGAAAGTTGGTATATATATATATATATATATATATATATATATATATATATATATATATATATTCTATGACTAGCATTTTAGATAAGGATGTGGTAGAATAGAATTACCTACAGCAAATAATTCCAACTCTCTGACTCTTTGGGGCCTTAGACTCTAACAATCTCTGGCCAGGGTTTTCCCCTATCTCATGAGCTTGCTGGGTCTTCAGCAGCTCCCCTCCTTCCTCATTTCATTCACCTCTACTCCTAATGTTTTGGTTCCTTAGCTTCAGGAACCAAATTATGATTTCTTGTACACATGCATTAATTTCCTCAAATAATGCTTGAAATCATGCTTGGCTAGGTAGGCTCTTGCTGAATGTTGCCCATCACAGTAATACTCAGGCCCACTTAGGCTTTTCCTCCATTACTTACACACACACACACACACACACACACACACACACACACACACACTCACACAGTCACATGTGTGTGTATATATGAAGCTCCCATTTAGAAATTGGACTTGGAGATATTTTTGAATACTATAAGGTGTATTGCATCATATATTTTTCAAAAAATAATACTACTCCTAATTTGAATGCAATTCAGTCACCTTCATAAATTACAGAAATATCAAATTTGAAGAATGTGAAAACTAAAATTTTCATATCACTGAGAATATTATAAGAAAAGAAGAAGCAAGCCAGTGTATTTCAAGGCTAAAAAAATAATATAAATCATGTTGGTAGACTCTTCGTTACCCTCAGTCATGGTGACTATTGAAGCACCCATATGAGTAAAATTATCCTAAGATGATAAAAATAAAGTCAGCGTCAGTATCCAGGTCTTTAAAGAGAATGGTATGCTGCTGATGATGATGATGAATGATAAAAAAATTAATATCAAATATCTATTGCTAACTCCAAAGTCAGTAAAAAGTTTACCTCTCATCTTTAAAAATGTAAATAGACAAAAAGCAATGAAACTTATGAGAAAATGAAGAGCGAGAATCAGCCACATCACATGCTAAAGGAGAACTTTTCTAGCTGTGACAGAATCAGCTACTTAGCTCAGGGTTCCATACAAAGAGGACACAGTGGTATGGGAGTTCTCAGAATTACAGTGATGAGAGCTGTGAGCCAACAAGCACTAAGTTGTGCCACCCCATCTCCTCACCTGAAAGCCTAAAATCCTCAACTTTAAACGAATATATGTTTGGTGTTCTACTTTCCTGGGTTCAGACTTTCTGTCACATTTGTTAAAATTAGTCGCTATTTGAGTTATATTGCATACCAAAACAAAGAAAACTGAATACTTGTTTTCTTCTAGGTGTTTTGGAACTGATTTTGCTGACATTTTAACATGTATTTTAAGTTTAATCTCACTGGTTTATATTTCCTGACATTTGGGAAGCTAGTAGGTACTTAAGAAAAAGTAAAGGGTACAGTCTTGAATAGTTTATCACTATTCCTTTTTTCTCTTCCTTTTGAAATTACATTTATAGTCATAAATGTCTTTTTTTTATATACTGGTTTATTTATTCGAATTCCCCTTTTGGCTTTTCTAAGTTATAATGGCTGTCTTTGGAAGCAAATATTTCCTCATATTTTGTGTCTTTAAAATGTGTGAAATAATAGTATATCTGCTTTGAATTTTCTGTTTCCAAATAACAGTCACATCTCCATGCTTTTATTGTGTGACTTTATTTCTGTTAGTAGTAGCTAACTGTAGTCAGAAAATGCTTTTTATACCTGAATGTTACACTATTAATTTTTATGTCTTTTATTTTCTTCACCTTTCTTCCTCTCCTTTGTTTTCTCCTTTCTTTTTTTTTTCTATAAATATTAAGGACTTTATGCTATGAACAAGGAACTCTCTTAGGTTTTAAAGACATTAAATTAGGTAAGACTTATTTTCTACTCTTTAAAGTACCCTTTGGCATCACTGATGTTATTAAGATGAATTAACAGACAAACTTTTCAAGGCCTAGAAAACTCCTGATAATGGATTAGATATTGATTTTGATACATGACCCATTCCTTCCATGCCAGACTAATTGCATCCACTGTCCTCTTTACTAATTTGCCTAAAGTAAAATCAACACTACAAATCACCTGTTCTTTAAATGAGAGATTTATTACTTAAAACCCATAAGACACTCGTTACAAACAGAAACCCATCTATCAACAAAGACAGCATCCCAGATGTTCCTGCTGTATGTGATCAGAATGGCACCCAAATGATAATAAAATCCTAGAAAAGGTATTCTAAGCAGAAGAAACGACATGTATGAAGACATGGATAAATTTATTGCTCTAATCACTGAACATATATTCATGTAGTGCTCTAAGCACTGAACATATAGTATCCAGTTAATCATTTTAACAACCTTATAAGACAGTAGCATAGAGAGGCTGAGTGACCTATCCAAGTTCATACAGATAATAAGTGGTGTGATCAGACTTTGAACTAAGCACTCGACCACTGCTTTATGTTGCTCCTAACCTTGGGAAGAGGATGAGAGAAGTGAGGCAGGGGGAGAATTCTAGGAAGCTTTCAGGTTTGATTTTGTTTTTTGGCTTGGGTGACATAGTGTCATTGATTCACATAGGAAAAGTAGGAGAAAGTTTGGAGGGAGGATAAATGAAATATTATAAATGCTGAGAATGTTCTAAGGGATATTCAACTGAAAGTAACAAGTAACAGTGAGAAATAAGGGTTTGAAACTCAGGGCCAGTCAGTCTGGAGATGAGATCAATAAAATGATGCTTTGGGAGTGTGGGAGTTAAAAAGGAGTATATGTGGAACAAGAAGATAATATCTGTGTCTTGAGGAACATTACAATACACAAAGTAAATGAAGGGAAAGAATTACAGACAAAAAATAAGCAGTTTGAGATGTAGAAGAAAAACAAGAAAACTTTGCACCATCGCACTGAAGACCTTCTATTCATCTATGGTATAGTCTTTCTCCTAAAACTTTTGTGAACAATGATTATTAAGAATCACTTTATTATTTAGTATGCTATGAATACAGTATTAACCAAAAGCTACAGAGAGGCATATTAACTTTTAAATTTATAATCTCATAACAGTATCAGAGGACACAGAGCTTACGTTTAGTTATATCCTCTCCCAAGGTAAAAAGGAGAATGTTTTCTCGTATTCTTCAGGTCCCCTGGTGTTTGTTTTCATAGAATTTTTAAGTTCTTGCCTAATTTCATATTTTCTCAAGCTTCCTTCTGTCATCTTTCTTCTTTGACTGAAATTTTATTCTTATTTCATCCACAGCTTCTAGCACCTTTTGCTCATTTGGCAAAATAACATTTCTTCATCATTCTTCTACACTTAGAATCTGATGGAAGTTATATTATTAGCTAAGAACTCAGCAAAGCATAGTGGAGATTCAGCCACTGGCTTAATTCTGGTGAATTCTTCTATCCTTCTCTGATTCAGCTGTTCTATTGATTATGAACTCAAAATGAAGTGGGGTCTAGTAGTTAAAATGAAAACAAGAATGGTAAATTATACAGGGTATATTTATGTGCAAACATCAAGTGTTTTAAAATTAAACAACGTGTAGACAAGGATTTGGTGCTATTTAACATATTTGAAACCTCATAATTTATTTGTGTTAATTCAGTTATCTTTTTTGTAGCAGATTCCTTCATCTCCAGCTCCCAGGTTTCATATTAAATGCTTTGTTGGCTAATGAGTGTGAATTGTTAATAAGTAGACTTTACTGTGCAGCACTGAAAAAGAGGTTACATATACATTTTTAAATATATAGTATGCTCACACTTTTTGCCTTTCATAGTAATATATAGAAAAGTGTCAAAATAGGTTTTGATCAAAATGTGTCAAATTCTTACAAGTAAGATAAACCATGAAAGCTGTTGCCTGTATTTTACTTCCTCCTCCATTGTTTTATATGATTTTTCTATACTACAACTATTTTTTACTCATTGTGGCAGATGTACCATGAAGTTAATATAGTTTAAGATTCAGGGAGCCTCTACTTGCATGGGCCCTGGAAAAGGGGCCTAGCAATGGGTTCACATGTCTATATACTTTTATAAAAATTGCAAAGGATATTTTAATTGCAATCAGTTAAGACTGCTCTCTTTCCTCTCTCACTTCTTTGTTGCACTGCCCCTCAGGTTAGCTAGCAAGAGAATGACCATGTGAATTTAGGGAATCTAGATAAGAAGTTAAGTTGAGAAAGCTGTGTGTCAGGACACAGTCTTTTTCCAGGATCCCTTCTCTAAAAATGTTTAAATGTGTCATGTATTATCTCCAACATCTTTTCTGTATTCTTTGCCTAAGTCTTCAGTTGTTCATGAATCCTACTGTTTGTTTCTGGGAGAACTACCAACAGGGGTCCAATTAAGATACTGTCTTCAATATCATTAGCATATTATTTAATTAAAGATTATATCCCTTTCTGGTAGAAGGAAAGCTTTCATACTTCACACAAGCAACCAACTGAAGAGTTCAATTGGTTTTCCCTGTGTGAGATTTGCCATAGTTTTCTTGTATCATTTCTCATGTTCTTAAGGATTGAGTAACACTGGAGTCTAAAAGAGAACAATTCATGTGAATGGATGTCATTGTTTTGATTGCCGTGGTCTTGACACTATGAATATAATCCAAGATGGGTTAAATATTTGATCGCAGTCAAATTAATTGTTTTCATTGTTGCTGCAGATTCTTTGCTTATACTGACTGACACTATTAATTGGCACCATGATTTGGTTTGACAGCAAATAATTTTATTATAAAATAATTATATTTTAAAATCTGAATGATATAGTGGCATGAGGTGAACATAGCCACATAGTACATTGGAAAGGTTATTTTATTAGCCAGAAGTTTAAGAGTATTCATATTTCTTTTTAAAAAGTAGTGTAATTAGTCCCAGGCTAAGTGAGTATAATTTATTCAATGTATGAAAAACTCTCCAGGAAAGCCAAACATCATTTTGGAACAAGTACTATAGCTTTTGCATTCATATCTAGGGGAAAATGAGAATTCAGAAAAAAATACAAATAACAACTATAAAATTGTCTGAAAAGAAATGAAAAAGTAAATATTATGTTAATAATTCCCATGATTTCATATTGGTTTTATACTACCTATAAGGTTTGAAAATATGTATACATATGTGTGGTAAATTTGGTTAGATCATTTCACTGAATTTTAGTTTTCCTTATTTCTGGAATGTAAAAGAAATTATTTCATTAGATTTCCATCTGTTCCTTATGTGCTGAGAAAATTGAAAACTAGCAAAATATAACGGAAGAGTACATATCCTCTGGCAATAACATATTCTTCTGTCAAAGAATTGCTTGTTTCCTGAAAGAATAAAATTTGACTAAATGTCAGAAGAATTCTTTTTTCTTAAAACAACTTACTTTTTGTTTGACAAGAACTGATAGTTTAATTTCCTATATTGTGAATAAGAGCACTCTTACTTCAATAGAAGCATATTTCATTTGAGTCTGGCTATGTCTATATAACACAAAACAAAATTGGTGAATTCATGCAATATTCTAACCATTTCTGATATCACTTTACACCAAAATAAACAAAGTGCTTGCTTGAATGCTTCTAAGAGGTTATTTTGTGCTACCACTTCCAAGGAAGAAACATCGGTTTCATTATTGTTTATTAATAATGATGAGATTATGATAATAATAATATTGTATGGCATTTATTTTTAAACTCGGAAGATATTGTCAGTACTATGGAGGGAAAAACAGTACTCTTTTTCTTTTGAAAGCACTCTAGCACACACTTATGTTCACTACATTTAATGTATTGCGCACCCTATAATATTGTTTGATTTACAAATGGTAAACTTATTAAGAAGAAATTGTCCAATTAGATTATGTTGTGTGTTGATCTGGATTTTTCAAATAACATATAAAATATAGGATGACTTTTTCCTTCAAATCACTAACAGAACAGAATTAAAATTGATTTAACTGCAGCTCATTGAATTTATGGATTACCAAGGTGTTCTCTTTCAGAATTCATGGAAATACCAATGGTAAGGCTAGGGTTTGAGATATGTCTATAATGCTGCTGAATCTTAGCTGATTGATGCACACTCCTGCTTAATTCATCTTGTGACAGATGTCAGAATTAGCAAGATGGCTGCTTGGCTTTAGGTTTGCCATCTGTTGTGAAGCTAATTGATTTTTCTGTTTTAATCAAGGGACCAAAAGGATTCTAGAATTTTCTGGGACACACAGAACTTGGTTAGATACAACTTATCCTGACTACATATTTATTTATTTATTCAACAAGTATATACTGAATTTCTATTCTGTATCTGTCCGTGTCTGTATGCTGAAGACACAGTGACAAACAAAAGTGACAAAGCTTATTCTCTTGTACAGCTCAAATTCTATGGGGAAAAGATACATTAAAAAATAAATATGTGATAAAATTAATGTGATTATTGTCATAAAGGAAAATAAAGTTAGATAATTGGATGAAAAGTGATAATAGTTGGTAGAATAAAGTTACAATCTTAGATATAGGGTGGTCAAGAAAGTCTTTGTAGAAACGAGATTTGATCAAGTATCCAAATGAAGGAAGGGTGAGCTAAGACATTTAGAGTGGATGGGTATTCCAGGCAGAGAACAGAGCAAGTGTGGAGGAACTAAGGAAAGAGCATGTTTAATGTATTTAAGAAATAGCAAAGTGATCAGAGAAGATGGGCTGGAGTGGGAGATGGGAAGACACATGTGAACTAGATTAGAGAAGCCAAGGACCTTCTCAAAAATGCCTTGTAAGGAAGAGTTCTGCAGTTATATTTAAGGTGATAGAAAACATAAAAGGAGAGTTTTGACTAGAAGAATCTGCTGTGCATTTTTAAAAATTCCTGTTGGGTGCTCAGAGTATGTATTGGAGGGTGGATGAGAGGTGGCAGCAGGAAAGCCAGACAAGGAGCAATTATAGTGGTCTTATTTAGACATGGCCATCGTTTGGACTTGAATGACTGCAATGGAATTTGATGGAAATGGGGATTAAAGATTAATAATAATGGCTAAGAGAAATTTCCAATACAAATTGCATGATAGAATCATCTAGGGAGATGTTTTAAAATATTGATTACTACCTCCTCCTCAGTTCAGCTAAATTTGACCATGAGCATTAGCAGTTTTTAAAAGCTCACAGATGATTCCAATGTTCAGTTATGGTTATGAACCCTTCCTTTACATACATTATATAATTAAAAATATACAACAATTTTATGAAGAAGGTACTCTCACTTTCTCTATTTAGTAGATTAGAAAACTGAGGATTATAAAGGCTAAATACCCAGCTGGCAGTTATGTAAGGTAGGATTACTTTTCAAGCATTTTTATTATGTGATATTTGATACATACAAATAATATCTAGTAAATGTTAATCAAATTATTTCTATATGCTAAATCCTGGAAACATCAAAACAGTCAATCTATGTACATAGGCAAGGCATATACTAGAATTTATTTTCTGATATTTTGTTTTGTCCTTCTTTCTCTTTTTTGGTGTAAAATTATTTTTGAAGTGTCATTTTGCAAGGTAAGATTTGATTACCTTTGAACCTGATTCAGATGCATTACTCTTAATGGCAATACCTATTCATTTTCTGACTTCAAGTTTGGGATTTTGTCCATGTCTCAGGACCAATTTCTTGGCCATTATTCAAAGAACACAAAGAAGAAGAAATAATTTTATCAATTCAAGTACATATAATCAACTCAAAACATCTCTGTTCACTCTTCTTCAGCACTCTCCTGCATACCTATTAAGCTGCAATTCATGTGATTTTTTCCTTGTACTATTTCCTGATGTTTATTTTGTCCCAATTACAATACATGAAAATTTTGAGAGTGCCATATAAGTGTCATGGTGAAGTGTTTTGTTTTCTATTTTAAATGCAAACTCTCTACCTGTTGGCTAAGCATTACTCATAATTGTGATAGAAGCCAGAAGTTGTCTGGGGAAGCCAGATCTCTGGAAGAAAAAGCTCTAATTTGTAGCGTTTGCCAGTTCCTATGCTGTAAATACTCCCACCATGACCAAACTTAAGCTACCGTGTCATCAGTAAACACAGAATTGGAAAGAAATGTGCAATAATACATCATTTTATAGGATCTCTGCCATGCAAATGCAATAGACATAAATATCCTTGTGTATAAATAATAGTAAACTATAGTAAAATAAGTATAAATTGATGAATTTGAAAATTTATCTTTTTAAATATAATTTAAATATGTTTATATGATTTAATTTAATTTTAATAATGGCTATGTTTAACACTAGCTCTCAAAATTACTGAAATTTTAAGGATTGGCTGTCATAAACCAGTGTGAGCTGGCTCTAGCACACTACTGTCTCTGATCCTCTTTGATGTTGAAATTTCAAGAGAGGGGTTGAAAACTGCCTCTAGGAACAGTGAGATTACTATCAATGTAGGAAGAATCAAGTTGGAGATTCTACAGGGAGATAAACAAATTTCTGAGCCTTCAATCTGAGTAATAGAACACACATTTCTTTCACATAAATTAGAAAGAGTAAATTTTTTTTCCTTCAGAAGAGTGCTTTGTACATAAAATTATATAAATATGGTTAAGTAAGTTGAACTTAAAAGTTCTAATGTATGGCACTGCCCATCAAATGCACTGAAGCTGTATGTGAGTGTTTTTAGCTAAGTTATACTATGAATTAAATAAGATTGGGTCAATTGATCTGGAATTTCAACTGCCATTTATAAAATATGGTTTTATAAATATTTTCGGTGCTTCTAACTTAGAGATGATTATTTGAAATAAAACCACTTATTAAACTGGCTATTTGTATTAGTTATTATCTTTTATTATTTTTTTATTTTTTATTTTTTATCATAGTCAGTGGAAATGACACCAAAGAGATGATAAACATCTTTGAAAATACAACTTGCCATACCAGAGTAAAGATCATTATACACTAATTGGTAAAAGCCTAGTAGTAAATTGACTGGATGCATGGATATGTCATTCATAATATAAAACACAGCATTTATAAGTGTTTTTCCCATTTAGATAATGGGTTTTTCAAATCATTTTTTATAGATTCAAATTATATTTTTATCTTGTGGTATATGTTTGTTTAAATTATATTAAACTAGGGAGCTTTACTTGTTTAACCAAACTGATTATTCATGTTAACTTCACTGTATATCTTGCTCGTATATCTTATATTGTTCTGACAAGTTTTGAGGATAAGTGCTGTAAACTCTAGATGGAACAACTAAATGAGATCCTAAAGATATTCCAAGTATACCAGGTGCTGAAATGTATTTATATAAAAAATGAAATAGCTTCTGAAACATAATAGAGGTAGGAGTGCTTACAGAGATGCAAGAAATAAACGGTATACTTCATAAGCCTATTTGCTGAGTGAGAATGAGCTTTCAAATTTACTTGATTTGTCATATAGATTGACAAGCAATTTTATTCCAGACTTTATTTTGAGAAGTTAATTCTTACTGAAGCCTAAGAACCTGAATTTAAAGGAATCATTTTTTTTCCCTTTAGTTTAAAACATAGGACAATTGATTGAAAAATATTTCAAGTACCAAATACTCAGATAATTTAGTATGTTCATTCATAATTAATTATGCATAAGTATTTGAGGAAGGTTAGAAAGTTACTTAATTTTATTTAATTCAAACAAAATAATTTATTTAATTTGAACATATTTTTTAAACAAAACTATTAACCTTTAACTCAATAATATAGAAATTTCCATAACACTATTTCTGCTAATGAAACCAAGTGAATCAAGTTGATCATACTCTTTCAACCTTTGGAATATGAAGATCTTTAGTACAAATAATGTTTTGAGTTGAAAAGCAGGCCTTTAAAGTCTTTGCCTTTATTTTATACCTAAATTGCCTGCATGCATATTCTAGAACTGGTAAACTGTCAAGTGAATAATGAAATGTCGGTCTTGAGGCTAATTTATAGCACTACTGTCTTCCGTAATGAGTAACACCATTTTTTTTTTTTTTTGAAGACTCCACCTAAATGTTTTAAAAAACAACTCTGGCTAATGTGTCCTATTTTGAGTTTTTTATTATTACAATCTTGAGAAGTTAGGTTAAAAGAGAAAATGCTTGGAAAAGACACGTACAATTCAGGCAGTTTTCTATTCATGTAAGAGCTCTGTTTCAACATTTTGAAGATTTTGTTGCTTGCGTTAAAAATTATTAACTAATATTGTAAGTAGTAAAAGTATATTGACTTAAATAGTAATGCAGAAATAAAGTCTAATGAGTGACTTTTACTCAAAATATTTTTTTCCTATTACCTCTCATTTTGAATATTTGAGTTCAGAATATTTTCTAAAATATTACAGTGGATTTACTTGTACTTTATGTTTTCTTAATTTACATGTAGATATGCTTATCATCTTTCATCAATCTGTTTTCTAATCTTAAATTTAAACTGATTTCTTAGAGATTTTATGAAAATTTTTATATTTGTATGATAAACTTATGAATGAATGAGTTTCTTACGAATTATGTTACTATCATTTATCTTAATAAATTTAGATATGTTTTACAAATAAAAAGGTTGTTGCAAATGAACATAAAGGCTCCAATTATTTTCCCTCAGGAAATTCTATTTTTAAATTTTAGACCCCTTATTGCTATGCCATCCTGAACGTGCCTGATCTCATCTGATCTCGAAGCTAAGCAAGGTAGGGCCTGGTTAGTACTTGGGTGGGAGACCACCTAGGAAGACCAGATTCTGTAGGTGGAAAAAAAATAATAAAAAATTCTAAACTCAATAGATTTTTCTATTTTAAAGATAAAAGGTCTTTTTTCATTAACTACTTTTTTATTTCTCAACAATTTGGTTGGAAATTTGATTGAAAACTGAAGGTAAAGTGTTCCGGTAATGATTTCATATCCCAATTTTTGCATTTACAAATTTTCTTTTTCCAAATGGATTAAAGAAGTGAAACAAGAAATATTTAAGTAGATCAGTGGATATCAGACTTTAACATTATAGAATTGTCAAGAAGCCTACTTAAAACATCAGTTGCTGAACCTCACTCCCAGAATTTTGATTCAGTATATCAGAATGAGGCTGCTAAATGACAGTTCTACAAAGTTCTCTGATGAACTTGAAGCTACTGGTTCAGGAACCACATTTTGAGAGTAACTTATTTAGACTATAAATAAGGAGAAAGTTAGATATTTCTAGTTGGTCATTTAGCAAAAACTTGGCTAGCATTTACTTTGATGAAAAGAGACTATTTTGGATTAGATGACAGGATGGCGATTATTGCTTGGGTCCTTAAAATACAAGAGTCACCATATAATTTACCATTAGAAACATATAATTTAGAGTTCAAAGGAAATTTAGAGTTAATCTTCATCATTTTCCAAATGAGAAAATGGAAACCAAAAAGAGATCAGTGACAAATAATTACTGAAAAAATTACATAATTATAAAAGTCGCACAGAAAGTTTCTGTTAAAATGGGCTGAAATCATCCACACAGTGCTCACTCCACTTCCAGAGATGCCTCTAGATAGCATATTCCTCTTATCCAAGCAGGCAAAGAAATAGAGGAAGCATGAACTGGGGAGATTTACTGTTGCCTAGATACTTGTGGGGAGATGGGCATAGCACATTGTGGGGATTTCTCATGATTCAGTCAGTCACATTGGCTCTAAGAAATTAAGATGCTGATTACATCTATGGATTTTTCTTTCTAATTATGCAGTTAATAAAGACTCATTAAAGTTGTCAAGAATCAATTAACTTCTCATTAATGCAGCCTAGGTTAAAGAAGAAAAAGAATACAAAGTCTATTTATCTTTAGATTGTTCTGGATTTCCACTTAACAGTATTTAAAATATTTGTCCCCCTAACTGGGGCTTCACCTGCCTAATTGCTTAGTTTCAGTTGGTTCTCATTAATATGTAAATCACCTTGTTCACATTCTAAGGTGGAATAAAATATGTCTGCAGGGGATGTGCAAGGGTAGGATGAAGAATTGCTTTGGGCAGTTTGTTGATGCAAATACACGACTGCTGCTCTTTTATATTCACATCTCAGGAGAAGCTGCCTTATGAGATTTCAGGCAATTGTATTTTTGCTATTCTACAGCAGTAGATTGGTTTGTTACCCTTAAACAGAATCAATCAACTGGAGTCAAGTCATTGGGTACAGTTTCAGCAGGCAAAGTCTGTTCTTGAGTCATGATGCCAGAGAGCTGAAATGTGTTTTGGTAACGGGTTTATGTGCTGGGCTGAACACTAGCTTCTTGCTAGAGCCAGTAGTAATTTATACCCAGCAGATGGTAAAGAATACTGATTAAATTTAGTTTTACTCAACAACTAGGAGAAGAAAGGTAACTGGTTTAAATTAAAATTTAAAAGTATGTGTATATTTATATACATATAAATATATAAATATATTTTATAAAAAATACACACACACTTATCAGATTTCTTGCAATAGAGATTTCAGGATGCCCTCTGAGCTGTCACACAAGAGTACAGGTTTTAACACTGGCTCATGCTCTTTGTAAAGGCCCTTGCTATCTCACTTAAAGTTCACATGAGATAAGTAGTATGAAACATTGTTATTTACTGCCCCAGTGTAGTGTAAAGCCTCAGAATGGTGAAAGAGCTTCTGGTGGATTGAATTGGTCATCCTGGAGCATCATTAACACTGTATCCTGACTAATTTAGTTTACCCACTGTAGAGAGCGGTATTCTAATAGGAATAGCATCTTGATTTTTTCATTTTAGATGAATTTTTTTTTCACCAAAATTCTGAGGCCCTTGTAAAGTACAACCAGAAAATACATTTTAGGCTTATAATATATGCCAGACCAGAGCGATGAAAATCATGTTTTTAGAATCCAAGAAAGAAGCTCTGAATCTGCTATAAAGACATGCATATTATAACAGATAAGCAAAATTAACTACCATTAACTCCCTCTGGGACTCTAATTCCCTGATTCAACATACTTTCCCAGTGTATCTTGTATGGCACGACTCTGCATTATTGCTGCCATAGGTCATGTGTCCTCCTCCCATGCAGAAGGTAGTGGGAGCCAGGCTAACTTACCATGGACTGATAACTGGACATTTTTGGCAAAATGAAAACCAGTAGAGCTTCCAGAGACTAGGCCTCTTTAAATCCTGCTGTTTTATTATAGCACAGCATCTGGCAAGAACTGAAACTGATGCAAGACAGGGCAAATTTCTCTGAGTCTGGTGGACACCAAGCCTTCAATCGAGAGAAGAGGGTTCTTTGGTGAAGAATGTAGAAAGATTCAACACACGTGCCAAAGTAAGAGTCAAAAGAAAAGTTTATTAGGAAAGGGATAACATTCCACAGATAAAACTTGATCTCTTAGAGACAGAGAATGAGAGAGACCTGGAGAGTTCTGGGAATTCAGTATACATATATATCATTCTTTAGTTCTCATTTTCTTCAAAATGGACATACAGTAGAGAGGGGGGAAGAGGCAGACTATGTAGCCTGAAAGGTCTGCTGGCAGTTCCCAGCCTTTAATCCATAGGTTCCCCATGGCTTTAGCCACAGTGAATGAACGATCTTATTTGTGTAGGGCGCCACTTAAAGAATATGTTGTTCCTGTTTTCTCTTCCTTTGGTGTGGGGAAATGGGTTGTTAGCAATCCCAGCAGAAATCTTCCTTTGTTCTGAAGCTGTCCTCTGTGGCAGGGCTGCAGGGCTGATCAGCATATTGCAGTCTCTGAATGTAGCTTGATTAACATTTTAATTTTCTTGACTCCTTTCTGCATTAAAAGGACTCCTTTGTACATCTTAGCCAGAATACAAGACAACAAGAATCCTTTTTAAATTTATAGAAATGACAACAAGAATACTTTTTAAATTTATAGAAATGTGTACCTTAAAGATGAATTTCATAAATGGTTTTGGCTCCTTGAAGAGGATATGCTTTTTATTAAAATAATGGTATTATTTTAGATACATATGAGCACTGTGATTGAAATAGAGTTTATAATATTACCTTCAATTAGCATTTGTTTGCTGATAATGAAAGCCACTTGGATACTGAGGCATGAAATAATTGCATGTTGTTTCCCAAGTAGGTCTTCTATTATCTACAAGTGAATTTCTATATCAACTATCTTAAATAAACCACTACTATTATTTTCCATAAATATAAACTGTTATCTTCCACGTGCAGGAAACTAGGCTAAGCACTGAAGAACAAATTGGGAATATTCAGTCATCTATAGCATTTCATACTTTAAAGAGCTTACAGTTCAATTGAGTGAACCCAGGACCAGCTACATAATTTGCAAGGTTTAGTGCAAAATGGAAATGTAAGACTCCCCATTCAAAAATTATTTAAAAATTCAAGACAACAGTAGAGGATGAAACCAAGCATAGAGGCCTTCTGAACGCAACTGTACGAATTGCATACACCCATGAAATTGCTCTAAATGAATAAAAAATGTACCTATATTGAACATTTCTGTATGATAGATGTAATGTGCCAAGCTTTTTGTTTTGAATGATCTCATTTAATCCTCACAATGCTACCCACAGTTTACTGAAAGAAAAGTGAGGCTCAAAGAGGTTTAAGACGGGTCACATAACTAGTGGGACTGAACTTCAGATCAAACTATAATCAAGCCCTTATTTGGAGTATATGACATACATATAAAACTGTAATAACCTATGAGGTACTAAGTGCTAAATATCTGAGTATTATATTCAGTAAAGTTTTTAATCAATTAATTGATTTTAAGAAAGTCAGCTCATAAAAGCTATGATATTGCACAACCTCTGAAAAATTCAGTTATCATCATGTAAAGTTAAATCAATCAATAAATCAACCAGTGTTGGTAATGTGGAAAACCACTAGTACTTTTGATTTGCTACTGTGGGAAAAACTGAATTTTAAAGATTTTAATTTTTGTTTTATTGTCTTAATTTCTGACAGCTCAGCCAATCATCTTTTTAAAGCTACCCTTGTACAAAATGATGTGGGATTAAAACAAATCTGATTAATAGCATTTTTCTTGACTGCAAGCTTCAACCCTTGCCCCTCAAAAGCTCCCTCAAGTACTTTTAAATTATTTTTTCCATAGCTAAAGTTTAGTTTGCTAGGACAGAGTAATATTATTAATGTCGTAAGGACAAAATCGTCTCCAAATAGTGTTAGTTTTTGCTGATTTGCTTTGTGAGCACACAGTTGGTTTATACACATAAGAAAATTTATTCTCAAAATAATTTACTTGGATGCACTTGAGTTATGTCAATTTTATGCTTATACTTAGTAAGCATTCCATCCTGCATTTGTCAAAAACCTAACAGATAAGTGCTGTATTTGATTAGAATACATAAGACCATTAAACTCTTACCTCTTTATATCAGCTTGGAATAACAAAGAAACCAGATCATTATTCTGCTGAATTTAGAGAATCTTAAAATAAATCAGTGGGTGAAAGCATGTATTCTAAATTAATGTTTATGCCACTCCCTAAAAAAAATGATTTGCTGAAGTTAACAGATATACTTGCATTAATTTCTAGTGCCAGAAAGTAAGGAAGCACTCAAAAAATACAATGATGAGGATGTGTCAAAGGAATATAGGAACCAACCAAAAGAGTTCTTAATGGCCAAAGATGGAACAATTTTAGCACTACAATAAACAATGTGTTATTGGACTAAGTATAAAATAAATTATTGAGTTAATAATATATGGAGACCAATAGACAAATCTCCATACTGAGGAAAATCAAATAATTTATGTATATATTCTTCCATCAAGGATAGGGAGCATGATTCTATACCCTATAAATGTGGAGTGCACATGGCACCTTCTTCTAAAAAATATGGTATGGAAAGGCGGGGGAAAAGTTACTTTGCAGTAGAGAAAACTGATAAATATTTTCTCAGCTAAATATTTAAGGTTAACACTATCTGATAACTCATGAAATAACATGTACTCTTGATATTATGTGATAGGAATGGCACCTACCTCTGTGAACTTCCTCCCCAAAATTCATAACCCCACCATAAACATAAGAAAAATATCAGACAAATTTGAATTGAGGGATGTTCCATAGAAACTTGGCCAGTTCTCGAAACTGTCAAGGTAATCAAAAACAAGGAAAGTCTGATAAACTGTCATAATCTAGAGGAGCTGAAGGAAACATGATGACTAAATATAATGTAGTATACTAGAGCAGAATAAGAACATTAAGAGTAAACTAAGCTTTGGATACATGGGACAAATTGGGCCTAAAATCATCTCTATCATGCAAAAACAGCATTAGTATATATTTATTGTTAGGATTCAACTTCATAGGATATTTTAGTGGAGATGTAATATTGAGCACTGTGCCAATGTTTTCTATTACGGACCATGGAATAAAATACTATAAATAAGACTAACTTGTGGCGCAGGTGAGAACAGGGACCCAGAGTCGAATCAGAGAGAATTCTGAGCCTTTATTAGCTGGCCTGCGACTGACTCTCTACCATGCAGGGTTAGAAGAGATCAGCCCTGAGCTTCCAGAGGAGGCAGTTTATAAAGTTTAAGACTATATCCTGGTGGTCTTTTGAACAAGCAAGTGAGCAGATTACAGGAAGCAGCAGATTATAGAAAGCAGATGTTGGCGCAATCATCCCACACAAAGGCAAATGTCCCATACAAAGGCAAATGTCCTCAGGGAACTCCTAGATCAAACAAGGCATAGCAGGCAGTTTCCCCATGTGCATCCCAGTGGTGGTCAGTGCCCTCCTGGGGGCCAGCACCTGGAGATATCACTTCTCTATGACTGATTTACTTGAAAGTTTTTTACTTCTACAACTCTTTAAGATGGTATTAATTTTTTCTTAATTGTATCTATTAGTCTGGTTTTAACACATTAAAAATGAAACCCACTTTAGGAATTTATTGCTCAGATAGGAATCACCTGTTAGCAAGTCAGAGTGTTACATTTTATTGAGGATACATATGATAAAGTCTTAAGTTCCCTAAGTTGTCTAACTAATGAACATGAAGCATCGCTTTTTGTCGACCTAAGTAATTTTATGACTTTACTGCTTTCTTTGCAAGGCCACATCCTCATTTAATAGACCCTATACGTACAGAGAGTTCCTGTCTTATAAATAAATGATTAGTGTTTATATGTACAGGGAATCTCCTTCTTAAAAATAAATGGTTAATGTTATAAAGGCTCATTTAAAAGTTGGTACTTTAGAACTCAAGATACATTTTTTCATAGATTCCATTTTATGAACAATAGATAAATTTATAAGCAAGTCCAGCTAATTATGTTTAGTTGTGTTCGCTATAATTAGTTAGTTGATAAGATAATTTTATTGTACAAAATTGGGAAAGTAAGAAAAAGTAAAAATAACATGCATATTATCTTAATCTATTTTTTCCTTATTTATTTGAATGCATTTTACAAAATCAAAACCATATCACGCTTTTTTCTAACTTTCTCTATTCATCTAACATTTAAAAGTATTGCTGTTGTATTTGGAATGTTTGTTGCCATTAAAATTTTTATTTAAAAAATGATAAGATATATAACAATCTAGTACAAAAAGTCAGTGATAAGGGAATGTCTTGTAAAAAAGAGCACTAGATAACTGTCGTCTCCAAGGCCCTCTACCTAGAAATAGCCTGTTTCAATTTTTTGCTATTCTCTAAAGTATTTATCTTCATATTTTTAAGCAAAATGCCTGTAATGCAATTTTCTTTTAAATTTTTTAAATTAAAAATAATCAATAATAGGTACAAATGGTATAAAATTCAAGCTATATATTCATTATATGGTAGAAATATTCTTTCTACCACTGTCCCCTATATTGTCCAGAAGTTTTGTAAGAAAGCAGGTAAAGTTTTTGAAAATTTAAACTGTTCTTACATTTGACTGAATTTGGCTGGGCATAGAATTCTAGACTGAAATCATTTTCCTTGAGAATTTGGAAAGTATTGCTCCATTATATTTAAGCTTTCAGTATATCAGTTCTTTGCTGTTTTTATTCTAGGTTTTGTATAAGATCTGTTCCCTACTTAAAAGCTTTAAGGATCACCAAGGATGTGCTTTCTTTATCTTTGGTAATCTAAAAATATCACAAAGAAGTGCTTTGTTTGCATCTCTGTATTTATTCATTTAGCTGAGCAAAAGATGGGCCATTGAAGTCTAGAAACATATTTTTCAGTTACTGAGTAGTTTATATATAGTACATATTTTATTATTATATGTATTTTTTTAGAAATACTATTAGTCAGCTGTTAGGCCTCTTGTATTGATTTTTAAAATTTATTTATCTTTTTAATATTCTTATTATCTAATTCTTTGTCCTTTTTTTATCCATAGACATTTTCTCAGTCTTATTCTCCAACTCTTGTTTGAATACTTTATGTCAACTGTCATAATTTTAATTTTCAAGTTCTTGTTTTTGTTCTCTATTCTTTTTGTCCCTTTTCTTAACAGCATACAGTTGTTGTTCAGTGAATGCATTATAGTCTGTTATCTCTCTTTGGTCATAAACTACTTTATTTAAATACTTTTCTTCTCCTCTTACATTGTGAGACACCACAAAGTGACTATAAACTCTGCATAAGAAAGCTTTGGACCTCCCTGAAGGGCAGAGTGCCGGACAGCCGACTTTACCAATGAAGATGTCCAAATTACAGTGCATGTAGGTCTTTTGATTAATTCAGAATCTATGGAAAAGGACATTCCTTTTTTGCCTATTGAGCTAGGGGGTGGGGAAATGGGGCTAGAAAGTCAGTTTTACCATTTAGTATACAAGATTTAATTTAATCGCTATTTTTTTCAAGTTCAGCCTCTTATTTTTGATACACTGTGATGCCTTGGTGCCCCAGTTGTACAACTTTTCTGGAGAATACATCTCAAAATTTCTCCTTGATATGAGGAGTAGTAGTTGTCAGCAGGGTGATGGAAACTTGGAAAATTCTGATACAGATTTTTAAACAGTTTCTTTGATTCTGCCACACCTCATCCCCATCTTCAATGTAGTCAGTTGATCCCAATTATTCCAGGGCGAATTGATTGGCTTCTTATTGGTAACCCTGCCAGCAGACTCTTAAGGTTGGCCAAGTAATTTAGCAATACTTTGTCTGCTTTCTCTCTTCATACATTGTATTCAGATTTAATGTGCACTGGATTTGTTTGAGTGCAGCAGACACATATTTAGTCTCTGAATATGATTACATATTCCTCCAAAACACATATACAAACACTTGTACATACACAGTAGTCTAGTTCTATTACATGGATGGATGACCATAGTTTATTTGGCTAAATCCTATGGTCAAACATTTAAAATTTTTACATGAAGTTTTCTATTACTATATACATAACATTGAGACAAAAATGATCTCATACGTACATCTATGAATATATACATGATGATTTCTTTAAATCTGATTCCTAGCAGAGAAATAACTGAGTCAAGGTAATGAAAAATTTAAAAGCTTTCAATATAAATTGCTAAAATTGTATCCCCATACTCATGAATATGTTATCAGTTTATATGATTGTAATGAAGAAAGCTTTCCATTTTTTTATTTAACAAAAAATCTTATTTACTTATTATCTTTTTCAAGTTAAAAGGTAATAAGTGCTATTTCTTAGTGTATAATTATATTTTTAAATTTAAAACTGTTCATCTTTTTTTGTTAATCCCTTTTACTGTAATACATTGAAAGAATTTTCTATCCTAAACCAGATATTTTTATAAATTTTCTTCTAACTCTATTATAATTAAATAGTATATTATATTTTTATATTACTTTATTTAAATTCTAACTCTGTAAGACATCTGGAGTGTAACAATAGCTAAGTAACTTTTAACACTTACTGTGTAATAGACGTTATTCTAAACACTTGACATATGCAAACTTATTTGATTAACTTCAGAAAAGCATTATTATTATCTCATTTTACATATAAGAAAGCTAGAATTCTTTATGCAGAGTATTTTTTCCCACAATTTTTTTTATAATTTATGATGTTACCCTATTTATACTCTACTAATTGTGCAGTGTTTTAGAAAGGTTGATTTTATTAGCAGTTGGGTGATACTGTCCAAATATTTATATACCTACTGATATTTTTGTCTAATTGTTCTATCATTCGCTAATAGAGTTTTTTTTTTAATTTCCAACCATGATTGTGGATTTGTCCATTTCTCACTTTAGTTCTGTCAGTTTTTGCTTCCTGTATTTTAAAACTTTCTTATAAATTATATAAATTGTTATAATGTTATATCTTTCTGAATAACTGACCTTTTATCTATATAATATGTCACTTTATGTCTATGTTAATCTTTATTGTTTTTAAGTCCACTATCTATACTCTTTTCTGCCTTAAATCTTCCTTTACCTTTTCTTGCATTGCATTTCATGCTGGACATGAATTATTTCAGTTTGTATTTATCTGAAATGTTTTTTATATCTGAGGTGTACTCTTGCTGCATGTAGAATTCTTAGCTGACAGTTCTTCGTTGCTGTTTTTAACACTTTGAATATATTATTTCAATATATTCCGGAGTCTATTATTTCTGATGAGAAGTCAACATTTAAACATAACATTTTCCCCTTGTATGTGATGTGTTTTTTTTTTCTTTCTCTTTTTTCACATTCATATTCTCATTCTCTCTCCCCTACCACCTCATTCCCTTAGTAGCAACATCATAACTGTGGTATGATTCTCTTTTTACTTCTGCGTGAGGTTCATTGAAATTCCTGAATCAGTAAGCTAATGTTGTGTTGTTTCTTCAAATGATTATTCTGTCTTTTCAGACTTCTGGAACTCCAATTAGAGTGAACTAATTGATATTGTTCCAAATTTCTGAGGCTTTTTTCATTTTAGTACATCTTTTTCTCTGTTGTTAAGATTGGGCAGCTTTTATTAATATGTTATCAGTTCACTGATTTTTTTTTTCCTTATCTAATTTTCTGTAGAATATATATGTATAGTATTCTGAGTCTGTACAGTTTAATGTTTAGCCAAGGATATGGGCAGCATTTATATGCAGATTTGGAGACATTCTTTCTGTGATTCTCCTATTTCTCTTGCTTCTTTTGGAAACTTGAGCTGCTTTCCTAGCCCTGAACTTTGTCCTCTGAGTAAGATTTCAGCTTTCTATTTCTCCAGCTGAGTGCAGGTCAGAAAATGCACCTATTCAAAAAGCTATTAACTCTCAAATCTCACCTAATGAAGTTCTATCTTTTAAGGGTAGATTTCTCTGTCATGCTGCCTGCTTTTTTTTCTGTGCCTATATGTCCTGCTGTCTCCCTATTATGTCATTGGGTGGACAGTCAGTTATTTGGATAGAGTTTATAGTCAGATTTTATGTCTGCAGCTCTTTTGCTTTTGGGATTTCCTCCTTAAGTATCTAGCTGCTCTGCCAATCTTAGCCTCAGTAGTCAACCACCTTGATCTGACAAGTCTTCAGGTTTACACTACTAGAGTTGTGAGGTTGATGAAAACGCTTATGTAAAAATTCACAGGAGTTCACATCTTAGAATTACAGTTGCAGTCTCTCAGTCTTCTCATTTCTTGTATTTAGTCACTCTCCATTCCCTACAATAGTTTTTAAATAATATTTTATTCAGTTTTTATAATTACTGTTTTGAGGAGGATTTATACAACTATTTCATTTTGCCATTACCAGAAGCCAGAATTCTATCCCCACAATTTGAAATGTTATTGTAACAGATACTATTTATATGTACTTGTATATATTTTTAGGCTTTCTAGACTATGTCAGTCAGAATTTTTTTATTACTTTATTTTTTTTATTACTTTATTTTTTCAATTTGAAAATTTTTCATATTTTTGACCAGCTTATGTCTTATTTAATATGTACATTTGATAATGTTAGTTGCTGTTGAGAATTCACTCTTTTCATCATATTTTATATGTAATTTTTTACTTGTACATAAGATATTAATTTTTATAGTTTATATACAGCTATCTCATTGAATTCTATTGTAATTGATTTTCAGTTAATTATCTTGGGTTTTTTCAGTAGGTAGTGATTATAAAGAGTTAATGATATTTTATCTTTTTAATAACATGAATCATATAATTACATGCCCTGTGTTGGGCAGGCTTTCCTTTGCTTTATGCTACACTTGAGACTGTACTCAACACATACTTGCACCCTCATCCCCACCCAAAAGAAGTCCTATTCTACTGTATTGGTATCCAATATTTCACAGAGGACCCTTAGTAGGAGATATGAATTATATATTGCACAGTCTTTTACACACACATACATTATCATTAAATATTGTTTCTTCTTTATCTAATGGTCTATCAATGGACATTTCGGTTGCTTCCATATCTTGGCTATTGTAAAAATGCTGCAGTGAACACAGGAATGTATATATCTTTTCAAATTAGTGTTGTGGATTTCATTTGATAAATACCCAGAAATGAGATCTCTGGGTCATATGGTAGTTCTAGTTTTAATATTTTGAGGAACCTCTATACTGTTTTCCATAGTGGCTGGACCAATTTGTAATCTCACCAACAATGCACGAGGGTTCCCTTTTCTCCATAACCTCACCAACACTTGTTATTTGTTGATTTACTGATGATGGGCATTCTGACAGATATGAGATGATATTCTTTTCTGAAGTTTTGCCATATTCTTTCATTTGGGAGGTGTTTCAGTCTTCTCATTTTGCCTGCTTCCCTGTGTTTGTATCTATGTATTAGGTAGATCTTGGCAGGGTAGTCTTATGTAGGTAGTGTTCTGTGGCACCCAGTGGCACATTCTCTCTAGTCACTGAAACGGGTGCTCCAGCTTTGTCTTTTGTGTTGGTTGTGTGTTCCCTCCTATTGTAGTTGCATTTTGAACATCAGTTGGTGGGATTGACCCTCAGGTTAATTGACTGTGAGTACTGGCATAATAACAGTGAATGAGCTGTCATGTGGGGCCTGATCCCACAGAGCAGGATTTGTTTAAACAGGGCTCTGCTTGCCAAGTCTGCCATTTGGATGTGTCATTTTTGGAAGTGGTTGTTCAATCTCTGTTATAATTTGATGCTGGCCACAAGATATTATTGATTTGGGGGTCTCTTGGGACGGTCTCCAGTGCCGGCCAAAGTCAGCCCCTGTCTGTGCCAGCCCAGAGCTACCTTGTAGAAGCTACAAAGTGATTGGCAGATGGATACAACCTCTTTTGGGCTTGGAGGTTCAAGGGAGAGGCTAAGCTGCCATCCACACTGGTGGCTACTGGTGCCAGGCTTGGAGTTGCTTAGCAAGAGGTATGGGGCATGCGAAGGCCTGTTTCTCCTTTTTTGGGGCCTGTTGTTTGGGTACACACAACCAACACAAAAGATTTAAGGAAATTCTGAAGCATGAGTCAAATGGGCCATTTGTGTGGAAAAGCCACTGGAAGAGGTTTGCCTGGTCTCAGGGTATCACCAAGGCAGAGTGAATATTGTTAACAAAGTCAATGGAGCGCTCAGATTTGGTGCCCACCTGCACCTGCTAGCTGGGTGGGAGGAAGGGCTCAACCAAGGAACAATGGCTTCTGTAAGTACTTCCAGCACTTTCTCCTGTGCCTGCCGGCTGTGAAGATAAAGGGTTTAATGAAAGAACAGTGGTACCTGCCAGCACATCTGTTTTGAAAGAGCTGCTCATCTAGCCCTTGCCTTGAAGCCAGAATATTCCTCTCCATATGTCCCTGGCACTTTTTAATGATGCCCCTTCTCTAGAGCTTATGTCGAGTGTTATTGAGCAAGTGCTTGGACCCTTTAAGAGTATTCCTGGTTCAAGAGGTATCTTTATCTCACCTGGATGAAGACCTGCTGATTTTCACAGCCAGATGAGAATGTGGAGAATTCTCTTCTCAACATAGGTGCCCTCAGGGGGAACTTACACAATGTAGATATCTCTCCCAATTTTTAACTCACCCCTCACTAATGTATTGCTTCTCTAAGATCTTTGTGATGTTCTTATTATCCATAAACTCTCCTACAATCTCATGGTCATTGACTTTTTTTTATTACAAAGTTATATTCTCTTCCTTCTTCTATCAATTAGAGTACTTTTCTGTAAACAAGATGTGCTTTCTCATTGCTATATTGCAATCAACTGCATCCCTCTAAGTCTCAGTGAAATCTTGTGTTAAACTTCTCTTCTAGTTGTGGTATGTATATGCAATGAGTTATTATTCTGCTATGAAAAAGTGGAAGTCCTGCCTCTTTTTGGATGGACTTTAAGGGCATTATGCTAAGTGAAAAAAATCAGATACAGAAAGACAAATACTGTATGGTCTTACTTATATGTAGAATCTAAACAACAAAACAAAACAAAAAAAGAAATAATAATCAAATTGATAGAAAAAAAGATTAGGTCTGTGGTTACAAGAGGCAGAGGGGGGAAAAAGGTATATGAAGGTGGTCAAAAGGCACAAACTTCCAGTTATGATAAGTAAGTACTAGGAATGTAATATACAACTAGATGACTAGTTAACACTGCTGTATGATATATGAGAATGTTGTTAAGAATAAATTCTATGTTAGCTGAACTTACTGTTGTAATCATTGCATTACATGTGATATATATGTCAAATCATTATGCTGTACAACCTAAACTCATACAGTGTTGTACATCAATTATATCACAATAAAACTGGGGAAAAAATCTCTTTTTGTGTTAAAATTTCAAGGCCATTTATTTATTATTTATTCTCTGTGTATTATTATGTAAACATTTGAGACCACAAGAATATTCTACCCATCTTCTTTATTGATTCCTTCTTTTTTCATCCACCATTGAAAATAATTTATAATTTCTATTTTAACTTCAACTATATATTTTCACTCAGTTAAATTTCCTTTTAAAGTCTACTTGACTAAGAATCTTCACAAAACATTCTTTATCTTTACACCTCCACTTGCTAGGAATCCTGAATTTTGGTATCATAAGCCTAATAGAGGAAATGTTCTCTTTTTCTAATCTATGGAACAAATTTTTAAAATCCCACATTTTCTCTCTTTTTTCCAAAATAATGTACTTCAACGTAGAGAAGAGATTAAAACAATACCTTTGCCCTTAAAACTCTGAGTTTCCTATAAAGGATTTTTGAAGAAACTGGAAATAGATTCCAGAATTATATTCAAGAAGGTTATGTAATGAAAGCATTCTTTTGACTACACTGGGCCCTAACAAATGACAGTGTTTAAACCAAGATTTTTATTGATTAAAGGTAGTTTTTGAAATTTGAGTCTTAGTTTCATGTTCCTGAAATACCTAAGATTAAAGAAGTCTCTGCTCCTTCAAGACATAGGGGAGTTAACTTTGCTCACATCTGTTTCTTCAGTTTTCTGCATCTCACTGTCCCTTTGCTTCTTTGGATATTTTCAATGAAATTTAAACTTACATTAAAAATTCAAAAAGTGCTAAGGGAAAAAAATGAACTATAAGTATCTATCTTCAAAGGACAGAAGGCAATAAAAGTTAGGGAAATAAGATATGTTTAGTATCCTATTTTATGACAACCAAAAATTATATGAGAGAAATGAAAATGAAGTAAGGTATTTTTATTAAAATTGGTTAAAATTTTACACATGAATTCCAACCTGTTATTAAAATTTTCTGAGCCAGACAGAAAATTTAATTCAGACAAGGAACAGCACTCAGTGACAGTGACATTTCCTGACAGAGCAATTCTTTGCATATCAGCAGGGCTAATTATATTCAGTCTGACAGCAGCAGTTTAACCCATTCACCAGAGGAAAGTGCCTCCTTTAAGACCATTGATCTAAGCATTCATTTGGATGCCAATCTAGTTTGGCAATATATATTTAAAATGTACAATGAATGTTCAATGCCTAATGTATGAATAATTAACATGATTCCCATTAATGCTATAGAATGGTTAGTGTGTGTGTCGTGTATGTGTGTGGAGGGGGTGGGTAAGTGAAAGTATGAGGTATGCTCATTTGGGAGCCACATATAAAACCCCATTAAACAATTCAGATATTCTCTCAGGCACCATACAAAATAGTTACAAGATAAGCCTTTTACCTCATAGGTGATATTTTGCTAATCCCAGACAAAGCATATACTATCAAAGGTTGTTAATTTTTCATTGACGGTATCACATATACAAGACACAAAGCCAAGTAGAGATTATTCAGGCAAAAATAGATTGTGTAACTGAAAATATCAAGATTGGATGTTTAGCATGATGAAATCAAAAGTTAACTTTTACACTTTACAACTCCTCTCTATCAAATGACCACTGTACTTCCCTCTGCATCCCATCTTCTACATACACAATGATACCTTCCAGGGATCAAATATCTGGTTCAGTGTGTGTGAAAAACAAAAATCTGCAAACTTCACTTTGCTTCAAAAGTGGGACAAATTAAAAGGGAGCACAAAGAGTACATTTTCCTTTAAAGATAAAAATGGGCAAACAGGAATGCTTGACACTAAGCATTTCCTTAGGGATATATTTAGTGGAATGCTTTACATAAAATGACTCTTCAGCCTCTGTCATTTCAAAGAATGACCTATCTTATAGCCAATGGATAGCATATGTGTTTTTGAGTGAAGTCCACAGTTTAATAGGCAACTAAGAAGAGTGGTTTATAGAGCCACCGGACATTATTAATTTTTTTAATGTTTATTATATTACAGTCAGTTAAGAACACCAGATATCATTATTTGTACTGGTAAGGGTAGAAGGCTCATGAATGAAATGGGAAGATAGACATATTTTAGCTTGTAGTTATGGAGATGACACAGCTGAGGCTACTAATTCATGTAGGTTACCCAATATAAGAAACAACTAAGAAAGCTTTCTCAGATCAACTTCACCAGCCTACTCATACATAGGCAAATTTGGAAGAAAGTTTTGGAAGGCAAATTTTTCCAAGTAAGTTTTCATCTTCAGTTACAGACCTTTTAGTCAGGACTAAGAGAATTCCATCAGCTTTTATAAAGAAGTTATATTCCAAGTACGATGCTATGAGATAGAGAGAGGCAAGAACATACTAAAGAAAATATTTTTTCTCAAAGAATTTACAATTAATTTCAGCATTGGTAGCTACAAATATGGATAGAGAAAATAACTTAATGATGTAGATTGTTTTAGTATAAATAATAGTAATACATGTGGCATCAGAGAAATTAAGGTAGAGTCCTAGAGGCTTATTGTAATATTTTTGTTTCTTTTTTGTTTGTCTTTATCTGTTAATTTTTCATATCATTGTATGTTTGGTTTATTTTAATTGGCATTGCATATTTAAAAAATGGGACAACACAGACAGAACTTACTCTCAGCTCTATATTTTTGATAATAAATAATATTCATGCATTCTAAGAATACATACACATTAATTTTACAATAAAATGGCAAATTATGCTTCAAATATAGGTGAGTGGGGAGTAGATGAGTGGTACTGAAGAGAAATACTTTTTAATTATTAAGAGAGTTTATAGTTGTAGTAACAATAATCCCATTCATTTATATGACATTTTATGGTTTCAAAGATTATTTTCTTATATATTCTCTTATTTTATTCTTAAAACAATATTCTGAAGATAGCATTAAAATTATCATTATGTTTGTTTTATACAAAACAGTAAATGTAGCCAAATGCTTGATTATTAACTAACTCACTGTGTGTCAACTATTCTGGAAAACAATAAATGATAGTTGTGACCATCTGTGAGTGTAATGGTAAGAAGGAAATTATATATAAAAATTGAAAGAGAGACATACAATGAGGGATGAATGCAGAGAAGGTTTAGCTCCTAAATCTGTAAAGATATTCAAGTTGAAACACCCAGAATAAGCATTATGGAAAATTCTAAAGGAAACACATTACCAGCTAGGTTTTAGGGGAAATCATAAAAAAAAAAAGAATCAAAAATTCTTTTGAACTGAATCAATAACAAAGAGTAAGATGTACTCTTCAACTGCAAAGGTAGTATAATTCTTAGACCTGAACAAGAGAGGCCTCTCTGCAGTGAGCCAAGAATCTATGTGCCACATAGAGCTCGGGCCCTCTCATCTGCTCATGCCTCCAAAATTCTTACAAAATGGTCCCAAGCACATTTGAGGACATGTTCAGGCCTCTTTCTTGAGTTCAGTTTCCCTGGGGGTAATTGCTTGCAGATGAAAGTGTGGACAGATCTTGTATGTGTAGGTTGAAGTGTTTGTACATATGTGTATAGGTAGTTGTCTGGTGCAGACAAATCTAGGAGTGGGAAGAAGGCAGACAACTCTGAGGGGCCCAGAAATTCTAAATTTGAACCCGGATTTTCAGGCTGTTTTAAAGTCATATTTGTGTAGGATCAAAAGAGTGCTTTCACAGTCTGTCAACTCCAATTAACATTTAGGTGTTAAATCATATAGTATGGGGATGTCCAATTGTATGTAATCTTTCATCAGAGTCCAAAAATGTTAGGGGTTCATCCATTCAAAGAGAATCATCATTAAACCAAAATAAGCAGAGTTGAATTAAAATCGAAGATAAAATCTTAACTGTTTCAAAATAAGTTTAAGTCTCCTGGTCCAAAAACATGGTGTATTTTAACCTATAATGATAATTGTGATTGCTTAAACTGATGTTTATTTTTAAGAAATCATTGTAAACAAAGAGATGACAGAGGAGTGGAGCTGGGCAAATAGGTTTGTGATTTCAAATATGAAAATAAAGTGTCAAAAACTCTAGACAAATTCTGACCCCTGGAGATATTTAAACAGATTCTTCAGAGTACTCAGAAAATAAAGCAGTACCCAATAATGGTTAGCTAGTGTTCTCAGGACAAAAATTATCAGAAGTGAAATGAATTTTCCTTTAGGGCTTGCTAAAATGGTTCATTTAACATAAATTCGGAAAAGTAGTTAGGACAGTTTCTCGTGATATTCTATCATAGATAAATGAGAAGAATTATACAAGATGATAGTAAAGATAAGATGATTTGTATCTGCTTGAGCAACCCAACTAATGAGTTCATTAACGGTGGGCCATGGAACTGAGAGATTTAATCCGATCTAGATTTTTATTGACAGCATATAAGGAAACATAGATTTTACATACTGGGTTTATGTCTGACTCCAAACTAAGAATAATTAGCCAATCAGTTAAATGATTGAAGCCAAACAAGACTAGAATAATGAACTGAAATTACAAATATGAAATTGAACCCTGGGACAAGGTGATCGAATGGGTCCAGGGGACAGTTTAAAATTAATGCTGCTTGTGAACAATTCAATTTTGTCTTTGGATTTTGCCAAATAAATATGATGTCTGACTGTTATTCTAGCCTTTAGTATGCTTCAGGTTTATGTTCACTTAGGGATTTTTGTTTTTATTAAAAAAAAGGAAGATTTGCATACTAGTTCCTGAAGTGTACATGAAGGGGACAGAAAGCATCTCCTCTTTAGATGGCTTATAGGACTATGTGACTCTCGCAGGAAGTGTGGGGAAGTATCAGCAGCTAGAAGAGTCTTTTAGTTCATTGAATATAGCTTTATTTCCTTTCTGAATATAAAACTGATATAACTAATTAGAAACAATATTCCAAACACTAAAGTTAACTGCAAAGAATAAAGTGAAAAAAAAAAAACCCTCCTGAAATCTCTTTACACAGAGATATAAGCTGATAATGTTTGCTGATCAGCATTCTGGATGTACCCTGCATATGTTTAATGAATGTGATCATTTTGTGCCTGCTGTTCAGAAACATATGCCATTTACAGGAAAGCCCTTGTGAAATTTAGGACAGAATTACTTTCACTTTAGGCCCTGAATTCCAAAGTTTATAGAGTGCATAAAACGTTGCAGAGTTCAGCAAAATCTGCAAAGGAGTCACAACAGGATATGGCATTTCCCTGAAGGCAACAACGTCAGAGGAATGCTTCATCCAAATGTCTTGCAGGAAACAACCTGCAAACCTGAACTAGACGGGAGATAAGCAGATTTGTATCAGGTAGTATGGGAGACACTATTTTGAATGAGACTTTATGTTGAGGCTGTCTTGTGTATCTTTTTTATGGGGGCAGGCAGTGTTTGGATACTTAATATTAATGTTGATATTGTTTGTACCCAGAGGCTAAGTGGGACCTAGCATACTTTGATTTCACTAGTAAGTGACTGCTTTGGCCTCAGACTCTGATGGGGAATGCTTTCCTTGGTAAACTAAGCTAGACTATGTAAGGATTGAAAAAATTCTTTTTCTTAGACTAAAGGCTGGCCTAAGCAGAAGGAGCTATGCTGACTACTTTCCCCTTCGCCCACCTTAGCTCACACTGGCTTCCTGATGGGAGAGAAAAGTTATGAAGGAGACAGGAAGAGAGGAGGATAGAAAGAAGGTATAGCCTGAGGAGCAGGAAGATACTGGGAGGGATCTCTTATCACACCAGCTGTATAGGGAAGTTCCTCAAAAGAAAAGCAAACCAGAAAGAGGGAATCATAAGGAATATGCCTCACAACAGTACAACATAACTTCTCCTTTTGAATACTGGGGTCTCTATCCCCTTGCACTATGGTTCAAAAGGGTTACTCTAGTCACACAAGAGTAAGAGGCAGATCTGGAATGTGAACTCAGGCAGACCTGACCCCATGGCATGTGGTACTCACTGTGCCTTTTCTCTCCTCCCATCTTCCCAACGTTTTTATTTAAGATCCACTTAAATATACTAGATGCAACAGTACAGGGTTTATAGTTGATGTACCTAAAATTGACTCTTAAGAGAAGATAAAATAAAATGGCTTTGTATTTATATTTAATTCTTAAGAATTTCAGATTTTAAGAAAAGATACTAAAAGGAAATGATTGCTTTTAGGAATTCAGTCATTCTCAGAGAATATTATAATCACACTAATTCTCTCTTTCCCTCCCTCTTTCTCTCGTGTGTGTGTGTGTGTGTGTGTACATGTGTGTATAAATATGTGTATGTGTGTATAAATATGTTCCAAGGTATTATTTTTTCTCAGTTTGGAAGCTAAAATCTAATTTATATGTAGAATTTGAGGCTATAATCTAATTATATATTATACATAGTATATATGTGTGTATACATATATGTGTATATCCATGTATATATAATCTTAGAATATTATTTTACCAGAGATAAAATACCAAAAGTACATTCAGATGAAGACACAAATTCACTTCTTTGGTATGTATACACATCAAATCTTAAATATCTTTAAATTATTGAAGTTTGAAAATATTTTTAATAATTTAATTTATTCATTAGATTCAATTTTCAGATTAATTCATTCTTTCAAACCCACACTCTTTGGAATTTAAAAATGTTCACTGACAAATTCAGGTATATTTGGCACCTTATCTTTGCTTAAAGATATAGTTTGATGATTCAAATGGATATTTTTCACATTAATAAATAGAAACCAAACTAAAACTTATAAAAGATGTTTTCTTACTATTCTCTCCCATATTAGATGTGTAATGGAATTTGAAGTTTCTATAAATCTGGCCCTTTACATAAGTATAGGTTGACGTTTTCCTTCATCTGAACCCTGGTGTCATTTCTCATGTAAAATGCCTAACAAATGGAAGAATGACCCATTTTCCTTACATGTTATGGATATTGCTTGTTTTCTTTTAAAAAGTGGAAGGTTAATACTTCTGATGAGTCCACAGATTCTTCTGAGAAGTGAAATTTATTTTTAGTAGTTTAGAGTTGGAAACAAAATTCTTGCCAAGATGTTTGTTAGGCCTTTACAAGTTAAGGTATAGTTCCAATGGAACCAGGTGTACGGATCTTCTTCATAGATTACGTGAGCATTTCATGGTTTACCCAGAGATGTGGTGAAGAGTCATTTCCTAATTCAATTAAGAAGTCTTCATTTTGAAACTTAGTTTTAAAAGAAAATGGCATTTTATATCATAAATTAGTATTCCATATTTCAAGTATTGATAATAAAATGAACCCATTCATCTTTTGTTTATGCCTATATATATATATATATATATATATATATATATATATATATACTTTATGAAATTCAGAAGCATAGAATGGTTAACTTTTGCTTTTCTTACATATATTAATAATAGAAAAAATAAGCAGGATAATGATATTTGAGGATAAACATTCCATTTTCATAAGAAATTTAAGTGGCTTTACTCAACAGATTTTGTGCTAGAGATAACTTATTTGAGTCATTTGTTTTAATTCCAAGAAAATAACATGCATTAGTAACAAGCTGAGGTTTTAAAAGAGCTTGTGTGTAACTGTCCTTAGAAAAAAATGAGTTGCTCAAGCTCAGTTATCTGACCACTGCAGACTATTACATTCTCCTATCAGCAATCAGCCTCTTTGTCCTCTACTACTACATCCAGACCAGGAGTGATCTAGGCAAGATTTGGACTAGTTCACCTTTCAAAAAAAATAAATCTTTCTGTCTACAAAAAAAGAATCTGACCAAACCTTTTTAAATTGCAGCAAATTTGCAAATAATATTACAATCAGAAGTGTTAATAATCTAATACAAAAAGAGATGGAAAGTGTTGGAATACAGGAAACTTAACTGATTATCTTTATGTAACAGACAGAATCTATGCATTCTCCCACTTTTTACTCCATAATAATCCTGTAATAGAAACTCCAATTCCCTGTTTTATGTATAAGCAATACCAGGTAGAGAAATTATACAATTTGCTCAAAGGCAATACCTGTTCAACCCCAAAGCAGTTTCACTCTTAAACCTGGGCTCTTTCTGAACTTTTTTTATGCAGCCTTTCCTTACCATGGAGAAGGTGCTTTGATCCTTTTTGAATAATCAGAATCCATAATGAGGCTTAAAATTGTAGTTTTGCTTCTGGATTTAACAAATTTACATTTATACTTGTCACCCTGGTTGTTTCAATTCTAACCATGACACATTAGAGTTGGATCCTTCTACTAAAACAAAGCCCACTTTGGTAGTGATATTGGTTTAAATGTTTATGCTTCTGGTTTTATTCATAATTGACCTGATTTTTTAACCTGTGTATGAAAGATTAAGTTGAGTTTAACTGTATAAAAAGGAAATACTATGAGCCTAGGTAACATGGTAAATGATTCTCCTCTCTCCCTAAAGACCAAATTCATATCTGTACCTCCCAGGGTACAGCTATTGGAATGTTTTCACTGCTTAATAACATTGGAGAGTGCATTATTGCACTAGTTAGAACTGGTATGGAAGAATGTTTTTATTTCATACCTAGGCTCGTACCACATAGAGTTTTTTGTTGTCATTGTTTATTTGTTTTTCGAACACTTTTTTTTAAATCCAGTGTTTCACAAAGTATAATCTATGGACAACCTGTATCAGAATGCTGCTGGCTTAATTAGTATTATTAATTTATTATTATTATTATTATTATTATTATTATTATATGTAAAAGAACTAAAATGGTCTACATAGAACAATTACCGATAGTCAAAATTTCTTTCATGAAAGTACATTAATTTTTCGGAAATATTTTTCTCCATTAAACTTACAGATAATTTTTAAAAAAACAAGCCACTCTATTAATATTTTACCCCTCCAAAACACTTTTTTCTTTCTTTTTTCCTTTTCTTCCTCATTCTCTTCCTCCTTTTCTTCTCTGTTCCTCTCTATTTCCTTCCTTTTCCTTCTTTTTTCCATCCTTCTTGTCTTGCTTTTTTTCTTCCTCATTCTTTCCTTCCTTCCTTTCTTTTTTTTTCCTTAAGAGCTCCTATTAACTCAGTCCATATCTTCATGTTAAGCATTATGATAGAAATGGCCACAAGTATACTAACCAGAATGGAAGTATTTTGTCTTTTTTTAATTAAATTGAGATTTTTTTTTTTACTTCTCAATTAATTTAAACACTGGCTTTGTGCTACTTCATTCATTCAACAAGTAGCAATGTCTCTTTTGTTCCTATGGCCATTATATAATATGATATATAGAGTTCTGTATAAAGAGCTATTGACAATAGTATGAGAATCGAAAGGAAGATTTAATGTAAATAAACCTGGTCTGCAAGGATTGAGAAAAACTTTATCAAAAAATTTGAATGTAAATCAATTATAATTTGATTACAACTTATATTCAACAGTCAATATTTCCTACTTTTATAAAATATAAAATGGTTATCTTATAATAAATCTAAAGAATGGATACATTTATTTATTATTTTTTATAACTTTACACATTTATTTTATATAAAGTTCTACAATTCTCCTTACCTGTTATAAAACAGGGTTTCACATTGGTCATACCTATCACTGATCTTATAAAATACATCATTAATGCCATTATTTATATCACATTTTAGTAAGTGACCAACTACTTTTAAAGAAGTTAAATTTAAAAGTTCATTAAATATGTAATCTAAGGTATGACTTAAACTTTAAAAAGTTTGTTGTGTTTTTTCTTCTAGTGCAGAGATGTTTTCCATGGAGCAAATTTAGAAAGATTTTTTAAATAGAATGATATTATTAGATTTTATCAACAAACTTATTTTTTCTTTCACTAAATGCATCTAACAGTTTAATCTCCAGAAAATACTGTGGATGAATTTCCAATGAGGCATTCAGCTGTTAAATATTTTCTATCTTGTTTTTGATAGAAACTTTAAATTAGAGTGAAAGATAGAGACAAGATCATCATATCACAGGTAGATTTTTCTGATCCCATACAAGTAAACTTGTTTATCTTGCCTAAAATGCTTTCATTTGCTATGATTCCATGTAAGTCTCTAAAACCTCATACTCATGTTTATGCAACTATGTGATGGTGAGCTTGTTTTCAGTCCTAGGCTATGATGTCTCTGGTGCCAAGATGGAACCAAGCCTTCCACTGTGGCTGCTTTCCACAGCCAAGGGTGGGGTGACTGTGGAAATTCATGGTGATCGACAATTCTAAAATGGACTTGTGTAACAGTTTTGCTTTCTCGATTATTTCATTCTTATCATGGATTCTACACTACACATACCATACACAGGGAACATCATCATCAAGAAGCAAGAAAGCCTGAAATGCCTGGCTTGTTTAAGATACTGCAGGTAATTCAGTACCGTGTAAGAAAAGAGAATGGAGGAAAGAAATAAACTCCAGATTCTCTGCTGTTCTGAATGCTATTGTACAGAGTTTTGGACATAGTCTTATAATTCAGAGGAAAAGAAAAGAATGAAAACCTCTCTCCATGTAGAAGTGATAAGATTGTGGTTGAAGACAATAAATAACTTTTCTTTTTACAACCCAATTAAATGATCTGCATGTACATAGAAGGGAAAATCCCATATTAGCCACCCCTCCTTATCACACTGATTCTAAGAAGCTAATATTATTCTCATTAACTCTTAATCCAATATCTTGGCTTTCACTGAATTCTTAACGTGTGCTCTGCATCTTCCTATCTAAAATGACTGTTCTTTTTCCTTGTGTTGCTTTGTTCCTTACCAGAAACTACCCAAATTCCAAGGTGCTAGTATGTGGCTGACATTTACTGAAGCTCTAAAAACTGAATAGGTAATTCAAACAGCAACTCTGAATTAAATATTACACATCACTATTCTGAAAATTCTTGTCTTGCCTCCACTCTTGGCCATATCTCTTCATTTTGGTGAGACTAGCTGTCTATCTAAGTCAATGTTTCTATTTTTTCATCTATAGTTTCCATCATTTAACACTAAATGCCTTTAATTTCTTAAGCAGAGCCTTTGAACTCTACCTATTATACCTTCCCCAAATTACAGCTAAGTGCTCTTTACATATCTAAAATTTCATTAGAGGCTTGAGTAAACAAGGTGCATCATTTAGAGTCTCTAATCTCTCATAACACAAATTGAACAAATTTACCACACATGTAGAGAATGTTGTATTTGATAGAGGTGACTTTGCACATAGTATGGAAAGAATGGTCTCTTCAATAAATAATGTTAAAGAAAGTGACTATGCATATGGAAAAAATTAAAATCTCTTATTTATACCATGTGCAACTTTGATTTGTGATGAACCAAATTCTTTAGAGAGAAAGACAAATATTTTAAATTCTTAGAAGAATACATAGATTATCTTTATGATCTTGATGCATAAAAACATTTCATAAACAAGATACCAAAAAAGTAACCATCAAGAAATATATTAACAAAACCAAATATGACATTTAAGACTTCTCACATTATTAGAAAACTGGAGAAATATTTGCCACACATATAAATTACAAAAGATTGCTATCTATAATAATATTAAAAACTCCCTACAAAAGAATAAGTAAAAAGCAAACAATCTAATTTAAATATAGACAAAAGAAATTAATAGGCATTTTAATGAAAGAAAACACAACTGGAAAATCAATATATGAAAAAATGCTCAACTTCATTAGTAATAAGGGCAACGCAAATTAAGACCCCAATAATATAAACATTTTAGCCTATTTTACTAACAATATTTTTAAAATATGGCAATATAAAGTGTCTGTAAAGATGCAGAACATTGGATTTCAAACACTACTGGTGAGAGTGTAAATTGATATAAACAGTTTGGAAAGCATTTTCTTATTTCCACGTAAAATGCACAGATAACAACAGGTCTTGGAAAAAATTGCACATCTGTACCAACAGGCATACACAAGAATGTTTATAGCTGCTTTGTTAGCAATAGCAGAGGACCAGAAACAAATAAGGAAATGGACTCTAATTATGATATCCACTTGCATGAATGTCAGACATTATATTTAATGTAGAAAAAAATAAAAAGACCTCCTACCATGTGATACAATTTTTATAAAATTCAAAACTGAACAAAATTAAACATTTGTTTACATATATCCATACATACACACACATACATACATACATACATACATACATACATACATACGTACATACATACACACACAGGTGAAATATATACATAGCTGAATGCAATGTAGAAAAGCCAGGGCATATAGAAACAAACTTTGTTAATAACCTCAGGGGTATATAAAGGGAGTTGCAATTGTGTTGGAAATGTTATGTGGTCTGTTTCATTACTTAGTGTTAGCTTCACACTGCTTGTTTCACTGTTACATTTAATAATTACATTTATGTTATATATGCCATAGTCTGAGAGAATTTCTTCCTTTGGGTTCCCAAAGAACACTGTACTCCTCACAACACCCCAGGAGAGGAAGAGAGACTGATAATATAATTTAATATTTTCCTAGTCTTGAAACCCTTTGCCTTAGCATAGATCTCGTTCTTTAGGGTTATTTAATATTTATTTTTAAATAAACTAATGATGAGAAAAGTGAAGGTAGCACAACTTTCTACTGGGAAATCATTTCTGAATGAAGAAAATTTAATCCCACCGTTTTAATATTATTCTCAGTTTTGCTTGATTATTTTCTTGCCTTATACAAGACAAAATAATAGATTACAAAGCTATTTTGGTCAAACATTTAACAATAACCATATGGAAGGTGACAAAGTAAACATTTAAATACAATTTTTAAATTTTGTATTAAGCAATATCATTGCTATGTCCTAAGAGGCAATAAAAAAAAGATTTGCAACCATGCTATATTCATTCTATGTTTAAAAATAAAGCAAAATGGTTATTTTTTCTCTAAAAGAAACTCACTGAAAAAATTAATTGAATTTCAACTTATCCAGTATGTTTGTTCCTAAACTTGTTCCTGTTGGCCTGAAAACTTCATTGTTTGGCAATGAACAATTAAAAATATTAAATTCAGGCAATGCTTTGGATCATATTTGGAGACATGGCAGAGAGCACAGACTTGCCTTACAAGTAAGTAAGATAGAGGTGTGGATTCACTCAAAAGAAAACCCAGCTTTCAGGATATAGTTCCCAATACACGGCTTTTGAGGAAAACAGTGGGGCGTGGGTCTGATAATATTACATAATTATCCATTAAAAAAATACCTTCAATTACAAGGAAACAAGAATGAGAACATCTAGGCCACATAAAAGGTAAATTTATAATTGAGAATATGTATCACTTAAAGGAGAGGAAATAATTATTTCTTACCACAACAGAGTTAACTAAATTTTTACTGCTAGACTGGCAGAAATCTTGGAGAAAATCAGAAATAAAACTGTATTCCTCTTTAACTTTAATAACTTCGTCATTATCTAAATTCTTTTTAGTGAAGTATATTTCGTATACCTATACTTAAACAGAACCTTACACTTTTCTTCTGAAACAGAGTGACATTACACCATAGTAGTGGTTTAAAAGCAAGGCTTCTGGACTACACCTTCCATTTGACTTTACTCCACCCATTACTACCTATGCAATCTTGGACAAGTTACTTACCCTCTCTAAGCTTCCGTTTTATTATCTGTGAAATGGTATATAGAAAACAGTTAAGCAATGTTAGTTACTATATTCAGCCTGCACTTACAGTAACATTACCATCTCACCTGAAATTTTAGTGGTTTTGTTAACAAAACAATTACTTTTATAGTTAGGAAACCAGAGCAAGCGATTCAATTTTATTATTGATCATGATTCAGCAACTTTTTGTTGAGTACCTACTATAAGTCAGGAACTAAACAAGAATAAAATCTGGCAATCTGAAAGTTTTCTTATAGTCTATATGCAGTATTTAATGCTGAATTTTGATACAGAAATTATTGCATTTTCAGAAAAAGGGAATTTACTTGTGGAAAATTTTATACCTTGCTATAGAAAAAGATTAAAAGAAACAATAAGAATGTCATGTCTATACACCACTCTCATAATTCATCTCTGAGTCACTATAAAATAATATATCAATCTTAAGTATCAGAACTTAACCTTTAGAGAGTTTCTTTCTATTTTCATGATTAATAGACCTAGCAATTTGAGAATGTTTTAAGGAAATTTCTTTACCTGTTTCTTATCTCTTGCACGAGGGCATTTAAACTCCTTCATATGTCATACATAGTTTCTTAAGGGTCTAGTCCTGCCTACCATTTTAATAATTTTTTCCCTATTTTCTGCACTGTACATTCCAAATTCAAACAGAACTTGTGTTGCTTCTGCAGCTTCGATGTGTTTACTTCCATATAGCATTCGCCCTGCTGGAACTGCATCTGGGTTTACTTATATATTTGTGAATTCTTAGATTTCATACTTCTAACTATGTTGAGATATTTTGTTCTTACTATCCCACATCCCAGATATTGCTCACTCTGTTTTCTCTACTTTTGTATCCTGTAAGTACTCTTATTGTTGCAATTATCATCAAGTTTTACAATCATTTATTTTGATATTTCTCCAGCTAATTAATGTCTCTAAAAAGCTGAGTCCATGTTCTATTCACATTTGTATATTCAGACCATATCTCTTTCATGTAGGAGGTACACAATAAATGTTAATGAAATTAAAATAGTGTTTAAAGATCCTTAAAATTAAATTTAAAATGTGCATAAAAGGCAGTATTTTCTGACCATTTGCTTGACGATTAATTGATTACTTCATTAATTGATTCAATAAATATTTAGTGAGCATCTACCATTTGTGAAACATTGTGTCATTTTTAAGACAGATGAGTCCTTGTTTTCATGATGTTTACATGTGAATGTTAAGAAATAAACAAACATATAAGGTAATTCCATATAGTGATAAGGGATAAGAAGAGAATAAACAAAGCTAGGAGTAGGGCATAACAACATTACATATAGTGGCAGGGAAGACTTCAAGGGAGAGATATTTTATCCGAGACCATAGTATTGAAAAATAGTGAAGGTGAGGAACAACGGACTTGAAACCAGAGGAAACAACTGAGAAAAGATCCTGAAGTGAGGCTAAGCTTAGGTTGAACAAATAGAGAAAAAAAACAATGTTGTTAGATTTTAGGACACAAGGAGACAGAGGTCTAAAATAAGAATTCAAAGAAGTCAGTAGGAGAAAATCATGAAGAACTTGTTTTGTTTATGACAGAGTTTGGATTTTATTCCTAGTGCATGGGGAATCCATTTCAGGGTTTAAAGACACAGTCTGATCTAGTTTAAACCTTTGAAAGATATATTTGTTTGTTGTGTAGAGAAAGGACCATAGGAAAGCAAATATGCAGGTAGGACAAAATAAGAAATCAAGAAATGAAGCTAGTTTTGAGTAAGAACAGTTGGAGATAAAAGTAGATGGATATGTGATATACTTGGGAAGATGATGGACCAAGTGTGGAGGGTGAAAGAAGAAGAAGAATCGAGATTGGTTTGGGGCTTGAACAATTAGGTAGTTGGAAAAAGCATTAACTAAAATAGAAAACACTAGAAAAAAATAGCCCCAGATGGCAAATCAAAACTTCTGTTCTTGACATATTAAATTTGGGATGCCTGTTAGACAAGCCGAGATGTAAAATACACAGAATTCAGGGAGAGAGGTCAGTTCTCTAGATGTTCATTTATGTGTTAGCATATTATAGATGCCATTTAAAGGCAAAAGATTGGATGAAATTGCATGGCATGAATGACATGATTTTTAGTGTGTGGTGCTTTGAAATCCTAGAATTCGTGCTCATTTTATTGGTAAGTAACCAATTTATTCAGCCATTCAGTAACTGGATGCTTACCATATGCCACATACTGGTGATGTAACAGTGAACAATACTAATTCCTCTGCCCCTAAAGAGCTTAGATTCTCTTGAGGAAGGTAATAAGAAAACAAATAGCTAAATATAAAAATTTATGCCTGTGTGCTAAAGGAAAGTGAGAAAAAGAGCTTGAGAATAACAGGGTACTATTTTAGTTAAGGTTATTAGGAAAAGCCTCCTGAAGAGGTGACATTTCTCATGTAGGCAAATATAGATATTAGATATTTCTAATGTTTTACATTTATCTTCATTACAAGGTCCTCTAACTCTACTGGACAAAAGAAAAGATAACTTTATGTTCATATCTGAGATAATTCCTAAACAGTTGGCATTACTTGGATTTATCATTCATTTATTTGGCATATTTTGTCTTAATGTGAGATTTGTAGACTGACACAGTCTAAAAACACGAAGAGAAAATTCTGATACAATGTGAATTAATGTCTACTCTATAAAATCACTCTTTATTAAATAATAATCTTTTCTTTTTATGAATTTTTATTTTAGTAGTATTTCTCCAAAAACTAAGCATTTTTAGCTTACATAACATAGTAATTTATGTGTATTTATAAGCTCTTTTCTTAGACTGTGAAGGGAGAGTTCATGACTGAGTCATATCAGTACCCCTAACACATCTAGAATAGTATCTAGCATATGGTAACTACTCAATGAGTGAATGAACTATATAAATTATGAAAAGTCTTTAAGTAGCAGATTACATTTTTATTTTATTCTGTAAAGCACAGATTAATTATATGGGAAGTAACCATTGATCAAATATCTTTTTGGGTTTTTTAAAAAACTTAATCTACCTATAATCTTTCATCTATGATAATATCAGCTATGAATGACAGATGAGGTGTTTCAACAAAAGATTCTAAAAGAGATTTTTTAGGAATTGCGGGGTTGAAGTTCAACATCTATAAGGCTCACCTGGGAGAGTCTTTTTCATCTTTCCAAGTTCCTCTTCTCTTCTCCCCTACCAATAAAACAAAAGATAACGCTTTTAATATATGCTACACCTCATCCCATTGTGTTTCTTTGCTTTCTTGAGCCACTGTTCCTGATAGAAGTATTCCCTATCATTCAGCTGTTTAGGGTTGAAGCGAGAATGTTGAGAGATACATTGTAAATTATATCTAAGTAACTGACTTATTGTTGCAAAATTATTGTTCATGCCAGGTGACACTTAAATAAACAGTAGTACCATGATAAATAATCTGATTTTAGGAAATTATCACTGCCAAAAAAAAAATGTCTTGGAGTTCAGTTATTGGTCAAATGCTTTTTCCATATTTTCTTGGTAACATCAATGTTAACATCACCAGGTAAACCATTTCAGGAGTAATAAACATTATTTGTTACAATTAAAAGCTGATAAATTGGGAGGCAACAGAGTTCAGTCAACTGTGAACATGAAGACAGTTACACTAGTTGCATTCTATATTTCTCATAAAGTCTTGGTGAACACCCAAACATCTGACATGATTAGAGAACGTAAACAGTGTATTAAAAGTTACAGTGTATTAAGCCTAAGAAATGAGATAGAACTAGAACTAAATTTTGTCCATTTTGAAAAAATAATATATTTTCATAGCTTTTCTTCTTTTTTTTCAGACTATATGCTTAATGGAGCACTTATTCTTTGTTCAAACTTTTTTCTTTTTATGATATGATTGATATTACTTCCTCATATTTTCTGTGGCATACCATTGCAAATGTAAACACATAATGATACTTCGTCAAAATTCCATATTGTATTAAAGATCGTTGTTTTCCAGTACTTCTGAAACCTAAATGGTACAGACTATTGAATAAGATTTACTGTTAACAAATCAGTGAGATTTCATATTGCTCATTACACTAAGTATTTTACCTGAAATTTTACTCAGAGAAGTATCTTTGTCAAGTTTTGATGTTTTTCCATAACATTTTTCTATGTGTCATTTTCCATATTGCCTTCCTGTATCCCTTCAAATGATGTCACTGTCCCCTCTATTATGATCCATTCTTTTTTTAAATATTTTTTTTATTTTTAAATTACATTATATACAATAGTATATTAGTTTCAGGTATAAAAAATGATGATTAGACATTTATATCTAGTACCCATCTGACACCATACTTAGTTATTACAATATCATTGACTATATTCTTTATGTTATACTTTACATCCCCATGACTACTTATAACTAAAAATTTGTACTTCATGATCCTTACTCCTTTTTCACCCACTCCCTTAATACCTCTCCCATTTAGCAACCAACAAAATGTTCTCTATATCTTTGTTTATTCCTGTTTTGTTCATTTATTTTCTTCTTTAGATTACACTTATAAATGAAATCATATGGCATTGGTCTTTCTAACTTACTCCACTCAGCAAAATACACTTTGGTCCACCTATGTTCTTGCAGATGGAAAGATTTATTTTTTTTATGGCTGAGTAATATTTCATTGCATATATGTATCATCTCTTCTTTATTCATCTATTTACTGATAAAAACCAAGGTTGCCTCTATATCTTGGCTATTGTAAATCATGCTAAAATGAACATATCTATTCAAATGTCTCTTCGAAGTCATATTTCGGTTTCTACAGAAAATTATCAAGTGAAATTACTAGGTCATTCTTAGTCTTTTGTTATAGCCTTTTTCTAAATTAATTATTTTTATGGTGACATTAGTTAATGAAATCCAGTAAGTTTCAGCTGTACATTTTGACATTAAAGCATATATACATTTACACTGTATGTTCACCTCCGATAGTTAGATTTCTTTCTGTCACCACATAGTTGACACCCTCACCCCACCCCCTACCCTCTGGAAACCACTAGTCTACAGTCCATCTCCATTGACTCTGTTTGACCTGTTCATTTGTTGCTTTTAGGTTTATATCCCACATATAACTGATATCGAATTTTTCTGTCTGGCTTATTTCACTTCGCATGATTATCTCGAGTTCCATCCATGTTGTCGCAAATGGCAGTATTTCATGTCTTGTTATGGCTGAGTAATATTCCATTATATATATGTACCATAGCTTTTTTATCCAGTCATATATTGTAGGACACTTCGGTTGCTTCCATGTCCTGGCCACTGTGAATAATGCTGCTGTAAACATCTCTTTGCCTAATTGACAGTTTCTTTTGCAAATATTTTTTCAGATATGGGGTTTCAAGTCTTTGGGGTAAATACTCTGTAGAGGGATTGCTAGATCATATAGTAGATCAATTTGTAGTTTTCTGAGGAACCTCCATATTTTGAGGAAACTGCTCTGTTTTCCATAGTGGTTATACCAATTTGCAGTACCACCAGCAGTATATGAGGGTTCTTTTTTCTCTGCATTCTCTTCAACACTTGTTACTTGTACTGTTAATAACAGCTATTCTGACAGGTGTGAGATATTATCTCATTGTGGTTTTCATTTACATATTCCTAAAAGCTAGCAGTGTTGAGCATCTTTTTATATGTTTCTTGGCCATTTGGATGTCTTCTTGGGAGAAGTGTCTGTTCAAATCCTCTGCTCATTTTTTAATAGTATTGTTTGGGTTTTGTTGTTGTTGTTGTTACTGAGTTGTATGAGTTCTTTGCATATTTTGGATATTAGGCCCTTATTGGGGGTGCTTTTTGCAAATATGTTTCTTTTACTATGCAAAAGCTTTTTAGTTTGATTAGTCCCATTCATTTATTTTTGCTTTTACTTTCCTTGCCTTGAGGTCAAATTCATAAAATTCTCTTTAAGTCCAAGATCTATGAATTTAGTTTCTATGTTTTCTTCTATATAATTTATTGTTTTAGGTATTATATTCAAGTTGTTAATTTATGTTAAGTTAATTTTGGTTATGGTGATAGATAACAGTCTAGTTTAATCCTTTTGCACATGGCTTTTCAGTTTTCCCAGAACCATTTATTGAAGAGGCTTTCCTTTCTCCACTGTATGTTTTTGGCTTTTTTGTCAAAAAATATTTGCCCACACAAACATGGGTTTACTTCTGGACTCTCAGTTCTGTACCGCTGGTCTGTATGTCTGTATTTCTGCCAATACCATGCTTTTTGATTATTGTTACCTTGTAGTATAATTTGAAGTTGGGCAGAGTGTTACCTCTAGACTTGTTGTTTTTTCCCAGGATGGCTTTGGTGATAAGGGGTCTTTTGTGCTTCCATACAAATCTGATGATTTTTTTGTTCTGTTTCTTTAAAAAATGCCAATGGGATTTTGATGGGGATTGCATTAAACCTGTATAATGCTTTAGGAAATAGGTTGAACTATATTGATTCTTCCAATCCAAGAACATGGATAATCATTCCATTTCTTTATGTCCTCAATTTCTTTTCATCGAGTCATTATACAGGTCCTTCACATGTTCTGTTAGGTAGGTTTACTCCTAGGTATTTTATTCATTTTTTTGCAATTGCAAATGGAATTATTTTTTTCACTTCTTTTTCTGACAATTCATTATTAGAGAATAGGAACACTATGGACTTTTGAACATTGATTTTGAATACAGAAACTTTACTGTATTTCTTTATTGTTTTTAGTAGTGTTCTTATGGAGTCTTTAGGGTTTTCTATTTAGAGAATCATTCCATCCATGAATAGGGACAATTTATCTTCTTCATTTCCTCTTTAGATGCATTTTCTATCTTTTTTATATCTGTGTTTTGACCATAAATGGGAGCTGCATCTTGTCACAAGCTTTTTCTTCATCTATTGATATGATTACATGTTTCTTATTTTTTAATTTGTTTATTTGGTATATCACATTAATTGATTTGGTATGTTGAACCATCCCTGTGCTCCTGGGATGAATCCCATTTTATCATTGTGTATAATCTTTTTAATATGTTGTATTCAATTTACTAGAACCTTTAAAAAGGATTTTTGCACCTATGTTCATGAGAGATATTGGTCTGCAATTTTCTTTTCTTGTGTTATCATTACCAGATTTTGGCATCAGAGTAATGTTAGCCTCATAAAATGACAGGATTTATTGTTTTCTCTTCAATTTTTTGGAAGAGTTTGAGAACAATAGACATTGAATCTTCTTTGAATGTTTGGTAGAATTCACTGGTGAAGCCATCTGGCCCCTGGACTTTTACTTTTTGGTAGGTTTTTGATGATTATTTCAATGCTGATTGATCTATTTAGATTTTCAAGTTCTTCATGATTCAGTCTAGGAAGGTCATATTTTTCTATGTACTGGTCCATTTCTTCCATGTTATTAAATTTGGTGTTATATACTTTGCATAGTTTTCTTGTATGATCCTTTGTATTTCTGCAGTGTCTCTCATAATTTCCCCTCTTTCTTTCCTGGTTTAGTTTATTTGTGTCCTTCTCTTTTTTCTTTAGTGAGTTTAGCCAGAGGTTTGTCAATTTTATTAAACTTCTCAAAAAAACCAGTTCTTTGTTGCATTTATTTTTTTATTGCTCCTTTTTTTCAATTTCATTTAAATCTGTTATTATTTTATTTTTTTCTTTCTGCTGACTGTAGGCTTCATTTGTTCTTCCTTTTCTAGTTTTTTAAGATGAACCGTTAGGTTTTTTTATTTAGGCTCGTTCTTTTTTTTTTTTTTTTGAGATAGACTTGTAATGATATGAACTTTTCTCTTATTATTTCTTTTGTCATGTCTCAAAAGTTTTAGTATGATGTACTATCATTATTGTTCATTTCTATGTATCTCTTGACCTCTCTTTTTATTTCTTCTCTGACCCAGTCATTCTTTAATAACATGTTGTTTTATCTCCATGTATTTGTGGTTCTTCCTGCTTTCTTTTTGCAATTGATCTCCAGCTTTAAAACATTATGATCAAAGAATATGGTTGGTATGATTTCAACTCTCTTATATTTGCTGAGGCTAGTTTTGTGTCCCTGTATATGGTCAATTCTTGAGAATGTTCCATGTGTACTAGAGAAGAATTTATAAACAGCTGTTTGTGCACGAAAGGCTCTATAAATGTCAATTATATCCAATTGAGTAAATGTTTCATTTAAGGATGTTATTTTCTTATTAATTTTATGTTTGGATGATCTGTTCATATCTGACATGGTGTAGTTAGGTACCCTACTACGATAGTGTTTTGGTCTATTTCTGCCTTTAGTTCTGTTAGTAATTGTTTTTTTTTATATTTCAGGGCTCCCTGATTGGTAGCATAGATATTAATAAATGTTATGTCTTCTTGGTGTGTGATTCTGTTTATCATTCTGAAGTGTCCCTAGTATCTGTCTTTACCTTTTTATTTTGAAGTATATTTTGATATTAGTACTGCTTCTCCTGCTTTTCTCTGAATGCCATTTGCTTGAAATATAATTTTCCACCCTTTGATTTTGAATCTTTATTTGTCTTTGGAACTGAGATGTGTGCTCTGAGGCAGCATGTGGTGCATTTTTTTTCATCCAATCTGCAACTGTGCCTTTATATTGGTGAGTTTCAGTTCATTTGCATTTAGGATGATAATTGAAATATGAAATTTCCTATAGCCATTTTATCTTTTGCTTCCTAATAGCTCAGTGTTTCCATTGCTTCCTTGTCTTTGTGTTTCTATCTGGGTTTGTTGTTGGTGTTGGTTGGTTGGATTTTCTGGGTTTTCCCTCTGATCCTTCTTATTTTATGTGATGTACTCAATTCTGAATCTTTGGCATGTGATTACCATTATAATAATGAAAGGATGGTTATATATATATATATATACACACACACACACACACACACACACACACACACACACACACACACACACACAGTAGTTCATTTTCTTCTGCGTGTACTTTATCTCCATTGTCCTTTGCGAAGTTAGATCTTTGAATCTTCCCTTTTTCTGTTATTGTTGTCTCAATTTGTACCTATGTCTGCTGAATGTTCATTGACTATCTTGCAATAGCAAATTTCTTATTGTTTAAGCTTATAATACCCTATACTTAATAAGGGTTGCACTACTCTGCTTCTGTCTGCCTGCTGGTCATCTTATTCATAGTTATGTATTTTTTTTGTCATTTTATTTTAGGTGGGCTGACTCCTTTCAGTATTTCTTGCAATGCAGGCTTCTTAGTAAAGAATTCTCTCAATTTTTTATGTCTGTAAAGGTCTTTATTTTTCCTTTATATCTAAAGGAGAGTTTGCCAGATGCATTATTCTTGGCTGGTAGTTTCTTTCATTTAATAGTTTGAATATTTGATTCCACTCCTTTATGGCTTGTAAGGTTTGTGCTGAGAAGTTCAATAATAATCTAAAGAATTTTCCTTTATATGTTACAATCTTCTTTTCTCTGGCTGCCCTGAGAATTTTGTCTTTGTCATTAGTTTTTGATAATTTTAATATATGTGTCTTGGAGAAGGTCTTTTTGGGTTAAGATAATTGAGTGTTCTGTTGACTTCTTGAATTCCAAGCTCCAGTTTATTCCTTAGATTTAGGAAATTCTCATCAACTATTTGTTTTAAAATGCTTTCTAATCCCTGCTCCTTTTCCTCCACTTCGAGAATGACTATTATTCTTATTTTTCCATTCCTGATGGTATCAGCTAGTTCTTGTATTTCTCTTTCATTATTTTCCATTCTTCAGTCTCTTTTTCCTTCTGAATTATTTTTAGATTTCTGTCTTTGATATCACTGATCCTTTCCTCCATTTGGTTGACTTTATTTCCCAAGCTTGCTATTTCATTTTTCATCTCTTTCAGTGTGTTCTTCATCTCCAGAAGTTTTATTTGGTTCTTTTTGAGTGTTTTAAATTCCTTGTTAAAAAACTCATCCTGCTAATCTAGTTGTTTTTTTTAACTCTTGGAATTATTAACATGAATTATTTTGAATGTCATTGAGCCTGTTCAGAAGTACCATCATGAATTCTCTGCCATTTAAGTCATGTATTCCTATGTCCTTAAGCTTATTTTTTGTAGATTTTTCTCTTTCTTTCTGAGCTGCCTTGTCACCTTGGTTGTTTGTGGTGTTTAATGGACTATTTCTCTGCCTGGGTATTAATGGAATTGTGTTCTGCTTATTTTTCCCCCTTAGAAAGAAGATTTATTATATAAACTTCTCCCTTTAGTCTGTTGCTAAGAAGGTATTTTTCTTTTGATTTCCAGTAGGTTGCATCTAAGCCTCTTGGATATTGCGTTATAAAAAGCCTTAATAATGCCTTTTTTTTTCCTTATAAATATTCAGTCATGCTCTTTACTCTCAGCCTCAATCCCTGTCAGTGTTAGTGATACTTTCGGTAGTGTTTGTTCAAATTCCCCTCAGGCTCCTCAGTGTTTGGTCTTGGATGATATGGTGGGGTGCCTCTGTGTTGAAGGATGGGGTTGCTATAGCTCAGCTTCACATTTTGCAAATGCAGCTGTTCAAAAATGTGCTGTTGCTTCTCTGCCATCTCACTTAGCTTTCTGCCCTGGTCCCTGGGCTCTACCATTGAGTGGAGCTCTCAAATCTCTCAGGCAGGTTTGTTTAGAGAAACTGCTGCAACTTCTCTTTTCCCCTTCCTGCGGAGAGTTCCAGCTACAAGAGGCAGCTTCTTTGTTACTTCCAATCTACCACCTAATTCCTGCGGACCAGACTTGTGGTAGCTCTTATGCACAAATCACTCACTCAGACATGCTTGTGTGCAGTTTTGGTGTTATTTATTGAGTTTTAGATGTTCAGCTTATTATTTCAAGGAGAGAGATTTGGGGACATCTTCTGACATCATTCACCCCAGCTTTTTTTTGGTTTCCATTTTCATGAAATATCTTTTTCTTTTTCTTTACCTTCAATGTCTGTGTTTCTTTCAATCTGAAGTGAGTCTCATAGGCAGCCTATGTAAGGGTCTTTATTCTTTATCTATTCAGCCACTCTATGTCTTTTGACTGGAGCATTTAATCCATTAACATTAAAGTAGTTATTTTTTGATATACTTATTGCTATTTTGTTATTTGTTATTATTCATATTTTTTATCTTTTTCTTCTTCTTCTTCTTAAAGAAATCTCTCTAGCATTCTTGTAATACTAGGTTGATGTCCATGAACTCCATTAGGTTCTTCTCGACTGTGCAGTTCTTTATCTGTTCTTCGATTCTAAATGATAGCTTAGCTGGTTAGAGTAATCTTGGATGCTAGTGCTGGGCATGGGCCTGCTCAACAAGAGGTACTGGGCATGCCAAGGCTAAATGATGCTTGTTTGGGTTTTGTGAACCTTTGAGTGATTTTAGGAAATTTCACAGTGTGAGCCAAGGCAGGCCATTTGTATGGATAAACCACTGGAAGCAGCTGACCTCTTCTTCCTCATAATTTATTAAAATAGTAGAGCTATTCTTGTTTCTTTCTCTAAAGTGGGGATAAACCTTGGCAAGGGACAGAGGTTCAGCTCTTGACCCCAAGTATCCAGAATAATTTTAGCAGGGGAGTCAGTAATTAGGTTTGTGAAATTAAACATTAAACTATTTTCTTTTTTATGTTTTCTATCTTCACTTTTATATATTCTATTTTTTGTTAAAATTATGAATTAATCTACTCTTTCCCAAAGTTCATTGAGCATCCTTATAATCAGTGTTTTGAACTCTGCATCATGCAAATTGTTTGTCTCCATTTTGTTTAGCTGTTTTTCAGAAACTTTGTCCTGTTTTTTATTTGAGAGCTGTTTGTTTCCATCTTTGGGGCTCTTACAAATAATACTTCTATGAACATCATATACAAAATTTTGTCTAAGCATATGTTTTTCTCTTGATTATATACTGAGAAGTAAATAGATGGATTATTCTTATACACTATTTTTTACTGAAAACCAACCAAATTACCATTGAATATGTATACATTTGTTGGAAGAGTATAATTAACTGATAATTTCATTAGAGAAGCAATAGCTCTTTTAGTCACCCTTAAAGGATATATGAATAGGAACCTGAAAACTTATTTCCAATCTGTTTTGCCCATAAATACAAAATAATTTTAAATTAAAGCAGTGTGATGGTATATCTATGTGTGAATTTCTTTTCAGTTCTTTATATCACCTTATATGTATATCATTTTATTTTTTTATGTATCTATGGTCAATTTTAAACTATAAAGAAAATAATCAAAAGACCACGTGTAAGGGGAGAAAGTAGCCTGAAAATCTGCATCTCTTACATGGGAGTTAAAAAATATACCCAAAGAAACAGACATTAGATTTACATATTAAACTATTTTCTTTATGCTTATATATTTTAATATTGTTTTAAAAATTGGAAAAATGTCAATGAAAAGTGTGGAAAATATATGGTCTTTTCTTAATTATAGTACATAAAAAGATAAATTAATGTTTTTAAAGACTAATTATATATGCAAATACACATAATATATTAAGCATAATAGAAAAATGACCCTCTATAAACAACAAATTGCGTAACAGCATTTTCCCAATTTTATAAAAAGCATATAGACAGAGAACATAAATATCTCAAAATACTAAAAGTGGTTATCCATAGTAACTTAGACATTCTCCTTCATGCATTACTTAGTTTTCTAAATTTTATACAATTATTGTGAATTACAGATATAATTAGAAAAAATGACTATAATTTAAAATTGTTCTTTTTATGCTTATTATCAAGACAATAATCAACTCAAAAAACTTGCATCATTTTTAAAAAGGTATTAACCAAATGCATATGGATAACATATAGATAAAGAGTGTTATGGATATTTATGACATAAAATAAAAATATTCAATTTTTTAGGAAAGGATAAAATGATATATTTCAAACTCAGAGCCTCAAGTTGCTGAAACACTATCTCCTAATGGTTCTCAATCAGATATGTGATTGTCATAACTTGGGGAACTAGATATTGCAAATGGCTTCTAGTTGGTAGGGATAATGGATGCAGCTTATTTCTCAAGGTTGAGAAATCCTGTTATAAATAATCTGTTTTTTAAAATAATCGATTATTTAATTAATTAACATGCCTTAAATGGGCATTAAAGATTTTAAAAAGCTTTTCTCAGACTCAGAATTCAGAAATGTAGTCTTAAGACTCTGAATGTTTTTGAACTTAAATAAATACATGATTCTATGATCAGAGCTGGTGTTATTGAAAGTTTCTATAATAAAAAACATCTCTAGATTTTGACATTGAATATTGTTTAATGAAAATAAGCTTTTTTTTATTCAAGTGATGACATAAATCTACTTTATTACACATCTACTAGAGGTTTTATATGGAAATTACATTCACAGAGCTATTCTGATATATTGTTGAATGAATAATAAGACTTTTTTGTATTAAAAATAGCAAACAAACTGACTACTAGCAAAGTATATAAAAATTTATTTTTGGAAAATTTATAGGTGCTAATAAAGTATGACAAAACTATTTACTATAAGGAATTAAGATAACTGAAAAAAATAACACATAGTGAGAATCTGTTGTGACCCATAACTAGAACACTGAAACTTATTGAACTTATTCTTTTTTGACAACAACTCTCTGCAAAGAATGGACTTGGCTCATTTTTTCAGCCTCATCTCTCACAGCAGTTCCCTTCACTTCCTGAGCTCTCTTTCAAGTTGGGAAAGGATAACCTCCCAAAAATGAAACCAAACAAGGCTTTTTACAGCATAGGGACTTTCTTTGCTCATGCTGTTTCTTCTTTGCATGACCAGATCTTGCTTATCTTGTTTAAGAAACAACTCCCAACTCTTTCTACCACTCTATACAGATTTCTCTCTACTAGTCTCCTTCTGGTGCAATTCTTTCTCTATCAAAATGCTTGAAATTTTTGATTTATTACTTTGTCTTATTTACTGTCTGATACTCTGACACCCAAGAGAGGAACTTCATCTATTCTGCTCACTATGGTTTATCCACTATGCATAAAGATGGTAGTATAAGGATTATTGGTTGAATGTCTGAATAATTTTGGAAAAGAGAGCAAAGTAATATGTTTAACATTTACTATGTATCATTTATTCAGCTGTATACTGATGGCTTATAAGTTAGAGACACAGAGTAATCTCTTCCTCCATGAAACTTAGAGTATAATGGGGAGATATCCAGGAACCCTGCTATAGGTGAGGTGCAGGGTTCTAGAGAAATACACAGTAGGAGCTGCTTGGGTTGTCAGAGGAAAAATTCTGAGAAACTTATATAAGCTTTAACATGAAGGATGAATATAAATTTTCTAGATGGAGGAAAGGTAGAGAATGTTCCAGGCAGAGGGAACTCTCCCAGATAACCTTTGAGACTAGATGCATGGAATTACCATTTGGTCCCATGAGGAACACAGGAAATATAGGCTCATATTCTGGGTATGTCTTCATGTTTAGTTTTGTGGAATTTAACTTTAGACATCAAGAGAGTGATATTCAATTGGAAGTTGGATGGGTCTGCATCTTAAGACAGAAGTCTGTGTTGGCTTCTGTAGGTTTGGGGAGTTGTCAAAGTACAGAGATGAGATTGGAAGTTATGCAGAAAGATTATATCTCTCAGAGACAGCACGCACACTGATAGAAAAAAAGGAACAAACAGAGGAAGAGGTACCAGTAAATACTGAGTTAAAGATGAATGTTTTAAGGCTGAGGTTAGGGGAGAGTTTCCAGGCCAAGTGAGTGGTGAGCCATACCAGCCACTCAGAGCTAGAGGTCACATACTTGAGAAACATCACTTAGGCATAGACTTTATACTTACAAAGTCAATATGATTATTAAAAAGGCAATATCATTTTTAGTGGTAGAGGCATAATTTCAGCCGTAATGATAAGATGAAGGACTAAGCAATACAGAACTAGAAGCAGTGAGCGTATGTAATTTTTTTCAAAGTTTAGTTGTGATAGAGACTGAGGAGAAAAGTCAGAAGTTATATAGGGTCATAAAGGGTTGTTTTTTAAATAGTGGAGAAAGTATCTCTTAGACTAGAGACAGCCAATGAACATGGAGAAGTTGAAAATGTAGGGGAAATAGGGGACATAATGAATAGAAAGAAGTCTCAAATGATATTGATTAAGCACTTTACAAATTTCCTAATGTATTCACATTGGTTAATTTGTTAAATGCTTACAATAATACTTTCACATAGGGTTTATTCTTTTTATTGTACACATATTAAAAATGAGACTCAGAACGTTTTAGTATTTTGCCCAGAGGCACACAGTTAAGAAATGTTAAAGCTGAGATTTGAAATCTTGTCTGTCTTTTTCTAAATTTCATGTTACTTCCCACTAAAAAATGCTGACAAGCTAACTGTTCTTCAAGCCTCTGTTCTCCAGCACTGGTAACATTCACTTACAAATTGGAGAACATTGAGGATAAAAAGAGAAACTGTCTTAGCTTATTTTAAGATACAGCATTTCACTGTTTGCTCCTAAAAAATTATCTGGATATCAGCAGTTGAAAATATTTCTCTAAATAGATTGAATCACACTGTGAATTCAACTCAAAGTGTGGTGAGCAGACTGACAATGTCACCTGGGAGCTTATTAGGAATGAATATTCATCGGCCTACCCCAGTCTTACTTGAAAGGTATCCTGGACTAATTTATATAAGACAATTCCCATGTGGTAAACATTAAGGAAACTATTATGAATTGATATGTATATTTAAAATGTCATAAATGCTTAAAGTTTAAAAAGTTTAAATAAAGTAAACGAAACAAATAGAATCACAAATTAAAGTCACTAATTAAACTTTTGAGAACTCAACAGTTTATTTTGGAATTGAAAGATAGCAACCTACTTATAAAAAAAAAAAAAGTCCTTTTATTCAGAGTTAATTACCCCTTTGGTAATTATGGCATAAACCAGTTAAAGAGCTTTAGAGTTTCTGAGAGCCAACTAGACTTTCTGGATTATTTTTTCTATTTCATTTTCTATCTCAGTGAGCAGATAATAGGTTTCTGGATTTAAGTTGATCATAAACTATATTTAGCATTAAGTCCTTAATTATTTAGCCATTTTAAGAAAAATAAATATCTATAAAACATGGTTATTTTATTTAGCATTAGCAAGATTTTAAAGGAAACCCAATTCAACTAAAGTCGAATGCACTAAAATAGCTGGGCCACTGGTGTGTTTCCAATATGCTATGTTAGTCCTCTAGCTATTACACATTTCTTATTTTAATCACTTCCATTTAAATATTGAAGTTTCAAGAAATCATGTGTATCAAAAATTATATTTTACTATGCCATATAAGACTGTCATTGTTCTAGTCTTCCCTTTATTTTCTTACTTTTTAGACATCTATTTTCATCCCTTCTTTCCATTTCTCCTCTCATTCAACATTTTTTATCCTCTGATCTATATTATTTCATTTTCATTTCTTTTTTTTTAATTTTATACAAAAAGAATCCCAGATGATTTTCAAAGATATATATACATAAGATAAGAGATGCTAATAATATGTTTGAAACCATTAAATATTAGAAAACAATAGTGTTTACACTAAATATTATATCACATCTTGGAATCTATTTTTCATATATAAAGTGCTCTTAATGAAATATTTTATTTGGTTAGCAGGAGACAAAATCAATTTTTACTTTAGTAGCCTGTATAGCCAATAGCTATTTCATTGATTCTATTTATATTATAGCTCTGTTTACTTTCTTTTATCATTTTATCTCTAGCCTTTCTGGAGTAACACTTTAAAAGGAGGAGTTTAACATCTTAAATGCTTGAAGGCAAATGATCTAGGGGACTGGGAGGAGAGTAATGAGGGCACTGCCATGTAAGCTTAGGCATTAGGAGTTTAGAAAATACCAAAATTATCGCTTCAATACATTTTTTAGTAAAAATCTCTTTATACATTCATATACATGGATAAAATTAAGTAGAAAAATAAATGTGATGGCTTTAGGAAAGAAGGGTAACCACTAATATATGAAAAGTAATATATTGAAATAGCCTAATTTGAATTGAGTATAGTAGATGGAGGGCTCCAGGCTGGAGTCTGGAAGCTACATCATCTCTTGTGTCCCACTGAAGCAAGAATGTGCCTGCCACATGTGTTCTGCTCTTTCTCGATTACCTGTAATTCAACTGTTCTCACTTTGGAAATCTAAGATCCCATTTCTTCTTTTCTGTTTTGTCTCAAATGACATATATACCAAACTTTGCCTCACTGTCTTTGGAATTGTCCTGCTTATGTGAATTCCCTATGCATGCAGATTAAAATTTGATTTTCTCCTGTCAATGTCTCTGTTAATTTGGTTATTAGCCCAATTAGAAAAACTTAAAAGTTAGGAGGAGCTTCTTTTTGGCCAGAATTGCCATCTCTTAGTAATTCACCAAAATGACCAACACAAAGGGAAAGAGGAGAGGCATCCACTATATATGTTCTCTAGGACTTTTAGAAAACGTGGAGATGTTCCTTTGGCCACATATGTGTAATCTACAAGAAAGGAGGTATAGTAGACATCAAGGAAATGGGCACTGTTCAAAAAGAAATGTTCCACAAATGTTACCATGGCAAAACTGAAAGAGTTTACAGTGTTATTCAGCATACAGTTGGCATTGCTGTAAAAAAAACAAGAGCAAGATTCTTGCCAGGAGAGTTAATGTACGTATTGAGCATTTTAAGTACTTTAAGAGTTGAGGTAGCTTCCTGAAATGTGTGAAGAAAAAATGATTAAAAAATGAAGGAAGTCAAAAAGAAAGGTACCTGGGTTCAGCTGAAGTGCCAACCTGCTCCACCCAGAGGAGCACACTTTGTGAGAATCAATGGAAAGGAACCTGAGCTGCTGGAGCCCATTCCCTACAACTTTATGGCATAATAGATTTTAAAATAAAATTAAATAACTCTAATTGAAAAAAAAAGATAGAAGTATTTTTTTTAGCCCCCACAATTATAGAACCCAGAATTCCACTTATAGGTACATACCTAAAAGAAATAAAAATATGCCTCTACATTAAAACTTGTATGTGAATGGGTCAAAATGTCAATTACCTGATGATAAATATAATTTGGTAATAAAAAGGAATGAAGAATTGATACATACTACAACATGGATGAAACTTCAAAACATTTTGCTAAGTGAAAGAAACCAGACACAAAAGTCTACATATTGTATGATTCCCTTTATATGAAATTTCTGAAAAGACAAATTTATAAAGTAGAAAGTAGATTGGTGGATGCCCAAGACAAAGAGAATATAGCAATTATTTTTATTTTTTTTATTATGATGACATTGATTAATGAAATTCAGTGCTTCAGGAGTACAATTCAACAGTAAGGCGTGTGTGTGTGTGTGTGTGTGTGTGTGTGTGTGTGTGTGTGTGTGTGTGTGTAGATAGATCGATAGATAGATAGATAGATAGATAGATAGATAGATAGATAGATAGATAGATTGCATTGTGTATTCATCCACCCATAGTTAGATTTCTTTCTGTTATACATATTCGATCCCTTTTATCCCATCTACCGACACCCTCACCCCATGCCCTGGTAACCACTAGTCTATTGTCTGTGTCCATGACTCTCTGTTTATCCTGTTACTTTGTTGCTTTTAGGTTTATATCCCACATATAAGTAATATAATATGATTTTCAAATTTTTCTGTCTGGCTTATTTCACTTTGTATGATTATCATGAGATCCATTCATGTTGTAAATGTCTTCTTATAGGTGAGTAATATTCCATTGTATAGATGTACCATAGCTTCTTTTTCTAACCATCTATCATAGGATACTTCAGTTGTTTCCGTGTCCTGACCACAATGAATAAAGCTGCTATAAACATCTTTCAAATAGATGTTTTCAAGTCTTTGGAGTAAATACCCAGTAGAGGGGATTGCTGGATCACATGGTAGATCAATTCTTAGTTTTGGAGGAACCTCTGTAGTTTGAGGAACCTCCACTGTTTTCCACAGTGGCTGTCCCAGTTTGCAGTTCCACCAGCAGTGTATAAGGGTTCCTTTTTCTCTACATCCTCTCCAACGTTTGTTAGTACTTGTCCTGCTGTTTATAGTTATTCTAACAGGTGTGAGATGGTATCTCATTGTGGTTTTGATTTGCATTTCTCTAATAGCTAGCGATATTCAGCATCCTTTCATATGTTTCTTAGCCATTTGGATGTCTTCTTGGGAGAAGTGTCTGTTCTGGTCCTCAGACCATTTTTTAATAGAATTGCTTGTTTTTTTTTTTTTGTTGTTGTTGTTCTTATTAAGTTGTGTAAGTTCTTTGCATATTTTGGATATTAGGCCCTTATCGGAGGTGTTGCTTGCAAATATATTTTCTCATTTGTATGTTTGCCTCTTTACCTTGTTGATGGTTTCTTTTGCTGAGCAGAAGCTTTTTATTGATGTAGTACCATTGATTTCTTTCTGCTTTTACTTCCCTTGCTTTTGAGATCAAATTCATAAAATTCTCTTTAAGTCCAAGGTCCTTAGTTCCTATGTTTTCTTTTATGAATTTTATTTTTTTAGGTCTTATATTCGGTTCCTTAATCTATTTTGAATTAATTTTGGAGTGTGATGATAGACAACAGTCTATTTTCATTCTTTTGCAGATGGCTTTCCAGTTTTCCCAGCACTATTTATTGAAGAGGCTTTCCTTTCTCTACTGTATGTTTTTGGCTTCTTTGTCAAAAATCATTTGCCCATGTAAACATGGGTTTACTTCTGACTTCTCAATTCTGTTCCACTGGTCCACATGTCTGTTTTTCTGCCAATACTATGCTGTTTTGTTTACTGTCACTTTGTAGTATAATTTAAAGTCAGGCAGAGTGATGCCTTCAGCCTCATTCTTTTTCTCAGGATGGCTTCAGTAATTAGGGGTCTTTTGTGCTTCCATATATATCTGCTGATTTTTTGTTCTATTTCTTTAAAAAGTGCCATTGGGATTTAGATGGGGATTGCATTAAATCTGTATAATACTTTAGGTAATAATGTTGGTTTAACTATGTTGATTCTTCCAATCCAAGAACACAATATATTTCTTTCTATTTCATTATACAGGTCCTTCACATGTTCTGTTAAGTAGGTTAATTCCTAGATATTTTATACTTTTTGTTTGCAATTGCAAAAGGAATTATTTTTTCTACTTCTTTTTCTGACACTTCATTATTAGAGAATAGGAACACTATGGATTTTTGAATGTTGATTTTGTATCCAGAAACTTTACTGTATTTGCTTATTTTTTCTGGTAGTGTTCTTGTGGAGTCTTTAGGGGTTTCTATCTAAAGAATCATGTTATCCACAAATACAGACAGTTATTTCCTATTTAGATGCCTTTTATATCTTTCTCTTGCCTGATTGCACTTCTTAGGACCTCCAAAGTTATATTGAATAACAGTGATGATAGTGGACAGCCTTGTCTTGCTCCTGATCTTAAAGGGAAGGTTTTTAGTTTTCCACCGTTAAGTATAATATTGGCTGAGGGTTTGTCATTTATGGTCTTTATTATGTTAAGGTACTTTTCTTCTATACCGATTTTGTTAAATGTTTTGATCATAAATGGATGCTGTTTCTTGTCAAGACTTTTTCTGCATCTATTGATATGATCATATGATTCTTATCTTTTAATTTGTTTATGTGATGTATCACATTAATTGATTTGTGTATGTTTAACTATCTCTGTGCTCCTGAGAAGAAGTCCACTTGATTATGGCATATAATCTTTTTAATATGTTCTATTTAGTTCACTAGTATCTGATATAGGATTTTTACACCTATGTTCATGAGAGATATCGGTCTGTAGTTTTCTTTTGTTGTGTTAACTTTACCAGGTTTTAGTATCAGGGTAATGCTGACCTCATAAAATGAGTTAGGAAGTAATGCCTCCATTTCGACTTTTTGGAAGAGTTTGTAGAGAATGGGTATTGAATCTTTGAATGTTTGGTAGAATTCACTGGTGAAGTCTTCTGGTCCCGGACTTTTACGTTTTGCTAGTTTTTTTTTTTTAATTAATTTCAATTATACAGAACATTGATTGGACATCTATATAGTTCATAAGACAATCCTTCCATTTGCTCCCCTGGCCCTCCACCTAGACAACATACTAATGCTAACTGGATTCCATATGCCATGCTTCTCATCCATGTGGCCATCTATCAACTACTAATTTGTACTTCTTTAACCCTTCACCCCACTCTCCCAGCCTCTCCTCTCCCCATCCTCTCTGTCTATCACCAAATTTTCCACTATATGTGTGTCTGTTTTTGATTAGTTTTTTTTTTGTTCCTTAGGTTCTGCATATAAATGAAATAATATATTATTTATTTTTCTCTATCTGACTCATTTCACTCAGCATAATAACCTCTAGGTCCATTCATGTCATTGCAAATGGTAGGATTTCATTTTTTTCATGGCTGAGTAATATTCTATTGTATATATGAAGCATAATTTCTTTATCTGACTGTCTATTGATGAGCATTTAGGTTGCTCCCATATCTTGACTATTGTAAATTTTGCTGCCATGAATATTAAAGTGCCATAGATCTTTATGAACTATTGTTTTGGTTTTCTTTAGATAAATACCCAGAAGTGCAATTGCTAGTTAAAAAGGGATATCCATTTTTAATTTTTTTAGGAACCTCTATAATGTTTTCCACAGCAGCTGTACCAATTTGCAATCCCACCCATGGTGTATGAGTATACCCTTTTCTCCACATTCACACCAACACTTGTTGTTTTTTTATTTATTGATGATAGTCATTCTGACAGGTGTGAGGTGATTTTGTGGTTTTAATTTGCATATATCTGATGATTAGAGACCTTGAGCATCTTTTTACATGTCTATTAGCCATCTGTATTTCCTCTTTGGAGAAGTATCTGTTCAGGTCTTCTGTCCATTTTATAATTGGATTGTTATTTTGTTGTTCAGTTGTATGAATTCTTCATATATTTTTGGATATTAACCCCTTATGAGATATATCATTAGCAAATATATCTCTGAAACAGTCGATAGTCTTTTTGTTTTGTTGATGTTTTCCTTTGCTGTACACTTTTTGGTAGGTTTTAGATGATTGTTTCCATTTCCATACTGCTGATCAGTTTATATAGGCTTTCCAGCTCTTCCTGATTCAGTCTAGGAAGGTTGTATCTTTCTAAGTACTTGTTCATTTCACTAGTATTCTTGTATAATCCTTTGTATTTCTGAAGAGTCTGTAATTTATCTTCTTTCGTCTTTGATTTTGTTTATTTGTGTCTTTTCTCTTTTTTCTTTAGTGAGTCTAGCCAGGGGTTTGTCAATTTTATTAAACTTCTCAAAGAACCAGCTCTTTGTTGCATTAATTTTTTTATTGTTTTTTGTTGTTAATTTTATTTAATTCTGCTCTCATTTTGATTATTTTTTTTCTTCTATTGATTTTAGGCTTCATTTGTTTTTCCTTTTCTATTTTTTTTAAGATGAAGCATTAGGTTGTTTATTTGGGCTTATTCTTGTTTTTTTGAGATAGGCCAATAATGATATGAACTTTCCTCTTATTATCGCTTTTGCCATGTTCCAAAAATTTTAGTATGATGTACTATCGTTATCATTCATTTCTATGTATCTCTTGATATCTCTTGATTTCTTCTCTGACCCAGTCATTCTTTAGTAACAGGTTGTTTCATCTTCCTGTCTTTGTGGATCTTCCTGCTTTCTTTTCACAGTTGATCTCTAGCTTCTAAACATTACGATCAGAGAATATGGTTGGTATGATATCAACTCTCTTATTTGTTGAGACTATCTCTGTGTCCCAGTATGTAGGCAATTCTTGAGAATGTTCCATGTGTGCTAGAGAAGAATATTTAAGCAGCTGTTAGGGGATGAAAGACTCTGTAGATATCAATGATAGGCCTCTATCATCTACACCATTTTTTTTTCTCTCCAGGTTTTGTCCAGTTAGTCTAATGTGTCATTTAAGGATGTTATTTCCTTATTGATTTTCTGTTTGGATGATCTGTCCATATGAGACCATTGGGTATTTCAGTGCCCTACTTTGATAGTGTTTTGGTCTGCTTCTCACTTCAGTTCTGTTAGGAATTGCTTTATATATTTTGGGGCTCCCTGATTGGGAACATAGCTATAAATAAGTGTTATATCTTCTTGGTATATGATTCCTTTTATCATAATATATGAATTGTCCCTTAGTATCTTTCTTTACCTTTTTTTTTAAGTCTATTTGTCTGATATTAGTACCACTACTTCTACTTTTTTCTGAATGCTATTTGCTTGAAATCTCATTTTCTGCCCCTTTCCATTGAGTCTACATTTGTCTTTGAAACTGAGATGTGTCTCCTGGAGGCAACATATGGTTGGGTTTTTTTTTTTCCCATCTTTATGGAAATATAATAGACAATTAATTGTTCGTATTTACATTGTACAAGTCAATGAGGGTTTTTTTTTTAAATTATAGTTGGCATACAATAATATACCAGTTTCAGTTGTACAGCCTGGTATTCAGAGATCAACATATCTCTCAAAGCACTTACCTCACTAAATCTAGTAACTCTCTTCCCCCTTGCATATATAGTACAACAATATTAACCATCTTCCCCATGCTACACTCTACATCTCCATATCTATTCCTAATCCCTATGCCTTTTGTCTTTGATCCCCCTAAACCCCTACCATCTAGTAGCCCTCATCTCATATAAGGTGTTCTTCATTTTGACTGGTTCTTTTTTATAGTTTATATTTCCATTTTTACATTTTTATCTCTTTGTTGAAATTCTCACTGAATTTATTTACACTTCCCAAAAGTTCATTGACCATCTTTATAACCAGTGTTTTGCACTCTGCATCTGTTAGATTGCTCGACTCCATTATTCCTAGATCCCTGTTCTGTTCTCTCATGTGGCTTCTGCTTCTTTGTCTTTCCATTTTGGCTGCCTTTCCATGTCTGTTTCCATGTACTAAGCAAAGCTCCTAAGTCTCCCAGTCTTATTAGTGTGGCTTTGTGTAGTAGGTGTCCACTGGCACAGTCGTGAGAGGAGCTCAGCTGCAGGCCAAACTTAGCCCAAGCCTCTACTCCTCCAGGGTCACCTGTTAAGATTCAGCAAGCAATCTACAAATGCAGTGCTTATAGTTTCCTCAAAAAACATGGCAGAAACTGAAACCAATGACCTCTAGTGTGAGTCTTGTCTCTGCTTAGCAGGGAGCACCTGACTCGCTGAGGATACAGCTGGATGTAGCTTGGGTGCAGCGGAGAGTTGCAGGAAGTGGACGTTCGGGGAATTCTCTGGGTGGAGTGACCTCTGTTATTCAGTTTGATGACATCTGAGATATGGCAGGTGCTGCATCAGCAAACTAGGAGGGGAAAGGGCTCAACAGAGGAACAATGGATACCTCTGGCATTTCTTTCTGGGAGAGATCCTAGCCTTTGGGCCTCACTCCAACAACTCAGCACCCCCTTGTCCTTGATGCCCCCCGTGAAGTCACCCAACATTGGTGCTCAGAGCGAGCAAGTTTGTCACCTTGAAAGTCCACTCGTGGACATGGCTCCTTTAAGAGGCATCTGCAACTGCTGGCTGACATAGCCTCTGTTCCACTCAGCCACTTAGGACTGAGCAGCCTCATGTCCTTGCCTGGTCCTATCACATCATGTTGCAAGGTGATTTCTTATTTCCTCTCCTTAGTTGTAGGGCTTGTTCATCTAGATCCCAGGCAACTTTCCTTGCTGTTTAGTCCGTATTTCTGTTACAACTTTGATTTGGTTGCAAGAAGAATGAAAAAAGGCTCTAACATCTACGCCATTTTTTTCTCTCCAGGTTTTGTTTTTTGATCTAATATGCAAATCTGGGTTTTTTTATTGGTGAATTCGCTCCATTTACATTTAGAGTGATTATTGAAATATGAGGTTTTCCTATAGCCATTTTATCTTTGCTCAGTTTTTCCATTGCTTCCTTGTCTTTGCATTTCTATCTGTTTTGTTGTTGCTGTTGTTGGTGGTGTTGTTTTAACTTTGGTTGGATTTTGTGGATTTTGCCTCTAGTCCTTATTTGATGTGATGTACTTCAGTTCTGAATCTTTGCTGTGCGGTTACCTTTATGAATCTGTAAAGGATAGTTATATGTCCATTTTGTTCTACATGTGCCTTGTCTCCAATTTCCTTTGCAAAATTGGATCTTTGAATCTTCCCCTTTTTTGTTACTGTTGTCTCAGTTTGTCCCTATGTATGCTGAATGTTCATTACTATCTTGCTATAGAAAATATTTTTTTATTGTGTAATCTTATAATACCCTATTCTTAATAAGAGTTGCACTACTCTTCTGTCTGCCTGCTGGTCACCTTATTCATAGTTATATATTTTTTCTTTTGTCATTTTGTTTTAGGTAGGCTGACTCCTTTCAGTATTTCTTGCAATGCAGGTCTCGTAGTGGAGAAATCCTTCAATATTTGCATGTATTGAAAGGCCTTTATCTCTCCTTTATATCTAAAGGAGAGCTTTGCCAGATACATTATTCTTGGCTGGTAATTCCTTTCATTTAATAGTTTGAAACTTGATTCCACTTCTTTCTTGCTTGTCAAGTTTGCACTGAGAAATACAACAATAACATAAAGGGTTTTCCTTTCTAGAGTACTGTCTTCTTTTTCTGGCTGCCCTGAGTATTCTTTCTTTGTGATAATTTTAATATATGTGTTTTGGGGAAGGTCTTTTGGGGTTAAGATAATTGGGTGTTCTGTTGACTTTTTGAATTCCAAGCTGCAGTTTATTCCTTAGATTTGGGAAATTCATATCAACTATTTGTTTAAAAATGCTTTCTAATCCTTGCTCCTTTTCCTCTCCTTTGAGAATGCCCATTATTCTTATGTTTCCTTTTCTGATTGTATCAGCTAGTTCCTGTATTTCTCTTTTATTATTTTCCATTTTTCAGTCTCTGTCTTCTTCCTTCTGAATTTCTAGATTTCTGTCTTTGATATCACTGATCCTTTCCTCCATTTGGTTGACTTTATTTCCTAAGCTTGCTATTTCATTTTTATCCATTTCAGTGCGTTCTTCATCTCCAGAAGTTCTATTTGGTTCTTTTTAGTATTTTAATTTCCTTGCTAAAAAAAATCACTCTGCTGACTTAGTTGTTTTTTAATCTCCTGGAATTGTTTATATGAGTTATTTGGGATCTATTTGAGCTTTTTCAGAAATACTATCATGAATTCTCTGTCATTTAAGTCATGTATTTCTATGTCCTTAAGCTTATTTTTGTAAATTATATGAGCTGCCTTGTCTCCCTAGTTGTTTGTGGTGTTTAATGGACCATTTCTCTGCCTGGGTATTAATGGAATTGTATTCTGCTTTTTTTCCCCAAAATCAGAAAGATTTATTATATAAAGATTTATTATATAAAGGTCTCTCTTTAGCCTTATGCTAAGAAGACATTTTTATTTTGGTTTCTAGTAGGTGGTTTCTAAGCCTCTTGGATCTCTGCTTATATAAAGCTTTAATAATGCCTTTTTTTCTAATAAATATTCAACCACAGTCGCTACCCTCAGTCTCAGTCTGTCAGTGTTAGTGAAAGTATATGTAGCATTTGCTCAAATTCCGCTGGGGCTCACAGTGTTTAATCTTAGAAGATATGGGGGGAGTTGCCTCTGGGTTAGAGGAAGGGGACTATAGCTCATCCTTCCATTTTGCAACCTTATTGGTAATAATCAGCTGTTGCTTCTCTGCTGTCTTCACTTCTCTGCTTTCTGCCCTGACCTCTGTGCACTGCCACTGTGTGGAGCTCACAGCTCCGTCAGGCAGGACTGTTCAGGGAACCCACCACTTCTCTCCCCTCCCCCTCCTCCTACAGGGAGCTCAGACTGCAAGAGGCAGCTTCTTCATTTCTTCCAGTCTACTGTCCAACTCCTGTGGTTCTGATATGTCATTCTGACCTGTGGTAGCTCTTATTTGCAGATCCCTTCCTCAGACGTGCTTGTTTGCAGGTTGGGTGTTTTTTGTTGAGTTTGAGATGTTGAGCTTATTGTTGTTTCAAGGGAAGAGATCTGGAGACGTCTCTCACTCCTCCATTCTTTCCTCATCACTCCACATTTTGGGAATAGGACAATTAAATAGAGAAAACTATGAAGTGTCGGTTTTGTTTTTGTAGTGATGAAATGATTCTGGAATATGGTGGTGATGGTTGCCAAAACTTATAAATATATTAAAAATCAATGAACCATTCATTATAAAAGGGTAAATTTTATGGTCTGTTAGTTATATCTCAGTTTTTTAAAAGCATGGAGAAATGAAGTTAGAGTTGTATCCTTATTTTCCAGGGAGTTGAAAACTTAATATTTGAATTTTTAAATATAGGAGGCTTTGTAATTTGTTTCATACAAGATAACAGAATTTTGGCTATGGAGTACAGAATAAAGACCTTTGATATTTCCATTCTAACCATCATTTACTATCTAGTTAAATATAACATAATTGTTTCTAATAGCTAAAATTGATAATTTTGTTCTCAAAATCTTCTATTTCTGAGTCCCAAAGGAAAGAGATGGCACACTCAAATTCAGAGATTGGGTAGGGTATATGTGTATAGTTCAACAAGAGATAGTGCAGAACCCTGCTTCCACCAGGTACCATCCCAAAATCTGAAAGAGCAGAGAGTTCAGTGAGCAGAATCAAGACATAGAGAGGGTGCTGGAGCCAGCTGGCCGTGAGGGGTTCAGTCTCACGAGCGAACAGTTCCTGAAAGGGGGAGTGAAGCTGAGAAAGAAAGAGAGAGGCTAAGAAAGAGAGAGAGACAAAGAATAGAGTTGGGAGGGCAACAGTAAATACTGAGGCCCCAAGTTTATTTAGCACAGCATATTTATACACTTCAAATTGCGTATCAAACAAAAGCCAGTTTTGCACACAATCGCTGACCTTTACACTAGCTCCCTGAGCTTCATTTATTGTTCCCACAACCCTCTCCTCAATCCCATCAGTCATTCCTTGTTCCCTAGATCAAGGATTGTTCAGCTTGCTTTGTCAAGCAAGACTCCCTCCTTGAGTAATCATTAACCTCAAAGTTTATCAGCTCTGCAAGCCTTTGTACTTCGCAAGCGACTTTAACCCTGTCTGCAAGACAGGCAGCAGAAAAGGCTCCCAACAAGAGGGCTGTGCAAAGAGGAAATTGTCAGGCATCGAAGTCTTGGCTCAGAAACACATCCAAGTTCACTTTGACATAAGGAAGAAGCTAAGAGACTAGATAGTTCCTAAATACTCCAACTTTGCTCTTCTAGCTCTCTCTCATCTCATGAGGGCATGCTGGTACTCCCTATTGATCAAACCCAATGGAAGCCAAGGCTTGTAATTATCACTCAGACAAATCAGAGTTTTAAGATAACAGAGCAGGGTGAAGAATGGCGGAGTGTGGATCTGCAGAAGCAAATGAAAGATAGCCACCTGAACTAATTTATTTCCTACTGTCTTCATAATTATTATGAGCTAAATTATATTTATACATTTATCACTTTTAATAAAATAAAATTTGTTTAAAAAGAAGGATTGGATTTTATATATTTGTGGATTTTCAACACTACTTTAAAAACTATATTGCATTTATATCAAGTATTCAGTGAATGTTAGTTGAATATAAAATGGATAACAACAAAAGAATAATAATTCCTGTCCCTAAGGGTTATGCATAAGAAAATAATTTGCTTTACTCACTTCTGAGACTACTTTGAGCAACTTTAGTTAGGGTTTATCATATTTCCTTTTTTTTAAATTTATTTATTTTAATTAGTTTCAAATATACAGTACATTGGTTAGTTGTCTATATAGTTCATAAAAAAAAATTGCTCCTCAATTGCTCCCTCCCTCCCCTGACTTTCCACCTAGCCAAGGTATTAATGCTAACTGCATTCCCTATGCCGTGCTCCCCATCCCCATAACCTTTCACCACATTCTCCCAGTTCTCCAAACCCCCCTCCCCTCTGTCTGTCACCAAATTGTCCACTATATTTGTGAGTCTATTTTTGATTAATTTGTTCTTTTTATTTCTTAGATTCCGCATATAAGTGAAATCATATAGCGTTTATCATTCTGTCTGACATAAATACCTTCTAGGTCCATCAAAGCAATATCTTTTTCCACCTCCTTCCTTTCCATATGTAGGAGTCTTGTTTTCTTAGCCCTTCAGACACTCTATCTTTTGGTTGGTGCACTTAATTCTTTTCGATTTGAGGTATTTGTGATAGGAATGTAATTGTTACCATTCTTTATTTCTGTTTTTGATACATTTTTTTCTTTTAAATAGTCCCTCCAACATTTTCTGTAATACTGGATTGGCAGTGATAAATTCCTTTAGCTTATTTTTTGTCTAGGAATCTCTTTATCTGTCTTTTGACTTTAAATGATAGCTTTGCTGGATAAGGTATTCTTGATTGTAGATCCTAAGTCTTCATCATGTCATATATTTTTTGTCAAGCCTTTCTGTCCTGAAGTTTCTTTTGAGAAATCAGCTGCCAGTTTTATGAGTGTTTCCTTATAGGTAACTATTATTTTTTCTCTTGCTGCTTTAAATATTTTTTCTTAGTTTTAAACTTTGGCATTTTAATTATGATATGTTTTGGTGTGAACCTCTTTGGACCCCTGGTTTGGGGGATTCTCTGAGCTTCTTGGTGTTTTATGTTCATTTCCTTCACCAGATTAGGAAAGTTTTCCATCATTTCATCAAACAGCTTTTTAAAAATTTTCTTCAGATACGCTGAATAGACAGATATTTGGACCCTTAATAGTGTCCCATTTGCTCTTAACTTATTTTTATAGTCTTGGCATCTTTTTTTCTGCCATTTTGATTAAGTATCCTTGTCTTTTCCATTCTCTAGATAAATCATTTGATCCTTTTCTTTATTCAGTTTGTTTATTCCTTTGTTTATTCCATTTACTATACTTCTCAGCTCAAATACTGTGTTCTTCATTTCAGAGTGGTTCCCTTTTATAATTTCCATTTCCATTTTTATGTTTTTTATCTCTTTGTTGAAGTTCTCACTGAATTTATCTACACTTCCTAAAAGTTCATTGAGCATCTTTATAACTAGTGTTTTGAACTCTGCATCTATTAGATTACTTGACTCCATTATATCTGGATCTCTGTTCTGTTCTCTCATATGGTTTCTGCTTCTTTGTCTTTCCATTTTGGCTGCCTCTCCATGTCTGTTTCTATGTACTAAGCAAAGCTCCTATGTCTCCTGGACTTATTAGTGTGGCTTTGTGTGGTAGATGTCCAGTGGCATATCCTGAGAGAGGTTCAGCTGCAGGCCAAACTTAGCCCAAGCCTCTGCTCCTCCAGAACCATCTGTTAAGATTCAGCAAGCAATCCACAGATGCTATGGTTATAGTTGCCTCAAAAAGCTACACCAGAAACCAAGGCCAGCTGGCTCCCATATAAGACTAGTTGCTGACTCGCTGAGGATATACCTGGATGTGGCTTGGGTGTGGCCTGGTTGGGGGAGGTGGAGTTTCAGGGAATTCTCTAGGCAGAGCGACCTCTGTTAAACAGTTTGATGATGTCTCAGCTATGGCTAAGTTGTGTCATGCACTGGGAGTGGGGAGGACTCAACAGGAAACAATGGCTACCACCGTACTTCTCTATAGGGCAAGTCTTGCCTCAGCCCTCATTCTGAAAATGTCTCCCTGTAAGTTTATGGATCCCTTTGTGTAGTCCAGTCTTCACTAGTGTTCAGAGAGAGCAGGTTCATCACTGCAAAAATCTGCTCATGGATGCGGCCCCTTTAAGAGACTTCTGCTGCTGCCGCTGCGGCAGCCGCTGTCTCACTCAGCCACTCAGGAGACACAGCAGCCCCTTATCCTCACCCCATCCTTCTGCAGTTGCAGGATGATTTCTTGGATTTCTTTCTTAGTGTATGGCTTGTTCATCAAGGTCCCAGGCAATTTTTCCCTGCTGCTTGCTCCTTGTTTCTGTCACAACTTTGATTTGGTCTCCAGAGGGATGAACATCATCTCTATCATCTATGCCATTTTTTTTCCTCTGAGTTTATCATATTTCTAATCCAAGTTTTTTGTTTGGTTCGTTGTTTGTTTTTATTGAATTCTTACAATTAACTTTAATATTTTTTTCAATTGTAGTTAGCATACAATATTATATTAGTTTTAGGTGTACATAATCCAGATTTATTTTATTTTAAAAACCTAGAGAAAGAAAGAAAATCTTACTCTGAAAAACATTTTAAACACTCTTCATTCATTCATGTTGTGACATTGGTTCACTCTTTCTGCAGGTAATGACAATCTAAAAATGTCAGCAATTCAAATGCAGCCAAATGGGCCCTTTCTTTTTCAAATCAGTTGTAAAAATAACCAATGGCAATTAAAGCCATTTATCCTGTTATACAATTAAGATATGTAACATCACTTTATACCTTCTCAAAAGAAAAAAAAATTATTTTTAGAAGAGGTACATATTTTTAAAATGCTAATTGAAATAATGGAGAAAGGGAAAAAGTAGAAAGCATGGAAATTAAGTAGGGCAAATTAGTAACTGGTTGCACAATTTTGTAAAACCAAGTCTAGGTGCATTTCATATCCAGAGTGATGAACAGGGTATAGAAACTTAGCCTACTCTTGACAACAGGTATTTGAAGAGTGAAAAACATTAGCCATTAGATAGAACCTAACAGGGTATAAAGTCTAATAATGAAATTCTGGTTTAGCTGATAATTTATGGACTTTTTATTGCAGTCGTTGCTGGTATTCATGGGATCATTTCCAGGCTGATGTCTTTGCTTCACATTTGAAAAAAAAATCAATAAAACTTAATGAAAAATAGAGGTTCATATTTCAAACTGAATGTCATACTGTAAATTATTATATTGATAAAAATATCTTAGTCACCCTGTCTCTGAAGGCTGCCATATTCTTTCCTAAAATCAATTGTGAGTGAAGTCTTTATCTCTATATATGAAGAAACTTTGTTGCAAATACTATATTTGGGTATCAGAGTGGAAGTGGAGCTGTTATTTCCACAGAGTTATCAGATAGTAGGCTTCTGAATGAATCCAGAGGCTGCCTTGATTGCTGACTCTACTATTTCTGCTTAGGGCTATAGGGATATCCCATTCTGGGCCCCTGTGTGTGGGTAGAAGCTACGTCTTTACTTTGTTCCTGTCATTCTTCAGCCATTTTTGAGAAACAATCCAAGTCCCAAACTACTTCTCACCCTTATTTTTATTTACATTTGTAATGTTTTTTTTTGAATATTTTATACAGATGACCTAAATTTCAGTGATAACTATGAAAACCATAAGTAATTATAATTAAATTGTGTTTCTAGTTTAAAAAACTAGTATGAGCAAAATTTTAAATTGAAAACAAAGGTATACATAGATATAGAATTGAGTAGAAATGTAGATTCTAGTACTATGATTGGAAAAATAAAGAGGAAAAAAGCCTGGATAAAGATATGTTACATATTTTACCATAAATGACTATTAAAATTGCAGAGCTAGAGCAAAATGGTAAAGCTGTTTGTTGCAGAAAATGATTCTTAAAGATAATAAAGTCAACGTCATTAAAAGACATTCTGAGAAAATACATAGTGAATTTAATAGCTTCATATCAACAGTAACAAAAGATCAGCAAAGTTATTTATTAACATAAGAATTAAATGTACAATAAAAATTTTAAATGATATTTAACAACTTTAGAACTTATGACTTTGGACTGCTATAAAATGGCTTGGATTCTTGAATAAATAAAACTATTTTGATGGGGAAATTTTAAAAAACTATTATTCTAATTATGAAAATTTTATTAGAAAGTGTTGAAGAAAAGATTAAAAAGAATATTTTACAAAAAGTGAAAGATCTTTCATTGACACCAATTGCCCATAGTATATGAATTGTCTAACAGTATTAAATATCAAGTGATTCAAATTTTGAAAAAATCACAAGTACTCTTATTTAGCTTTAGATGAGTTATATTAGAGACACTACTCAATTAATTCCTTGGATATCATCTCCTTAAAAGGCTTCAAGACTGACAAACAAATTCTAAAAAACCAAGCTCTTAGAATAAATATTTTTGAATTTTAACTATTAAGGAAGAATTTTATCTACATATGAAAAACTTAATTTTCATTATCATGGTCCAGCTATATTACATAATGTCTAAATTTATTGAAAATTTAAAACAAGAGGCTGATGTTTTTCTTTTTTTATTTTATTATTAGTTTCAAGTATACAGTACATCGGTTAGACATTTATATAGTTTATAAAATGATCCCCCTAATTGTTCTTTCTTTCCTCTGGCTCTCCGCCTAGCCATTACATTAATGCTAACTACATTCTTTTTGCCATACTCACCATCTCCATGACCATCTATTAACTAATTTGTACATTTTTTAACACTTTGCCCCTTTTTCCCAACCTCCAACCTCCAACTCCCCCTTCCCTCTGGCCAATGTTTTTCTTATGGCTTTATTTCACTGTATGATGTCAAAAATATTTGTGCTGAATTTTTTGAAGTAAACTCTATAAAAAATGTCACAGATGCACTTGTTAAAATCATATGTATATTAAAGTTCATATGTTATTCAGGTTGCCTATATATATGCTATTCATAACATATATATATATATATATATATATATATATATATATGCTAGGAATCATCACCAGTTTATGGAACTGTTGAAAGAAATAAAATAAAATGAGCTTAATGATGTTGTATTCTTTGTTAATACTCTTTGATCGGACTGTGGAAAGTACTTATTGTACTGTTGATTCCAACACAAAATTTTCATGAAGTAAAAGAAATGCTGGCCAGATATTCAATAAACAAAGACCCAAAATGGCAGTATGTTACATTGTCTCATGTATCATGTATCAAATAAATAAACTAAATTTGAAGTTCTAAGAAAATGTTTTTGATCTATATAGACAGTTATAATAATTTAGATTGAAATTCAAACTTTTTATAATACAAATCAATAAAAATGATTTCACGCATTTTTAACCTGAATCAATATGCAAGTTTAATTGCTAGCTACAGCAATTTGTCAGTCTTGAAGCTGCACAAAATACATGAAATTGGAAGAATGCTTTGTTGAGATTAATACATTAAGAGTTGTTTTGAATATATAAAATTGCTCTTTGAATTCAATATTATTGAGTTGACATAAGAATTAGAGAATTTACTTCACTTGGACATAGTATTTAAAAACTTTTTTTTTGTTTCAGACTCCAATATACTTTTAAAAAAAGATGAACTAGTTTTGTATGAAATTACTGGAAAATACTTAGTATTTTTGGAATAAATAACTTGATTGTGTGAAATTCCTTTTTTAAATTTTAGAACAATTTTATATTTATAGAAAATTTATGAGGATAGTAAACAGCGTTTCCATACACTCTACACCCAGTTTCCCCTATTAATTCACATCATAAGTGAGTGTGGCACATTTGTCACAATTAATGAACCAATAGTAATATATTACTATTAATTAAAGTCTATTCATTATTCAGTTTGCCTTTGTTTTTACCTAATGTTTTGTTCCTTTTCTAGGATTCTATCCAGAATACCACATCACATTTAGTCATACGTCTCTTCTTGGCCGTGAAAGTTTCTCAGATTTTCCTTGTTGTTAAAGACCTTGACACTTGTGAGCATATTGTTCAGGTATTTTATAGAATGTTCATCTCATGTCTGAGTTTTGTCATGATTAGAATAGAATTATGTATGTTAGGGGTGAAATCACAAAGGTAAAGAGCCATTTTATTGCATCACATCTAGGTATATACTATCAACCCGCATTATCACTGTTGATATTGACCTTGATCATTTAACTGAAGTAGTGTATATCAGCTTTCTCTACTATAAAATTAATTATTTTCCTTCTTTTCATGTTATACTCTTTGAAAAGAAGTCACTAGGCAAAGCCCACACTTACAGGGTAGGGAGTTGTGCTCCACCTCCTTGAGGGTGAAATATCTATATAATTTATTTTAAATTATTTTTTATAGAGAGTTGTCTATTCTCCATTTATTTATGAAATCATTTATTTATATTATCATGATCCATGGATATTATTTTATACTTCAGGTTATAATTCAATGTTATTTTATTGATGTTCCTCAAATTATGTGTGTGTTATAGCTTATTTTCTGACAATATAAAATGTCTCAGGCTCATCTAATATATTTTCTGCCTAAGTCTTAGAATCATACATTTTTCTAAGGAATCTTGATCTTTTTCATTGGAGAATAGTATTATAATCAATATCTGCACCCTAGGATTACTTGTTGCTACTGGGGTGTTGTTGCTTCTAGATCTTTTCAACTGACAGAATAAGAAAAAATAAATAAATAAATATATATATATATATATCAGAATTGTTAACTTGAATATCTGTGATTCATTTAGAGATTTACTTAGGTCAGCACCATTTCTCCTCAACCCCATCAGTGAGGTTATTTCCTACATTTGTAATGCAGTTAGACTTTTTTTTGTCATGTTCTGCATTCTGTGCTAGGATTTTCCTAGCTAAATGATTTTTTAAATTTGTGTACTTAAGGTTCACTCTTCATTCTGTGGGCTTTGACAAATCATAGTGTCATGTATCCAACACTGCAACATCATATAGAATAGTTTCATCACCATAAATTTCCTCTCTAATTCATCTATTCATCACTGCCCCTATCCCTAACAAATCTGATATCAACTGATCATTCACCATTTATAGTTTTGCCTTTTCCAGAATGTCAAAAGATTGAACTCCTATCATATGTAGCTTTTTCAGATTGGTTTCTTTCATCTGTCAATATACACTTAAGATTCATCTTTGTCTTTTTGTGGCACGATAATTTATTTATTTTAATCCCTGAATAATATTTTGTTGTATGGTTGTACCCTAGTTTATATATCTATTTACATATTAAAGAACATCTTGGTTGCTTCGAGTTTGGGGCTATTATGAACAAAGCATTTATAAACATTCACACAGAATCTTTTTTGATGTGTAGATATGAGTTTTCAAATCAGTTGAAAATTCAACCTCATTTTTCAATTGGATAGACAAAAACCAAGGTGACTAATAGATAATACCAATGTTTTATAGACAGTAAACCTTTAGTAAAAATTGACTAATACATACATGCATTATTTTCTTAAAAGGTGGATAAGGATCTAGCTACTTAAAAGAGAATAACCTTTAATTTACCACATAAAATTGAATCTTAGCTGAATAGTGAAAGAAAATAGTCACTTTATGTTATATCTCCTAAATCACATTTATATTCTCTTTGATTATATTTTTAAATCTAATTTAGTTAATTTTATGATTTGATATTTCTTTACATGGTCACCATTAAGAGAGATGTGTACACTCAACAGACATCCTATTTTTATCTTTATTTAAATGTGCCTATCGATAACCAAATGACTTTGTCTAACTCTATAGTACATTGTTGAATTTAATTCTTTTACTTAATGTAATCATTGGAAAGTGAAAAGACTAAGTTGAGAAACTTCAATCGGAATTTAGTCTTTATCAATTAAAGAAGCATTTGCAATGAATTTTAAATTTCTCTCTCTGTCTCTCTCTCTGTCTGTGTGTGTGTGTGTGTGTGTGTGTGCGTGCGTGTGTGTGCGTGTGTGTTGATAAATATAAAATACAAGAGAAAATGACAATACCAGTAAGTCTAGGTAATTATTAAGTAGCAGCAATGAATATTTAGAGAGAGCAGCAGTTGAAGTTGACCACTCAGATGTTACTGGAAAATTATTTTCAAATTTTATTAACATATGCTGAAAGTTTTACTTTTTATTTTAGAAGCAACAATTATTTTTTTTTCTTCTGATATCTAGCAGTTCCCAATTCTCCATCTTCCCTTCTTTTCATCCACCATACTACTTCTTTGTCACCTAACAAGATTTCTTTAATTTGCTATTAAAACAGGTTGTGGTGTATTTCAAACTGATTTCTCAAGGCTAGCAATCCAGTGATTTGAACCCATTTAAATCATTCTTCTCATAGGACACCAGTTCCATTCTATAATCACAAGGCTAAAATGCTGTGGACTTGTTTATTTAAAATAAAGCCATTTATGTTGACAAATAACAATTTTAAATTGCCTTACAATTTGAGTCTTAATCTGAAAATTCTGATTGATTCACACTTTGTGAGTTGACTTGTTTCTCCAAATCCCCAAAAGGGAAATCTTGGTTGGGCTAATATTATATGTTTTTTCATGGATCTGCAATAGTAAGTTATTAGATCAGTAAAAATATTTTATACTGACTTGAGTAATGCCCACATTTTATAATAGCTGGAAATAACTACATTTGGAAAATAGTTCAGATAATCAAGTACTTCTAAATCTTCTAGGTGCTTGCATAGTAAACTCATAACTTATTTGACTTACAAATTAAAAATAAAAGTGTTTTTATTCTTTAACATATATAATCTAATTTTTAATCACCTTTGTTCTTGTTCACTGAATGCTTTAGGCATATTGCCTTGTAAAAAAACAGGCAGTAGGAGGGGGAAAGTGCATACTTACCCTTATATTGTCATTGTATTTTCCACTGGAAGGAAGTTAATTATATATGTTGAACATATGTCTGTGAAACTTTGGAAAATGTCTTTTAAAGTTGTTAACAAAATTGTTGAAGAAAGAAAAAAAAGCAAGGAAGGAACAAAGAAAACACTACCTACACACACAAAAAAATATCAGTTCTAGAAGAACAACAGAAAAGAATTTGAAAATAAACAATTTAATAGTAAAATTGCCATACCCTATACAGTACTTGAAGGACCCAAAAATAAGTTGAATTATTATTATTTCTATAGTGTAACCAATGTTTCCTATTAAAAAATTACAAAATCAAAAGATAATAGTAGAAACTACTACTAGCCTATTATTATAGGCTTGTAGATATCTTTGAATAGCATTTAAAAATGATTAAAATTTGTGCTTTCTGGATCTTTTTTATTTAACAAAGACCATTTTTTTACTATAATTAATGGAACCATTAATCTAGTTGTAATGTGAAAAAAACTTAGTCTATTTTTGTTAAAGCAAAACCTTTGAAAATGATAATTTTAGATCTTTGTTATACAGTCAGAACAGAATCAAATAGCAAAGCAAATTTTCAATGTCATCTGCTCTTTTAAAAAAATATCTACACAGAATGCCTACTCATAAAGTTTAAAAAATAAATGTCAATAGATATGGTCAACATAAAGTTTATATTGTGAATTGTCAAACAAGTTGATTTTCTTTCATTCTCCATTTGTTTTTAAATATTTTTTTATTTCTCAATTATACTTAACATACGATTTATATCAGTTTTAAGTGTACAACACAGTGACCATACTTTTATGTAAATTACAAAATGATCACCCCAATAAATCTAGTACCCATCTAACACCTTGTATCCCCATGACTGTTTTACAGCTACTAATATGTGAGGCAGACGTTATAACCACTACACTACAGAAACCCTTTACAGCTACCAATATGTACTTCTTAATTTCTTTCCCCTTTCACTTCTTTAAACCCCTCCTCTATATGTCAGCCATCAAAATGTTTTCCATGTCTGAGTTTTTTCTTGTTTTGTTTATTTATTTTGTTCATTAGATTCCACATGTAAGCGAATCATATGGCATATGTCTTTCTCTTTCTGACTCTACACAGCACAATACCCTCTAGGTCCATCCATATTTTCATAGATATCAAGATTTCATTCTTTTTTTATGGCTATGAAATATTTCATTGTATGTATGTACTACTTCTTCTTTATCCATTTGTTTATTGATGAACACTTAGGTTGCTTCCATATCTTGACTATTGTAATTAATGCTGAAACGAACATATGGATACATATGCCTTTCTGAATTCATATTTTGAATTTCTTTAGATAAACGCCCAGAAGTGGAATTACTGGGTCCTTTTTTGTCTCTTGTTATAGACTTTGTTTTAAAACACTTTGTTACAAGGATCACTACCCCAGATTTTTTTGTTTGTTGCCATTTTCATGAAATACCTTTTCCATTTCTTTACTTTCAGTCGGTGTGGTGTCTTTTGATCTCAAGTGAGTCTTTTATAGGAAGCCTATACAAAGGTCTTGATTTCTTATTTAGCCAGCCTATGTCTTTTGATTGGAGCATTTAATTAAAGTAATTGTTGGTAGATATGTAGTTATTGCCATCTTATTATTCATATTTTTTATCTTTTTCTTTTTCTCCTCCTCCTCCTTCTTCTTCTCCTCCTTCCTTCTCCCCCTTCTCACCCTTCTCCTCCTTCTCCTCCTTTTCTTCTCCTTCTCCTTCTCCTCTTTTCTTCTTTCTTCTTTCTCCTTTCTTCTTCAAGAAGTCCCTCTAACATTTCCTGTAATACTAGTTTGTTCATGATGAACTCTTTTAGCTTTTTCTTGTCTGGGAAGCTCTTTATCTGTTCTTCAATTTTAAATGATAACTTTACAGGGTAGAGTAATCTTGGTTGAGGTTCTTGCTTTTTACCACTTTGAATCCCTTCAGGCTTGCAGTTTCTGTTGAGAAATCCGCTGATAGTCTTCTGGGAGCTCCCTTGTAAGTAACTAACTGCTTAAGATTCTCTCTTTGTCTTTAACCTTTGGCATTTTAATTATCATATGTCTCAGTGTGGGTCTTTTGGGGTTCATCTTATTTGGGACTCTCTCTGCTACTTTAACTTGTATGTTTATTTTCTTCACCACGTTAGGGAAGCTTTTCATCATATCTCTTCAAATAGATTTTCAATGTCTTGCTCCCTCTCTTCTCTTTCTTAAACCTCTATAATGCACATATTGGTAATCTTGATGTTATCCCAGAGGCCCCTTAAACTATCCTCAGTTTTTTGAATGCTTTTTTCTTTTTGCTGTTTTGATTGATTTTATTCTACAACCTTGTATTACAAATTGCTGATGTGATTCTCTGCTTCATCTAATCTACTACTGATTCCCTCTAATTTTTCTTCATCTGTTATCACATTCTCCATTTCTGACTGGTTCTTTTTTGTGTTTTCTGTCTCTCCTTTTATGTTTTCTATCTCTTCGTTTAACTTCTTACTAAATTCATCCACTCTTTCCAAAAGTTTATTGAGCATCCTTTTAAACTCTGCATTTGGTGGATTGCTTGTCTCCATTTTGTTTAGTTGTTTTTCTGGGACATTGTTCTGTTCTTTTATTTGGGACTTTTTTTTCTTTGTTTGTTTTTACTGCCTACCTGTGTTTGTTTCTGTGTGCTGCAATTTTTCCTGATCTTGGTTAAGTGACCTTATATAGTAGGTGTCTTGGGACCCCAGTCTCCCTGGTTACCTGAATGTGTTTCTTGTGTGAGTTGTGTGTGCATTTCTGCTGTATTTGAGCTTTGATTACTATTATCACATCAGTGGGAGGGACTGATCTTCAGGCTGATTGGCTCTAAGGACTGGCCTTGACTAAAGTAGAGGAGCTATTGTGTGGGAGTTGAACTTATAGAACATGATTTGCTTTAGCGAGTCTCTGCTTCCTACCAAATTTGTCCTTTGGGTATGTCATTTGTGGAGGTTGTTGGATGGCACTCTGTTGTGGTCTGAAGCTGGCCACTGAGTTCGTTGGTTCTCGGGCCTCTTGGGAGGTGCTTTGGTACAGGCAAAAGTCATCTGTTGCCTGTACTATGCCCAGGGCAACTTGGTATGAGCTACAAAGTGATCTGCAGATGGATGCTACTTGTGCTGGTATTGGAGGTACCTGAGAGAGGCCAGCTGTGAACCAAGACTGACTGCCACTAGTGCTGGATTTGGGGCTATTTAGGAAGAGGTATGGGGCATGCTAAGGCAAGATGCTGCTTGTTATGGATTTGTGAACCTTTTAGAGATTTTAGAAAAGTCCATAGGACTAGCAGAAACAAGCCATTTGTATGAAAAAAATGCTGGAAATGGCTTGGGTAGGTGAGCAAGTTGGAAGGAGAAAGGCCTCGGGGAATCACAAGAGAAGAGTGAACTGTATTAGGCAGGCTGATGGAGATTCAGATTTGGGGGCCACCTGTACCTGCAAGTTGGGTTGAGAGAGGGCTCAACAAAGGAAACATGTTTTCTACCAGCACTTCTGTCTAGAAGAAAACTGCCCCTCCAGCCCTTGCCCTGAAGCTAGATAATTCAGTTCCTCCCTGTGTGTCCCTGGCACCTTTTCATCTGCTGCCCCAGCATTAGAGCTCAAAGCAAGTGATTCTGTCAGTGAGTAAGTTCTTGTGCAGACCTTTTAAGAAGCACATCTGTTATTTCAGTAGCCCTTTGTCTCTCAACCACTATCTCAGCTGGTTTTCACAGCCAGAAGTTATAGGAACTTTTCTTCCTAGCACTAGAACCTTGAGCTTGGGAGCCTGATGTGGCAATGGGACCCTTTACTTCTTAGAGAGAACCATCACAGCTAAGATACCCTCCTGATTTTTAGCTATCACATGTGGGTGTGGTACCAGACCATTCTGAGTCTCTGACATTTCTTCCAGTCTCCATGTGGCTTCTTCTGTATATCCTTAGTAACAGGACTTCTGTTCAGCTATATTTCAAGTGATGCTTGTTTTTAAGTTTAGCTATATTTTTGAAATAGTCGTGGAATAAGGCAAGCATGGTGTTTACCTAATCCACTATCTTGACCAGACTTTTCATTCTTCATTTGAACTATATAACACTCCAAATTTAAATAAAGGTAATAAAAAATCCCAAATAATTTTTCTTACCACCCCCATTTTTAGAAAAAAAAAGCATTTAATCTGAATCTGTTATTGTCAGATTAACATAATAAAATGTTTAAATATTTTTAAATGAGAGTAGAATTGAATAGTGTTGAATTCCCAAATAGACAGAATAAGTGCTTGACTTTAATTCTAGATAGTTAAAAAGGCTATTTATATCAATGCATTTTATCTAAGTAGTTTTATACACATTTTAATTTTAAAGACATAGTTTTATATAAAAAATTTAAATATTTGTTTTTAAAATATTAAAATTTGGCAGGTATTTTTAATTTAACCAAAATGGTAGTAAATACAATATGCTTGCTTCTGTAGTTTGTAATTCTGTTGTACATTTAACAGATGTTTTTATTCATTCTATTTCTAAAATAACATCTCATTCTCCATTATCTTACTATGCTTCATAATTCTTTCTCATACTTATCAATCTGTTATGAAATTACATGTTTGTTTTGTTATTGTTGTTGTTGTCTGTGTCTCTCACTAGAGTATACAGGCATGAGAACAATAATTTTCTGTTTGTGCTCTATTTTTATTGCCTACAACAATGCCTGTCACATAGTAGAGATGTATGAATATTTGTTGAATGATTGAGTGAATACTATTCATAAACATATCTCATAGTACTTGCCTCATAATTTAGGAAAGATAGTTTTGGAGTGGTTACCTAACTTGACCAAGACCTCACAGCTAAAGGGTATATCCCACATGAAAAAATCCTTTCTTATTCCTAATCAAGTTCTTTTTTTAAAAAAATAACATCTTTGCTTACAGTATTCTACCTCCTTTTGTAATCTCTGATTAGTATTTTATCACATTTGAGTAAGACAATTGAAAAATAGCATTCTATTTCTCTATTAGGCAATAATGATATGTAGTATCTCAATAAGATATTCAACAAATTATATCTATATCTCTTTAGAAAAAAATAATCTTTAGGTATCATAATAGGTCATTATACTCTTCTTATGTCTATAGAAACCACAGAAAACTTGTATATTCTTCTATTTTCTAAAGACTGGAAGATACCAACGTCTATAATATCACAAGCTTGATCTCATATTATTATTTTTAAAGAATTTATTATTTTAGATAATTATTCAGTGGAATAAGCATTTAGTAATTGTCTTACCTTAGGATTATGGTAATTTTTGCTATCTTAGTTAACTATTTCATTAATTCCTTTAATGCTTACAGTCGCAGTATAAATAAGTATAGATCCAATGCTATCTTGAGATGGTTTTGTTTGCAATTGCCCATGAATTATATAATTCCCTCACCTCAACATCACTATTTCTTCACATATACAGTCCTCTTTAATGGGTTACATTTTGATCCCCACCCCAGAATTCGTATGTTGAAACTCTAACTCTAAATACCTCAGCATGCGACTACATTTGGAAATAGGACCATGAAAGAAGTGAGTTAAAATGATATTATTAGGCCATCCTAATCCAGTCTGACTGGGATCCTTGTAAGGAGAGGAAATTTGGGCAAAGAAAGACAATAAGTTGCTGGGCACATGTAAGGACAAAGCAGCAGTGAGAAGGCCATCATCTACAAGCCAAGGGGAGAGGTGTGGAACAGATACTTTCCTTAAAGACCTCAGAATAAACCAAACCTACTAACACCTTGATCTTGGACTTGAAGCTTACAGAAATCTCAGAAAATAAATTTCTGTTGGTTAAGTCACCTAATCTATGGTATTTTGTCATGTCAGCCCCAAGAAATTAGCATGTTTCTTATTCAACTATTCCTCATCTTTTTAAAGCTTACAGAAGCACTATACTTATATATTACTTTATATTCACTCTCTAGTTTATCTTTTGATATGAAAGAGCTACTGTATTTTACTACCAACACTTAAAGTGTATAATCAGTGACATCTATGCATACACATTCATATGTGCAATTCTCATAAGAGTACAGTAGGCACTCTTTTAGAATATTAAAGATCTTTCATGCATTGGTTAATGGAGACAAGAACTGGAGAGTATAGGAATGCCTTAAGCTCTTTGTAGTAGACATATAAGACCTAGATGGTTTAGGTATGAAAATGAAGTAGAGAAATGGTGTCTATGACTCAAACGAATTTACACACACACACCACAAACATTGTCTAGGTGTTTCTGTCTTTCATTCTGTCTGTCTGTCTGTCTGTCTGTCTGTCTGTCTCTCTCTCTCTCTCTCTCATACATACATACACACATGCACACTTAAAACTCTTTAAAAATTATTTTTAGCCAGTTTCATTTTCAAAAAAAAATTATGTTATCTAACAAAAATGCATGAATTAGTTTAAAAACAAGTACATAAGAGAAATAAGGGCATGGAACCTATTTTCTAGATAAATCTAGAAAAAGGTTAAGATATAAATTCATATCCTTAAGACACTGACAAGTACTGGAGGTAGGCTGTAAATTTGACTCTGAACTTCTTAACCATGAAGGCAATGAAAAGACAAATTCAGTTGCAAGAGTCAGAACATATAAAAGATAAAAACAAGAGATGTTTCTTGATTCTCTGACAATAAGGAATTTCTTTCCTGAGTTCTCATGAAAGGGACACTATGTGATGGAGAAGACTATTTTATACATTTCTACAATAAATGCAACCAACAGTCTATAAAACATAAAATCAATTTTGAAAAAGTCCAGGTCAATATGGTCTAGATATATAGGTCTCTGGAAGCCTTGCTTAAGCGAAAGATGAATTTTTTCCAACTTCATTATGAATATTTTAGATGTATAGGAAAACTGAAAGACTAATACAATTATTAACATCTAATTTGAAAATTTTGAACATTTTACCACAGTTATATATAATATATAATATATAATTTATATGATATATAATATATAATTTATATAATATAATTATATGTAATTCTTAAACCATTTGAAACTAAATGAGTTAAAGATAACAAATGTTCTGAGGGTAAGCTGCCTTATAGTACATACCTTCAAATATAGTGAAACATAGTTTCTCAGCCTGAGATTTTCAGTAACAGATCTTCCAAAAAGGTGCATTTTGGAATAATTACCACAAAAGAGTAAAATTTAAAGAAAGGTAAGCCAAGAATTCAAAGTCACACTCTAGTAAAGAACAGGGGTAAAGATATTCTACCTTACAAAATACAGGCAAATCCATATTCTGTGACAATCAACTAAGCCAACTATATGTAGATATACATGTACACACATACCAAAGAAAGTATTTTTTTTCTGTCTTTCTTCAAGAATACTAGAGTAATAAGAGGAAAATAGAGATGACGTTGGCATATACTCTGATCAAAATTAATGAGATCAGATCACCTTATTAAATTTCTTAACTCTTCCAACCACAAAAATAGCATAAATAAAAATTATTTCAGCTACTTCTTAAGCATTTTTACTAAGAGGCCTATATAGCAGTTTATACTCAGAAATAAGAACATTTAAAGTCAGTAACTCCTACTGAACCCTCAAAAGAAAACAGAATATAAAGGGCCAAAAATGAGATAGCCATTTACACATAAGAAGTCATTCCTCAGTGGAATATAATTAATTTATTCTCTTAAAAAAGTGAAAAATTTCAAGTTGAAGCCTGTGTTCTTTGCTCTGTGAAAGATACTTAGAACATGTGACAAGGACAGGCATACTAATAAACTTACAGAGGCAAAGCTTTACAAGGAGCTGGCCACTACTTTGTTCCTGATTTCACTGACAATGTTAATGACAGTTTGGAAAATTAAAAACAGTGAAGATTTATCTAAATACCAGGATAGCATGGGATCTAGTACATTGCTGTGTGTACCGTGAAAAGCCATTTGGAAATAAACCCTTAATTCTATTGTTAACTTCTCAGTTTTATGTTTCTGCTTGGTAAAGTGATTCTGCAAACCTAGTTTATTTGCTATATCATCAGATACACACTAAGATAAAAATAAAAGGATTCAAAATTTCTTTCACATTAAATGATCATTTTTAAGTACTCCCATTTGGTTCTACACCCTGTTGCATTAAAATTACCTCCACATGATATATATCTAGAAGAACTCCTTGAAGTGCAAAAATATTGACTATCCAAATCACTGCTAATTGTCAGGTTCCCTTCCAAGTCATTTAGCCATAGATATTTAAGAAATACAGGAGACTGAGTATCTGATGATTGGGAAAAGCTGCCTTTTGAAGTCTTAAATTTATGAGCAAACAACTAACTACATTATGTTTGATAATTATAGGAAATTAAATAAAAAATTCTAGGAGAATGAAGATTGCAATATGCTATTTAATGGATTTGGATGGAGTATCCTTGAATTTCAGTGAGTGTACATATGCACACACACACATAAACACACATGCATAATTATGTTTACAACTTTTAAAGTAACATAAATTTATTTAGTTGAACTTTAAACCTAGTTTCAGAGACAGACAAGTTAGGCATCTTTGTTTTCATTCTACTGATTAAAAAAATAACCAAAGCTCAGAAAGATTATCCTAAATTACCCAGTTAGCAAGTGGTAAAATATGAGTGTAGACTGTGTTATAAACCAAGCTGAATCTACAAAAGAGAATATAATGTATATATGTCAATGAATCAGAATCCACACAAACAACACCTTAGATATGACATAGATAAAACACATTATAGATCCTAGTTGACACTAATTGTGGGAGCTTATCTACCCTTTATTTTATTTGAGCTTTAGCTACTCTATCATTTTCCCCTGGGATTGGCATATGAGCATATACAGTTTTCATTTTTGTCAGAGATGATATTTGTTAAATCTAGAGTTTAATGGTATTTCTGATGCCAAAGTTAAGATGAGAGAATAGATTATAGGATTTTGTAAAGAACATAAGTCATGTAGATTTGTGGTGTGGTTTTTTAAGATAACAAGTACCTTAACCTCCTCTCCTCTCTAAATGGTCTTTCATTTTGCTCTCTAGTCTATGCTTTTTACATTTATTTTTAAATTTTATTTTTAAAATTAACATGTAAAACGTGTAGATTTATATAACCACTACCATCATCAGGATACAGAATATGCCCCAAAACTCCCTTGTACTATCACATTGTGGTCATATGCTCCTTTTATCCTTAATCTCTGATAATCACTAATCTATTTACCATCACTATAGTTTTTCTTTTTTAAGAATGTCATGTAAATTGAATCATACAGAATGTAACACGTAGAGACTACCTTAATTCATTTAACTTAATACCATTGAGCTTCATCCAAATTTTTATGTGTATTGTGCTCACTTTGGCAGCACATATATAAAATTTTTTATGTGTCAATAGTTTGTTCCTTTTTATAATTTGTTTCTTTTTATAGTTTGTTCCATTCTATGGATGTACCACAGGTTGTTTTTTTTTTCTTTTGTGTTTTGTACATTTGTTTATTTTGATTCATTTAACTATTGAAAGATATTTGAGTTGCTTACAATTTTGGCTCTAAAAACTTCTGTACAGGTTTTGTGTGATAAAAGTTTTCAGTTTATTAGAATAAATACAGAGGTGATATGATATTTGTTTGTTTACAAAAAAATGTCAATTTTGTTTCTATAATGGCTTTACTATTTTGCATTCTCACCAGCACTTAGTATCATCAAGGATTTTTTAAAGCAGTTCTAATAGAAATGTAGTAGAATCCCATCATGGGATTCTATTTGCCTTCTGTATATTTTCTTATATAAAGTGTTTTCCTTTTTCCAGTCTTCTTCCCAATTGTTAATTGGATTATTTATTTTCTAACTTTTGAATTTTGAGATATTGTAAAAGAGGTCAAATATGTGGTGACAGAAAGAAATCTAACTATGGGAGATGAACACACAATATAAATATATATATGGCTTACTGTTAAAATGTTCAGCAGATTTCATTAACCAATGTCACCATAAATAAATACATCAATACATCAATACATAAATACACAAATACGTACATACATACATACATACATACATATATTCTGGATACCAGTTCTTTGTCAGATATTAGATTTGCAATAATTTATCCCAATCTATATCTTGTCTTTTCATTATCTTAAAACTTTCACAGAGCAATTGTTTTTATTTTTGATAAAGCCCAATTTTTATTTTTTTTTCTTATGGATTGTGTTTTTAGTGTCATGTCAAAGAACTCTTTGCCTAACAGAAGGTCATGTAGACTTTCTCGTATATTTTCTTCTAAAAGCTTTATATTTTTACATTTATATATGTGATCCATTTAGAACTAAGTTTATATGTGGTATGAAGTTTAGGTTGAGACTCACTTCTATGTATATAGATATCTAATTGTTTCAATATTATTTTTAAAAAAGATTACCTTTATGCCAATTAATTGCCTTTGCATTTTTGCCAAAAATCTATTGGCTATATTTGTGTGGTCCTTTTTTAATAATCTCTTTTAGGTTACATTGATCTATATGTCTATCTTTTCACACATGTCACTGTCTTCATTACTGTATCTTTATTATAAGTTTTAAATCAGAAAGTATGATTCTTCCTTTATAAAATTTTTTAGGTACACTAATTTCTTTACCTTTCCATATACATTTTTAGAGTAGGCTTGCCTGTATCTATAAAAACCCCTGCAGGGATTTTAATTGGAAGATCATTAAAACTAGAGCAATTCGGAGATAATTGGTATTCATTAGATTGAGACTTTCAATCCATGAACACAGTATGTCTCTCCACTCATTTGAGTATTATTTGATTTCTTTCATTAGCATTTAATGGTTTTCAACAAACAGATCCAAATTTGATTTCCATTCGTTTATTGCTAATATATAGAAGTATGATTTTTGTGTGTTAACTTTTATATTAGTTTTCTGTGTGGTGCAATAAATTACAACAAACTTAGTATCTTAAAACTGTACACATTTACTATTTCACATTTTCTTGGTCGTGAGTCTGAAAATGACTTAGCTGGATTGTCTGCAAGGATTTACAGGGGAAGGATCTGCTTCTAAGATCCTTCATTTTCTTATGGTTGTTGGACTTGTGGCAGCTTACTTCTTTTAAGGCAGTAAAGAACACAAAGACTCTCGAGACAGTTTTTTAGTAAGAAAACTGTGTGTAACATAACAATCACAGGAGGGATGACATCACATCACATTTGGTATACTTTATTAATTAGAAGCAAGTCACAGGTACTGCCTACATTCAAAGGGAAGAGATTGCACAAAGGCATGAAGGTTAGGAGATGGATATCATGGGGGTGACTTTTATTACACAGTTGTATCCTGTGATCTTACTGAGCCTTTTTTGGGGGGATTGGCTTTTTTTTGGTAAATTCTCTTAATATTTTTATGAAGAAAATAATTTTGTACAAAAATAGAGAAATTTTTATATTTCCTTCTTAATCTGTATGCCTTTTATTTCATTTTCTTGTTTTATTGCATTAGTTAAGTCTTCTGGTATTCTGTAGAATATAATTGATAAATGCTGACATTCTTGCCTTCTGAAAGAATTTAAGAAGAAAACATTCAGTCTTTCACTACTGAGTATGTTAGCTGTAGATATTACACAGATACACTTTATCTGTTGAGGAAGTCACCTACTACTCCTAGTTTGCTTAAAGTTTTACTCATTAATTGATAGTTTTATTAAAAGCATCATTTGTGTCATATTATTAGACTGTTAATATGGTGGTTACACAGATTGATTTTCAAATATTGAATAAGCCTTTCATTCCCAGAATAAACGTCACTCAGTCGTGGTGTTATTCTTGTTATGTACCACTGATTCTTTGTGATACTATATTAAGGATTTTTGCATCTGTGTTAATGAGGGATATTGGACAGGCTTTCTTGAAGTGTGTCTGATTTTGCTATAATGTTAATACAGGCCTCATGAAATGAGATGGGAAATATTTCTTCTTCTATTTTCCAGAATGGTTTGAGTAAATTGGTGTTATTTCTTCTTTAAATGTCTGAGAGAGTTTGCCAATAAAACCATTGAAGACTGCACTATTTATTTTTAAGAGTTGTCAAAAGCTGCCCCATGCAGTCTGTCTGGATTTTATAGTTTCAGTCAGTGGGAAAGATAAAGTGGATACGCTGTGTGTCTTACCCAGATCAGAAATTTAGCCTGTTTTATGATGATTTCTTTTTTTGCGTGTGAAAAATTTTTATATTTAGAATTAGCCAGCTGGACTCAGTTTAGATGATCCCAATTTTCTTGACAATATCCAAAGCATCATAGTCGGGAGCCAGTTGAACACAGGCCTTCTTCATCAGGCCTGTTTGGGGTGTTGACTTTGGCCATGTCGGTCAGTGTCCTAGAGCTTCTTCACAGCCTGTTTGATCTGGTGCTTATTGACCCTGACATTCACAATGAACACTAGTGTATTGTTTTCTCTCTTCGTGGTTGAGTCAGTAGTCGGGAAACTTAATGATGGCATAGTAGTTAAGCTTGTTCCTCCTGGGGGTGCTTTTTCAAGAATATTTGGGTTGTCTTTGGAGTCAGTGTCTTGGACCATTGGAAAGGCAGATGGCTTGTGCATCTTCTCTTTCTTGAGGTTGTGGATGCCTTTCAGCCCTGCTTTCTTTACCTTCAAAGCATTTGCTTTGGCTTCAGCTTTTAGAGGAGCAGAGATTTCCTTCTTTGCTTTCAGCACCATCTTTGTGAAAAGGTTAAGATGATTTCTTATATATGTTTCAATTCTCAGCTGTGGAAACATAGTCATTCTTTTGGATGTCACAAAATGGTTAAGCTGGCTAACTCATTTTCTCTAGCATGGTTTGTTCCCTATACCTCCAAACAATGGTCTCATCAGCTCAGTTTTAACTATATTAGTAGATGTGATATTCCTACTAGGTTTGTTAATCTAATGTTCCTTAATTACCATTATGTGATGCTTACCCAGAAATGGTTGATGGAGCAGAGCCAGAACAATCACTATGATAAAAGCATTAAGCGCACCAATTTTGTTCTGCAATAAATTCCAGCTTTTCAGCAACTAAATAAATTATGATAAACTTATCCTAATTTACCACATGGATCTAATATTCACATGCTACCATGTTGGGCTGCTTTTAACTTATGCTTTGTTATTTTAAATGATACCTGTAACATATAAAAAGCAAACATTTATATAGAGATTCTATGTCTGAAAAACCTAGACTAAGAAAATTTAATATCTAAACCAGAAGTTGTAAAGACCCAGAAAAATATTTTAGATTTTGCAAACTACATATATTTCTATTACCTATTCTTTGTTTTTCTATATTCTTTATTAGTTTTTTTATTATTGTTATTCCTGCTGTAAAAAACACCACAAATATGATGGTTTAAAATATATAAATTTATTATCTTATGGTCATATAAGTTAGAAGTCTGATATAGGTATCATTAGACTAAAACCAAGTTGTCAACAGGGCTATACCCCTTTCTAGAGGTTCTAGGGAAGAAATCATTTTTGTACCTTTTCCATATTCTAGAGGCTACCCACATTTCTTTGCTCATGGTGCCCCTTCTCCACCTTCAAAGTTAGCAGTGTAGCATCTCTTTAATTCAGCTTCCATCCTCTCATCTCCCCCTGACCATAGACGGGAAAGTTTCTCCACTTTTAAGAATCCATGATATTAGATTAGGCCAGCTCAGATAATCCAGAATAATCTCATTATTTTAGGTCCTTAATTTAATTACATCAACAAGGTTATTTTTGCCATGTAAGATAACATATGTACAAATTTGGGGCATTAAAATATGAGTATCTCTTGAGGAATAAAAGTTATTCAGCATATCACACAATCTTTTAAACATGAAACAATTATTATTAGATTAGAGGCCCCACAAAAACAACCTATAGACCGGATTTGAACTGCTGTAAACAGTGCCACCAGTTACATGGGGCCGGGAAGGGGAGGCTTAATTCTTTGTTTCTTTTTGTACTTCCATGTTTATAGGTGAAACTTTATGATATATTTAAGTAGGTAAAATTTAAGAGTTTATTCATTATATGTTATAAAATTTTCATCATTTTCTAGCTATCTTGCCTGCCATCCTCCTAGGTCTTTAGCATATTACAAAATTCAAATATAAAAAGTATTTTTTTCTCTTATTTACTGACAGCAAGCAACATATTTACCTTTTTATCTAAATTTATATACCTTTATGTTATTTACAATTTTCATTATGGAATAAATTCAATGCAACGATAATTTTAAATTACAGATTTACTCCACCTCCAATAAAACTCAAAGACTTAAGCAGATTACCATTTTTTAAACTTCGGAGCCAATATTTGATATTTATTTTAAAAATACTCATACTCTAAATGCTCTAGAGTTGTGGGCTTCTAACCCATTAATTGATAACAAGGAAAAATCCTAAAAAAAAAGTACAGAAAATTTTAAGTACAAGATCCACAAAAAACAAAAAAGCAAAGAATATTAACAGAAAATTTATTCAAGTATTGCCTTTTATATCTTGTAATTTGAAATATGTTTTGGAAAAATCAATGGTAATCATTCTTAAAACCTCTTAATTGTCAATTATTATTACCAGCATATCTTTAATTTATTAAGAAATGATTACTTATTTTTCACTGGTTGTATTTTGACATGACATTACTATAAGTCTAATGTTTGGAAACAAACAGACAGTTCTTTACTGTCTTTTAGAGCAAGAAATGAGTTTGTTTTTAATAAGAAAAAGAAAAGCCAGTACTAAAATTTCATTTGTGTTCATGTTGTCATGCAGAATGAAAGAGAGAATAATTAACTTCTAGTATAATTTTCCCATCCTAGTATCACTTTGTGTTTCAAAACAATTCATAGTTAAATATTTTTTTAAAAAACAAAAAATTTCTTTGTCACCATTAATATTGCCACTGATCCCATACATTAAATAAAATTCTAATAATAATAGAGGACTTACTTTATAAGAGTAGAACAAGTCATCTTATAAAATCTGCCCTGATAATAGCTGAGTCAGTTTTCATAAATTTTAACATTTTATAAGTGAATCATTTGTAATTGTAACTTTTAACCTAATACATAGATATTGATTGTAGATATTTTGGAGTGGAGAAAGTGAGTATTTAAACTGTAGGAGAGAATATGATCAATAATTTAATTTCTCTTCATGGATGTTTTCAGACTGACCTCTCTCAGAAATTCTGCTAAGATTTTAAAATTATTTGAGACTTCTAAATACCAATACTTAGAATAATTATATAATTATGTGAGAAGAAATTTTTTATAATTTCTCAGGAAAACAATACACACCAATTTCATTACCAGCCTTTTCTAAAACAAAACAAAACAAAAACAAGAAATTTTTTTATCACCCATAGATATTTGTGTATATCTTTCAGTAATTCTCATATAGCTTGGAAAAGTGTAGGCAGATGTACCTAATTTTAGTAATGTACTTGACCTGAGAGTTTCAGGTAAAAAACAATTCTGAATTTCATTAGGCACTTGAAATAATTAAAAGGGTATAGAAATTAGAATTTAGGAATTGCTTTGCCAACTGTTTTCATAGATTACTTGAAATCTCAAGCAGTTTCTTACTTTTTAGATTGAAAAACACATTTTAACACTGTGCCAAATGATCTCTTTGATAAGTCAAATATCCTAGAACTAACCTCACCTGATTGTTCTGGAAATCACTGTTACTTTATTCTCTTGATGTTTTCTTTTTTTAAAAAAAAATTATCAGTATATTTTTTTAGTCTCTGAGGGCTCAATAAATAACATTCATTTTCTCTGACTGCAATCTGAAGCAATTGAGCTATAAAAAAAAACACAGAAAGACAGAAGGGAAACCAAAATATCATCTTTATTACTAATCAAGCTGGTATTAGAGAATGTGACTCCCATTACTAAGTAAGGTGCTTCCTAATACTGAGCATAGAATAGACTCACTTGCCACAGAACCATGTCAGCTGTTGGTGGTTTACTTTCAAAAGACAAAAGGAAATAACTTAGTTGCACATACACAGTTTCTCTTTCCGGAATCCCTATCCAATTGTCATTTTTCTTCAGAGGGAGTAATGTTCAGGGGGACAGCCATGTCTCTTCACATGGAAGTTAACTTTAGGAGTAGAGATAAAGCATTCCACCCAACACTGTATTTTCTAAGTTAATCAGTTATAATGTTGAAATAGATCATCTACCAAATACTAGGATGTCTGCCCATTCTCTCTCTAAACATGGAATGTATAGTTTGCATGAATTGTATATAACTTGAAGAGCACAAAAGTTTAACCAGGCAGTGAAATGACCAGGTCCAGTATTAAATTTTAGGTCTATAATCTGAAATCCCTTCTGTTCCACTCCCCACCACTTAAATAGAAATATTTTTATATTTTTACCATAGTTATTGTTATAGTTATCTGTTTAAGGATTGAGAAATATCATTCCTTAGAATATGAAAGAATGTTGGGCCACATTTAATTAACTGTAGTAATTGATCATATGTACTCCTGACAGAAATAAAGTTCATGGACTGAAAAAAAAGATGCCAGCATGTTGCTAATTAAAAGTTAGGGTCACATAGCCACATCACACCATGGCTACTGCCATCTCTTTGGGTGAGTAACCTCTGCTGTGGCAAGACTGCCCCTGCTGACATGGAAGAGGATGCTCCCACACTTCCACCACCAACAGCAAGGATTATATGGTCCACCTACCTATTTGAATTAAACCTCCTTAACTTACCACATAAACCTTTAGTTTTCATCAACTGGATTTTCTTAATGTATCCCTTATACTATGCTTTTTTCCTAATTTCCTGAATTTTCATATTATGTCCCTTCTTTCTGTTCTAGCTTCCCCTTGTTATTTTTGATTCTGTGTCATAAAGACCAGCTCAACTGGGTCCTTCTTGAAAATGTCCACCACTGCTCCAGCTAAATGCCCATTGAACTACCCATTCTCAGAATTTTTAGAGCCCTTGTTTAACTACAAATTCTACCTAATCACTTTCCTATTAATTGAGAGGCGTTAGACATAACTCTTCTAGAGGACCATGAACAGCTCAAGACCCAGAACTGTATACCTCTTTTTTTATTTCCTAGAGAGTACACTATAGAAAGCAGTATCTTAAGCAGTACTGAAGTCAGCCAGACCTGAGTCTAGAGACAGGCATCCGCTATTGGTGTAATCTTCAGCAAATTACTTCTAAGTCTCAGTTTCTTCATCTGTAAAATTGAGACAGTTGTCAAGATTAGATGAAATGATGTATTCAAAGGACTTAGCATAATACCTGGAGCATAATATTAAAAAATTTTAGTTACTGATATTATTTTTTGTTATATTTTCATAGTTAGGGTAAACTTTTAGTGAAGTAATCTATATTTTATTTCCCATAGAAGCATATCCAATGCTTGTTTGGAAAATATACAGCTTTCGGGTCCACTCTAGTGCAAAACTAAGATGGATGAGGGACAGCCATTGATGCTCATTATTTCTTAGCTACCAGAATGGTCTAAGCTCAATTGTTCTCAAAGTTTGATCTGGAAAACCAGTGGATCTATGAGTTAATATTATTTTTATAAAAATTCTAAAATATTATGTGCCTTTTTCACTGCCATTCTCTCATGAGGGCACAATGGAATTTTCCAGAGGCTATGTGACATGTGATATTGCAACAATCTGAATGAAGAAACCAGATTTGAGAATAACAACATCTTATCTTAATCCAGGCATTAAAGATTCTTATAAGGAAGAAAACTTTCACTCTTCTCATTAAACATTTTTGTTTTGGACAATAGTTTTTTTGTTGTTATTTCATAAAATACATTATTTATAGTAACAAAGAATTGTAATTGCTATTTTAAATAAACTAGTAATTGTTTAAATTTCTCTGATTTATATATACATAATCTTAACATATATTTATATATATTAATAGCTATAATCTACATAAACAAAAGCTCTTTGTGGTTTCAAGTTCCAGAGTCTGCCAGCTAAGATCAAACAGTTCCCGAGACGGGGAGTGAGGATTGAGAAAAAAAGAGAGAGATAGAGAGAGAGACAGAAGGCAGAGTCGGGAGGGCTCACAGTGAATACTGTGCCACCGAGTTTATTTAGCACAGCATATTTATACCCTTGACAATGCATGAAAAACAAAACCCACACATCTGTAAACAATTGCTTGACATTTACATAAGTTCTCTCACCTGTTTTCCATTAAGCCAAACTTCCTCCATCTGCACAGACTATCCATTAATTCAGCTGTAGGGCATTCAGCAAGAATGGCTCCCAACACTCAAGTAAATTACAAGAATGCAAAGGAGTCATGAGACCAAAAGGCAGCTTACTCACATGATTGTTGACTGAAGACCTCAGTCTCTCGTTAACTATTCATAAGAGTTTCTTATCCCATGGATCTCTCCATAGAGATGGTGTCCTGACAGGGCAGTTGGCTTCCCCCAGATTGAATGATCCAAGATAAAGCAAGGTAAAAGCCATAATATTTTTTATGATCTAGCTTTAGATTACATAGTATTTCTACATGATCCTTTTAGTTACACAAGTCAGCTACATTCAGTGTGAGAATTGACTACTCTAGGACATGAATATCAGGAGTTAGGAATTATTGGGAATCTTTTCAAAGGCTGTCTAATACATGTATTTTAATTTTTTTAAACACAAATTTTGGCTAAACTTCAAGTAATAGTCAATTTTGACTTTTCAATCTTATTTTCTTATCATTTTATTCACTTTCTTCCTCTTTACACTCACTTCTTCTCTTCCCCACATCATATTTTTTAAGTGAGGTATAGTAAAAAATTAAAAGTGGAGAGCAAGGAGTAAATATCATGGCCTTGGAATCTTTTAGGCCCAAACTTAATTTCTAAATTTCCAATATACTCATTTATAAAATTAGGATATTTATACTTACCTTGCAGGCTTGTGGCATGATTAAATGAGACCTATCATGTGATAACTGTTCAAGAAATATTAGTCCTGTACTCTTCAGTTCAAATCTCTCTCATTTCTTGTATTGTTTATTTGAAAAATGCATGTGAAAGTAATTAGTAAATGCATTAATGTAACTTATTTATTTTTAATGTTTTTTAAATAGGCACCATCCCCAGCTCCCTCCCTAAGCACTTATTGATAGCTCGAATAAATTAAGTGATATATTAGTTTTTTTTATCTTTTTAATTTTAACATTCCAGAGTACCCATGGCATCTAGAAATGAAGAGGCAACTTAAGAAACATTTTAATGAATTTAATGAATTTATTTGAGCCAAACTGACAATAATTGCCATGAAGCAAAATCTCAATGGATTAAGAAAATGCTCCAGAGCATGTCAATTTTACAGCTTTTTTTATACATTAGAATCAAAGGAGGAAGTGTAAGAAATGTTACATGAAATTCATTGGTGGTAAGTTAAGGGGGAGGGAGAAAGCAAAGTGGGGAAATCTCTGGGATTGGATAAAAAGGAAAATGGAGGGACACACATTTCTTTTACATTGGTTGGTACAGGCGTGTTAACAATGAACATTTACAGCACATAGAGATGGTATGCGGAGGTAGGAGGGTCAAGACAACAGTGACGGATTCTGTGTTCTGGTGCCCTGGTACAATGGGTTGTATTCTGAGAGTTCTAGAAAAGAGGGATTACTCTGACATTCCAAGGGTATGTTATCTTAGATGCAAAAAGACAATAGACAGACCCCAAAAAACTTAATTTTTTAAAAAGGACAATAGGTTCACTTAAGGTAACAAATGACTTTTGTCAAGAAAGCTATGTGACTACTCACCATGATCTGCTTTTAGTTAGGAATTTTTATGATCAGACCATTCTATGTGGTGTATTTCAGTCTCTGAGTTTATAGGGCCCATGATCCTGGGCTCCCCTGAGTTTATCAGGTTTAGTATATGGTCCCTTTTTCATCCACAATAGTTACATATAACCCTCATTATTTTGTTTTCATAATGTGAATGAAAGGTAATGTATCAGTACTTTTTTCTTTACTCTTGATAATATTAATGTTATTGTAATATTACAAAATGGCAGCTTGTCTCAGTTTATATTATTGTACCAAAAGGAACAGAAAAATTTATAGCTTTTTTCCCCAATTAAAGTCCATTTTTGGTAAACACTACCACGAACTCAGACTGCACTGAAAATATCAGAAAACACAGTATTTAGTCATGTTTAGTCTTTCATCTAAATAATGAATTTAATATTTTGCTTTTATGAGTCAATTAATTATTATTAAAAAGTATTCAGAATGCACTGAGACATACAATGTAAGTATGATATAGCATTTCTTGAGTTTAGAATATGCATGAGCATAATTTACACAATTTTAGTTCAATCTGTAATGTGAAATTGGTAACAGGACATTACATAACTGAAGCTTGATGCAAGAATGGCTTTCTTTTCCATGTCCCAGCTATCACAATTCTAATACTAAATGGTTTGTCATTTTTTATTAACTAGAGTTTTTTCTCTCGATGACACACTTAAGAAATAGTCTAGAGTTTTTTAAATATCTGCAAATGTTATGTAAATTTTTTGGTCACACATAAAGTAGTAATTTTCTTTTTCACTTAGGTTGAATTTACTTTTAAGTATCTGAGTCACGTACATAAATATAAGCCATAAATATTATTCAACACATGCTTCAGCGTTTCCTTTTTCTCTTTTCCTGATGTTTCATTAGTGACATTTTTAAAATAAAATTTAACGAATTCTTGGTTCAGTCTCCAAACAGGAAATCGGTTCAGTGAGCAGAGACCTGAATGACAAAAGAAATGTCCACATAGAATACTTTAAAATACTTTGTTCATTGGAAAAAAAATGCAAAGCCTCCAGATTTCTCTGACCTTAATGCTCTGATTTTTCAGTTTGGATTTACTATGAATGGAAAACTTTGAAAAGTCATATAATCCATTAATAGTATATTTACTAGAACCCAAATTGCAAATAACATCAAAGTATTTTTATGGCTTTGATATTTTTTCCTCCTTTAATTATGGCAGCCCTAGATGTATTGCATTTAATACTCATTTCCTGGCTTGCTCTTAATCACGGTTAGCACTTTACATAGAACATATCTAGAATTTCTGACATCAGTTACTCAACATTTTTTGACTGATTAGTATTGTAGTATTTAATTTAGAGGCTAAAGTAGAACAGATTTTCAAATTGCCTGTAAACTGAAGATTATCTTTTCTGTGTACCCACATGTATAAGTGATCAGCAGATATATGTGCACAAAAACCAGCACTTCATGATAATCAGACCCTTTAATATTAAAAATAAAAATTAAAGTAACTAAAAATTTGGTTTACCAAAAAAACAAGCTATATTGAAAACATTCAAAGGCATCAAGAATAACAGCAGACAAAGGTCTTTTTTAAATGTAAACAGGAACATCTCACTACCCTGCTGACTAACCTTTGATGGCTTTTATTTGCATTTAGAATAAAATGCAAACTTTAAACTTTGCATATAAGAACCTAAATGACATGGTTCTCCCCCTCAAGGAAATTATAGTTGAATTTGGGATACAGGCATTAAACAAATACTCTTAAGTGTGTAGTTATAAATTATGGTAAAAGGAGAATGGAAAGAGACAGAGAGAGATTAACTTGAAGAAGTGAAATTTTATTGGTGGGCCAAGGGAAATCTCTCTGAAGATTTGATATTTAAGTTAAGATGAGAGGTATGGAAGAAGTGTCTTGACAGAGTACTCAGAAAGATATATTCATTTGTCTTAGCCACCATTGATTGATTAAGCATTACCCAAATATGATCAAACATTGTCAGTCAGAGAATTAAAAATGAAATACTGAACCCTATAGATAAAATCAAAATGTATTCTATGGTTTCTATGAAATTACATCTTTATACGTCATTATTTATTTTTATTTTCCTTAATATGTCTTTTAAGCTCAGGGCCTTTAATTAGACTGTGTCACTCATGACTAAGTAAGTTCAATTTCCTCTGTTATTTAAGTTGAAATTTAAAAACTCAGTCAACCATCTTGCAAATGCCTGCCATTGACCATAAAAACTGAGCAGGGAATTATATATGGCTCAGTATAATTTATTACTCTTATTAAGAAAATATATTCACAAGCACTACACAGTAAAACACAATAGAATCATTTTTATGTTTTAGTACAGAGAAGTCTTCTTATTATATTATCACTTTTACATGTAAATATGAAAATTAAATTTTTAAAAAATAAGATAGTAATAAAGATATAATAACCAAAATAATCCTTCCATTTTTGTCCGGGACAGTGATATTAAATCATTTCTTATTTGTGAGAGAGTGCTAATGATCAGTAATATCCATGTTCTCCTTTTCTTCTTGGGCACAGAGAAGTCAATTCTGGATAATGGATTATGAGCTAAAATGATGACCATTTTCAGGCCTGTCCCATTAAACCTCCACCTGAATAGAGAGGACCTAGAGGAGAGGGGACCTACAAGATGGAAGGCCTGGATCCCTGAATGACTACATGGATCACAATCCCTCCTCCCCACTCCCCAGCTCACCCCTCATGCCAATCTACATTGAACTGTGAGTGACTGACTGTTAAATAAGCTTTTATTACTTGATGCCACTGATATTTTGGAGTTGTTTGTTATAAAAGCTAGCTTACCTTGACCAATCCAATACCCAATTTTCTATAGAAAATACTCTTACTAGATTTATCAGAATCCATAGGTATTAGACCTTCTAGATCCATGGATTTTAGATAAATTAAGTAGTGTTGGGACCTTCAAAATATTTACTATAGAAAGATTAATCACACCACAGAGCTGCTAGAGACAAGAACTACTAATTCTGATAATGGAATTGCATAAAAAGTGTGGACGTTTATATTTCAATGAAATGGAAGATCTATTTTTAAATATTCTAAATAGTAAACTCTTTCTACCTAAAAGGAATGCTGCGTCTCATCACAATGCTGATGTTTTGTAGCACACGTTTCTCACAGACTGCAATACTCAGGAAATGTATAGAAAAAAAAAAGCTGATCTCACAGGGAGCAGTAATTGGCAGAAAATGCTCAAACCTGAAATACTTAGGTAAGAAAGACAGACAGCAGCAGCAGCAGCACACAGGTTAAATCAGCAATCTGAAGCACATGGGAGCAAAACATTTCTTAGAATTTAAGACTTACTACTTTCAGACTGAATTTTAAGGAAGAACAAAAGCAAAGAGCAATACCTTGACATAAGAAGCTAACATTCTTTTTCAGATAAGACCTCACAGAAAAAAATTATGGAGCATACACAGACAAGAATTCAAGCTGGAACAGATCTCTCTTCTAAGCCACATAGGTTAAAGGTTTCACCACTTTCTTGGAAAAGAGGAAACATAACAGAACCCATCTGTATTACTTACAATGTGGTACTCAGTGATGTAGAAAATATTCTCTTTAACAAGTGAAGTTTTCGTCATTTTCAATAAAGCGTTTTGATGTTCATGTTAGGTTCTGAATTCAGGTCTCTCCCCTGCTTCCAGTATTTAAGCTCACATTTGCTGCTCAGAAAGGCCAAACCAGGCAATACTTATAGAATTCTGTGTTTACGATGCGTATTTCTGCCAGAGTGTGCAGAATTGTCATTGGACAACCCCTTGCACAGCTCTTATCAACCAACATATCTAAATACAATTGTTATCCACTGCCTATGTCCTCAGAACTATTGCACTTAAGGTACAGTTCAGCAAAACATGAGTAAGATATAAAAGGGATACCTTCAAAGACAGATAAGGATCTGTCCTGAGCAGTTAAAGAATAAATTTTTAAAGTCAGTTATTATAACCCCCAGCAATTGCATAGCCTCCTTAAGGGAATCTGAGCTGGGCACTGTAACAATCATCCAGGAAACGTGGAAATTCTAGTTGGAATAGCATAATTTATATCTTTTCTTTCTTGGTCTTCTCGCAAGCTATTAACTATAAAGAAACAAAGGATGTTTGACAAAGGCCTTCAGAATTCATTTGCTAGGCCACACTATAAATGTCCAACTCAGCGGCTCTGCTCACCTGCATGTAATATTTACCTGATTGGAATAAGAATGAGTAACGTAAGCTCAGAGTGGACAGTTTGCAAAGTCTTCTGTCTGCCCTTTTTATTGGATACAGTTCAGAAAGAAAATTATCCTTCAGTAACTTTGGTTCCTAAGTATAAAAGAAAGGTATGGGTTCTTTTCCATTGGGATATGACCAAAACACTATGGTCTGTCATGCAGTATTCACTTTGAAGCCTAAAGTTTCCAAAGACCAATCTCAAAGAAAAGAATAAGGAAAATAATAAAATAAATAAATAAAATAAAATAAAATATAAAATTAAATTAAATAAATTATAAATAAAAATAAATAAATAAATAAATAAATAAATAAAATGTAAAATAAAATAAAATAAAATAATAAAATAAAATAAAATAAAATAAAATATAAAATAAAAAATAAAATAAAAAATAAAATAAAATAAAATAAAAATAAAATAAAATAAAAAAAGAGAGAACAAGGATCAGCAAGACCATGCACTTTGGGAAGGCCCATAAATTTCCAAAGAGAGGCTACATGTGCATGAATGACTAACTAACTTATCTATGAAGATATGAAAATTCAATAAACCAACACATTATGTTTTCTCTTTGGCTTAATTTTGTTGTTGTTATCAACATTAGAATATCTTGTACCACTGAATTTTTTCTACTAGAAACAATTATTTGCCTGAATTAACTAGTAATTTACAATTCTGTGTTGATACAAAATTATATGGTTGAAATATCTTTAGAGTAATTTCCCCCATAAGATGACTCAATGATCATAAATTTATTGCCAATACAGAATTCAGGTTGTATAAACACTGCATCTAAACAATTATCAAAGGTGAAGAATTAAGTTTGTTTCCTGGTCATTTAGCCTGCATTGTATTATAACAAACAAGCTGTTAAATATTTCAGTTAATTTTTATCTCTTCAACACTTATCCAAAAAAGGAAAAAGAAAGAAATTGAATAGAAAAAAATATAACAGGCACTTTGTATTTTGTGCCATTGTAAAAGTCTGGTCTCTTTACAAAATAATGTATGTTTTTTCTTGATTCCTCTGGAATATTTATTTACAACTGAAAATTGAAAATTGTGACAGATTTTTTTGTCATGCATCCTGGCTAATTCTTCAAGAGGGATATTATTTGAACTGCTCTTGGGAGTTTCTTCTTTTGGGCAAAGCTGGACCAGCTCTCCAAGAAATCTAACTTTGCCTAATCACCTTCCCTCACCTCCAGCATTAATATACACTCCATTGGGTCTAGCCATTGCATCTTCAGAACTTTGGAATGTGTATATATAGCAAGGATGTAAGCATAATACATCTGAACATTAAAAACATTTCCCTGTGTATTGATAATAAATACTTGTTTATATTTATAAGTAACTAACATATCTACTATTATAAATCAAATATTACTGAAATAATATTTCAATGACATTTTAAAAATTCCATTCACATAAATAACAAAGTGCTAATGTCACCATTGGGGCCAACTGAAGTGTGGTGTCGTTCCAGTGGTAGTGAGGAGGGAGAAGTATAATGACCATGCAGAAGTATAGTTAGCATTTTCTCTTGGATCTTCCTTAAATGACACAATAAAAAATCACAGATCATTGAGATTTAATAGTTTTATTAAAAGCATATTGTAGAAAGACAAAAATGCCCCAAGAAGGCACATGATCCTAGCAAACAGAGCCACAATGAAACACTGTAATAACAGCTACAACAAGAGGGCAAAAAAGGGCCTTGAAGTGGGAACATCTGCATTATATTTGGGCTGTGATGGGTCGTTCCAAAGGCTGTCCTAGGTGATTGGCAAGTGAGGTCACTTTGATTGACATCTGACTGCTAAATAACTCTTTGCCTAGTGCACAGGTTCGTACCCAGAATTCTCCTACCATTGGGGTGTTCTTTGGGTGGTCTCTGGGCTTGTCACCTATCCCTTTGTTCTCTGTGTTACTCATGTCTGACTAGATACCTAATACTAGAAAACACAGAAATTAGAAGATTCATTCTATTTTTTACACCTGAGATTCAAATATCACAATTCCTGAAACTGAATTCCAAGTTTTCTATTGATCCACTCTATGGGAATGGAGGATCTCTAGGTCTTGTTCATAATACATTAAAAGAAAAACAGTTATTAACTAGGTTATTTTCCAAGGTAGGTTGTTTTTATTGCTGTATGATACAGATAAACCTCAACTTTGACTTAATTCACTCCCAAGCCATGGTTATGTATGTAGCCAAGATAAGGTAACCCCTCACACTCCTTATTTCCAATAATTTCAATATTGTAAATGGGAGTTTTATACTTTAAAAACTTATTTTTTTCATAAAACACATAAAAAGTGATCATTAAAGGTAATAAATATATATATAAATAAATATATATACATATACAGTATTTATAAATATATAAATATATATAAATATATAAATATATATATACAGTATTTATAATTTATTCAGTGTGTAAAATAAAATTATTTTAAAATACAGGATCCAAATATTCCTTTAGGAGGGTTTTTTGGGGGGTGGGAGTTGGGCATGAATTGTACTAGTAAAGGCTTCTTAAAATAAGATCAGTAAAATCTAGGCAGGAAGAATTATCTTCTTACCTGGTAACTCTCTCTGTGGCAAACAGAAGTGTTGATTTTTCCAAGGACTTCTGAACAACTTTGAAAACTTGTGTTATCCATCTCAAAAATTTCCATTGACAATTTTATGATCGTGAAAGTCTTTGATTATTAAATTATAGGAGGGGGGTAGTTTCCATGGTAATTCCTCTTTCTTAAGTCTGTATTTACCATTTCAATAAGAGCTTCATTGCTGAGTTCCAGAAAATAAATGGAATTCTTAGAATACAACTACTGACAAGCTCAGTTGAGCCATCACGCCAGGATTAGTAAAGTAGTGTCTCCAGAATTAGCAGAATATGAGTCCTTCCTGGTCACAGTTTTTAGCCAGTTGTAATTTCAAATTTTAGTCGTTATCAAGGAGACCTAGTCAGTGTAAGAAAGGTAATAAAATATTTAGGTCACAAGTAATAAACTGGAAGCCACCCACATTTCAAAATGCCACATTTCAATGGCTTTATGGGCTCATTTCTGCTGACTCAAAATTGATCATAATTTTGGCTTTTATTTTAAGAAATATGTTTTTGTGATATTCAAATATATTATGAAAGTAGCTATTATTTCCTTATTTTACTAACAAATAAATATTGAATTTTTATTAAATTTGTTTTCAAAATGTATTGAGATGATCACATTTTTCTCCTTTGCCCAATCATTATGGCAAAACTATGTTAATAGATTTTCAAATATTGGGCCACCTATTAGTCAGAATAGCCTAGATTATACAGTATCAACAAAAATCTTTCTATTGCCATAATTTCAAATAGGATTTATCACATTTGGCACTATTGACATTTTGGGTTGGGTACTTCTTTGCTGTGGAGGGCTATCCTGTGTATTATAGGATTTTTAGGATTATATCTGGCCTCTATTCACTAGATGCCATTAACACATACCCCATGTAAGTTGTAGTAACCAAAAATGTTTCCTGACATTGCCAAATGTTTTTTGCAGGTGAGAGGGTGACGATTGCCCCCATTTGTGAACCACTGATTACAAATAGTGAGGTTTTGTTTCTATTCATAGTACATGTCCATCAAAAACCACTTGAAGGCTCCCCCTTTCTCTGGGATGCAGGATGATAGAGCTGCCACCATCTGCATCTTTACAGGACACAGTGGCTGACAGAGGATATACAAATTGCACACCACCTTTTAAAACTTTTGCCTGGAAGTGACACAGGTCACTTCCACTCTCATGAATTTGGCTCAGGCAAATCACGTGGGCATTCCTAAATTTAACTGGAAAATGTATTATGTGACTAAAAGACAGGGAGCCAGTTATACAGGTGATCTGACATATTAATATCACAATATTATTTTAGAATCTGTTTTGAAATGTAAATTATACCTCAGGCACATTTTCTCAGAAAGAGTGCAAACAGCACACTGCAGGTATAAAATTCTCTTATTTAGTTTGTTTTGTTGTTCCCACCTACAGACCTACAGGGTAGTTGTATTAGATTGATATTTTTTATGACTTTTCACTCTAAGTAAATTACTTCTTTTTTGAAAAAAAAATAGCTATTTTCACTTGTGTAATGCACAGTAGAAGATCAATATTTGTGGTTTGGGTTATTTAAACAATGTGTGTGAGAAATGTAAAAAAACGAGCAAATAATCAACAAACTTCAGAAGGAAATCTAAATCTGTACTTAATGGAATGACTTCATATTTGATTATGTGGAGTTCACATTGACCTGTTGAGGGTGTAGAATATGCTCTTCCCAACCCTCTATAACCAGAGCCTTCTTTCCACACTTGTTTCTAGCCTGGGGTTTCTTGCTTCCTCTGGTGTCCTTTGAATAAGTTCTACAGTCCTGCCACTAGAATAAAGCTCACCTACTATTAAAAAGTGCAGCTGTAGAAAATCATATAATGTGTTATTCATATAAAGAGGTACAAATAAAATGTATACATTGTAATTGTATTTTCATGGTCTTTTAAGGCTGGAAACTGGAATGAAGGTAATCAAACAATGTTTCCTACCTGATCATAATATAAATGCTTTATGTACCATTCTCAGTGATTCCCTGTATAATCCTAAGGTGTAATGTTATCACAATTTTATAAATAAGTAAATCACCCAAAGTTATACAGCCAGCAAGAGATAAAGTCTGCATTTAAACTTAAGTCAAACTTGTTCAACTTTTCTATATTTCTTCTCTAATGTTTCTTACAGGTATTATAATGAATCTGGACTTATTCCTAATGACATTTTACCTTACATAATTTGGAATAAACATTGTTTTTAAATGTACTAATTGAAAAAATATTATTCACTTTATGAGTTAATAATATATGAATAATAATAGAAAACACAGAAATATACAATATGGAAAAGAGTTCAGAAATCTGTCCACGAAGAGTAAATACCTATGAAAATTTGCCGTACAACAATTTATGTATATTCTAAAAAATTAAATAGGAATAATTTCTCATATTCTAAAATATAATAATTTCCCATATTCTAAAGTATAATTCTAATAACTACATAATTTTCCATTTTAGGGATGTTCCATAGTAATTTAATGCTCACCATTTTTTTACACATCAAGATTATTTTTAAAGATTAGTTATTAAAAATAATACTGTAGTGATACCCTGGGATGCCCAACTCTGTTTTCTTAAGATAAAATTCCAAAAGAAAAGATATGTAATCTTAGGCTTTTCATATATGATCCCAAAATGTGTAACAAAAAAGTTTAATAAATTATACTGTTAGCAATAGTGCCTATTTCTCAACAATTTCTCCAATATAAAGAAAAATAATTTATAGCCCTCAAAACAGAAAATATTATCTTGTTTTGATTTGCATCTCTTTGATTATTAGTAAGTTTAATTTTTTTCCAGCTATTACTATTTCCTTCTATGAGTTGTCCTGCTTGTACTTTTCCCATTTTTCTACAGTGGGGACCTCTTCCTGGAGGCCTCTACCAAAGCATTCTATTCAGACCTGTTATTTTCTCCTAGCACATCAGTTTTGCCTTCTAGTATAACAGTTGAATAAAATTTAGAAAATCAATACCTTTTTCTGAGATTAGCTCATCTAATCTTCTAGTTTTATAGATTTCTAGAATATAAATTTGGAGTCAGACACATTGGGTTTAAATCCAAGCTCAAATGTTGAACTAGCTATGGGACCATGGGCAAGTCACTTTATTCCACAACACTTAATTTATTTTTCTGTAAAATATGCATAATAATTTTTACCTTATGATATCGGTATACATAGCAGTTTGTGTAATAAGTACTCAAGCAAACTTAATTACAGTTGGTATTGGTGTTAGTCTTATTATTAAACACGATGACACTGAGCTTTAGGAAGGCAAAGTAATGTATTAACTAATCTTCACAGGGGTCTTCTTTCACTTTTGTGAATTATATATGGTTTGTTACTCTGATTTTTATAGATAGTGCCTAACTTCAAAGGAAGGATTCTAATGAAATAAATAAATAATTGAGCAAGTATTTTTAAAGAAGTAAGGCCTTGTAGCATGTCTCAGATATTACTGCATAAGGCAACCATTCTTGCGCCTGTGAGTATGGTTGACTGATACATATAACTTAAACATCTCACTTCCTAGCAAAGAGTTTCTGATTTTTAAAGGATATCAGAAACCCCAAAACAAAATCATTAACAATAAATAAACAAACAAAACCCAGGATGCCAGAATAAAGATTGCCAGAGTGTAAAAAATACTTCGACTTATTTTACTGGATAAGTAATATTTTGTGTGAAATATATATTATCCTAAATTATCTATCTACATATCTATTGAATGATTTATTGATTGATTCCTCAATATCACTATCTGGATAGAAATTAAAACATAAATGCATATTCTTAAGTATATTTCCATATTTGAAACTATTAAGCAGGTTTGGTGTCTATTTCTGCCTCTCACATTAGACCTACTTATAACAATTTTTTATTTTGAAAAAAATGGATTCTGAATATGACCACCACATGCATTTTTGATATTCATAATGGACAAAAGGTATATTTATGTGCTAACCAAAAAAGGCTAGAAAGAGTCACTTAGTTCTAGTAGAAAATGCAAAATGTTTGAAGGGTAATGAAGTCATGATGACAGTCAATACCATTAATCTTCCATGGACTTTAAATCTTTGCTGAGAAAGCATGTACCAGTAAGAGGAAATTATTGGCTACTTAGATAATTGAAGTCAAATTTAATGGTTTCTGCTATTAACAAAAATTGAAAGATTTCTTAAATTGTTTTCCTAAGATGAATAAAGAATAAGTTAAATATGTATTTGTGAGAATTAGGTATCTCAAATTAATGTTCCTCAAAACCATTTTATCCTAGTTTTTTATTCTACCTAAGTCTCAAAGAGAGAATGAAAACTTAAGAGATTTTATCCTTCAGGAGCTTACAATATAGTGAAAGTATTTTTATAAAGTCAAAGCACACAAATAAAAACAAACTGTTTTCAGTGCTAGGAAGGAAACTTACAAAAGGCTAAGATGGAGTATCTATAGGGAACCTACCCTGGATAGAATGCTAAAAGATACTGAAGGAGGCCAGTGAGATCTGTACAGTAATCCAAGAGAAGGAAGGTGCCTCACATAAGGCCACAGAGGCAGACAACCATACCTTATCTGTCATTTGGGAAGAAAGGAGTTGGATTTAATGTCACCTGCAGCGAAAAATTTTTGAAGGGCTTTCATCATGGGAGTGACATTATATGAGGATACTTCAAGGAACACCATGGTTATATTCAAATAGTAAAAGGAAATAAGACTTAAATGGAGTTATTAATGAGAAGCCTTCTACAAGGGAAAAGGGAATCCCTGAGAAGTATGAAGTGTAGCACTTTTCTTAGCTTACTTCTGAACTATGAAAATCTGAACTGGATTATACTTCTATGAGTCATATGCATTAAACTGAATTATACTCAGTTTGGTCTGGTTTGACATGCTAATGAGCTTTTTTAAATGGACAAAGATAGATGTTCATAATGCAAATAAAGAAATGAGGATATTCAGAGAATGAAGAGAAAGGGCAGTCAAGGGTAAAATGGAGAATATTTGTGAAATTCTATATAGCTAAACTGATCCTAAAGTTAAAATAAGAATAAAAAGGATAGCAATAAAGTAAAATAAAATAGAAATGATGGATGGATGGAGTTACCTGAAAGCAGAGGAAAGATGAAAGTGCATTTTGATATCAAAAAATTAAAAGCTAGGAATCTGTAATGAATACGGTTATAGGACTATATTGATGATAAGTAATCCACAGAGGAGAAATTCTTCAGTATAAAGGGATAAAAAGCCTATGCCACATATATATTTTTCATTACAATTTTGCCTTTAAATGGGGGTGGGGGAGGAAATGTGCAGACTTTTCTTCTAGTAAAGCACAGTGATTTGATTCCATGAAGTATAAGTATACTTGTTTTCATAGACAGCCACTCCAAAGGTGACCACTACGGTAAACAAACTTGTTCAAGATCCCCCAGGATATGTCTGTGCCTTGGCATCACATGCAGGAGCATACAACTTCCATATCCTTGAATTAAGAGAAGTTAAAGAAGATAAGAAAAAAAAATGATAGCTCATTTGGTTATAACTATTTTTTTAAGGAACTAAAAATCAAGACCATGTGAGACTTTGGGATTTGTTTCCAGTTTATTTTTAACACAAATTTTTATTATAGAAAATTTCAAACATATGGAGAATAAACAGAATGGTATCATGAACTTTATATACATCACTCTGCTCCATCAGTTGTTAACATCCTGACTATTTAGATCTTTACCCACTTTTCACACTATCATGAATACTATTGTTTTTGTAATTACAGAATTTAAATGTGTGTTTTTTTATGTTTCTGCCACATAATCTCTTAATAAGGGGATATTATCCAACATGAGCTTATTTGTAACTAATAGAAGTTGAGCATTTGATAGTCACTGAGGTAAAACAGAAAAATCTGTTTATATCTTGCTTGTATTTGGTTCTGATTAAACTTGAAAATTAAATGATTTGCATCTTTAGAAAGAATCCTAGAATGGGAAGGTTTGAGGACCAGACTTCTAGCCCTGTACTATTCTGCTGTATTTGCAACCTTAACTGCTCTGTGACTTAAGTTTTCTCATTTGTAACTTGAGACAACCGAATGTGATACTCTCCAAAGTAAGTCCTTATTCTCCAACTGCTTCTACTTCTTTTTATAAAACATGGTCTCTACTCCTAATCTGCTATTCAGTGTGATCTAGTCTTCAAGGCACAATTTATAATTTCCATCCTGTTATTAGATCCAATTCAATTCAATTCAGTTCAGTTCGACCAATTGAATTACTGAGGGCTAATTACGTGCCAGACACTGTTTTAGGCACTGAAGATACAGAAGTGAACAAAACCAACCCAAATCTCTGCCCTATAAAGCGTGATGGCACACATTGTAGTGAGGTGTCACATAATAAAAATGATAAATAATTCAAATATGTAATAGTAACATATATGTTAGTTACTGGTAAGTGTTAAAAAATACAAAGCAAAAAGGAGAAATATGAAGGGTATGGGTGGCAGGTGTGTAGTGAAGGATAAAAATTAAGTGAGATGGTCAGAAAGGTCTTCAGTTTAGAAAGTAAGTTTGGAATCAAGATCTGAAAAGAATAAGGAAGTTGGCCATGTCGATATCTAGATGAAAGCATTCTGGGTGGAGGGAACATTAATTACAGAGGCCTCAAGGTGGAGCCTGCCTGCTGTTTTAGAAGGGCCATGGGGAGGCCAGTGTGGCCAGAACCCAGTGAACAAAGAGGGGTATGGTGTTGGGAGTGACAGCAAATTCTGAAGGGCCTGAAAAATCATATAAAGACATTGAGTTTTACTCTTGAGTGAGATGGGAGGTCTTTGGGGTTAAAAAAAAAAACTTATAGGATCTGATTTACGTTTTAACAACGTCAGTAGTCTGGTTAAGAAGGGAGCAGAAATGAGGAGACCCATTAGGCTACTGCCATAATCCAGATGTTGACAGGATTTCTGTGGATAGTGAAAAACAGAGGAGATACTGAGGTGATTTTTGGAGTACATGGAAGCATAGAGCTGCTTTTAACAGAGACAGAAAGTCTCTTGGGGGTTTCAAGGGGATAATATTGCTTAACTACTACCTCTAATACATGTCAATTCATAAATGTCCAGTAGACCCCTGTCTCTATCTTTCTCCACCTGCCTCACTCTCTCTCGCTTCACCATTTCTCTATTTCCCTGTCTCATGCTTTCAATGCATAGTTGTTTTGGGTTTGAAATATTAACAAAGGAAGTATCCAGACGTAATTTGCAGAGTGTAAAAAAGAAACTCTCTTTGTTCTTGTCCTTTAGTATTATACTATATTGTGAGACATTCAGGTTTTCTCTAAAACTTCATAAAGTTTTTTTCTTTTGTTTTTGTTTGTTTGTTTTGCTGCCAAAACAAACCCAGGATTGAACCATTAATAAAGTTTTAAAATTGGAAGAGATTATAAAGAATAGCTTGCCCAGCTTTTCACTTTAAAGATATGGACACAGCTCAAATAAGTTAGATGACTCACCTACAGGACAGGAAAGAGGAGAAATAAATGGCATGGCTTTCACAAATGTAAGAAGTAAAGATAGGGCCATGAGAGGAGCAATTATGTGAGTAAATGACATAGTCTGAAATCCTAAAAAAGAAAACAAATAACAGAGTGCCAAAAAAAAAAATGTTATATACTACTTAGAGAGGAAAAGTGAGTGCTATCAAAGAAAGTATTTTTGACACGATAGCAAAATAGACCATTCATTGTGCAAGGCTTTTGTTAACAGTTTTTTTCAATTCAATAGATTTTTTTTAATATTGATCTCAAATTTCTTCTCTTTACCTTAATACCTCTTAGAACATTTCCAAATTTGTGGAAGTTAAAATTACACAACTTTGTACTGTCTGTACAACCAATTAAAATGGTTTCAAGATAAAAGTATTCATCTATTTTGTTTGCAAATTCGGACTTGTATAAACTGAATTACTTTTAAATAAATTAACTTGGATCAGAAAAAAAATAAAAATTCTTATGTAGATTTTTATCTCATTTTAAAATATTTTAGAGTCATTTCATTTTGCTTTTTCAAAGTTAAATGATAGCTTCAAAATTATGTTGTAACAAAGCTCTAGGGTGATAACTATGTTATTTCTTTGGTTAGTTTGAATTTTTGTGTATATTTTACATTAATGAACATATAGATGTAAATGTAAGTAAAGGCTTATAGAAATATTTTCCCCCATCACTTCATATATGTATGAAGAAAAGGCTGTTTATCTTAACTCAGGTACCGTACATGCTTAGGTAGAGCTTTCAGATAAGTGCAAAAAAAAAAAAATAGTTCTGAGTTATTACATTATTTAATGGTAAAATAAAATACAGGGAAAAAAAGCCTAGTTTGCATTTAATCTTAATCTTTCTGAGCTTCAATTTTTTTTAATCTGAAAAACTTACCTGATTGGAGGGTTATAATGATCAAATGAGGTAATGCCTTTGAAAGCTCCTTCATATATTATGACAGTGCTATTAGTGTGAGCATTCAGAAAATGTGGTCAACTTGTCTTTCTTTTTTTTTTTATGGGAAAAGTCTATATCCTAGAGCCAATCAAAGAAGGAAAGAAGTGTTATGTTCTTTAAATAAAATGTCTCTATACTTAACATTTTAAAGAAGTAGGCCACATCCAATGTGCTAAAAAAGAAATACGGTGAGTTTTTCTTCAATTTCTATAATTAAATATGATTTTACTACAGTAGTTATTTTGCTACTTATTAATGTGCACAAATGCACAGTGTAACAGCACTACTCTCCAGAAACCTGAGCCTGGGATTTAGTACGTGTGTGCCTGAAGAAAGGAAGTCTTAATCCAAGAGCCTGCAGTTGGCACTTTGTGGATTCTACCCATTGTAATTCGATTACATTTTATTGAATTTAGTGGAGAAAATCTATAGGAGGCAAAGCTTTCGAAATTCTATACAGTGGAACTTCTTTACAAAAACACTGAAAACCAATGAAAAAACTTACTGTTTCCAAAATAGAACTATAAATGAACAGGCTATCAAGGGACAGCTATAATTATGTTCGTTCACATTATGTGAACACACACATCAGACCAGAGTGACACGTTTAACCATCTCCAAGTGTAATCAACATCCTCCAAAAGTAAAATTGAATAATTCTAGAAAACATTCTTTTTCCTGATGCTGGCCATTTCAGGACACCCTTTAGATTTTATTTTGGCATCAAATTTTTGTTTTGTTTAAAAGATGCTCCAGTCTTTATTCAAGTGTGTGTCTAAGTCTATAGTCATTGTAATTCATCACCTGGATGATTTTATCTTAAGAGAATAATAATAAGCGACCAATTAAGCCACATATATTGTACCTATTGTTTTGAGGCTAGGTGCTATGGGGGTATAGAATCATAAGAGACATAGTGCTTACTTCAAAGGTGTTTGCAGACTAATTGGGAGATAAGAATAAAAATGTGAAAAATTTAATACAGTAAGAGTCATATTAGAGAATGGTCAAAATTCAAGAACTGACTTGAGATAAGGAATCTCATTTACTAAATTAGAATCTCTGAGAAAGGGATCGAAGAAAATGTATTTTTACAGCTTCTGAGATTTTGAGAGATGATCAAGTTTAAAAGCCACTGGTATTTCACTTTTTCTTCATCTCTCCTCTGAGTAATCTACTTCATATACTCAAAGTTTGCAAAAAATCTCTTAACTACCATATTCATCGGCCTTTCCCCAGACTATACCTGCTTTGCCCACGGGTAGTCTGCAACATAGCCGATTACTTTCTCTTATTTTTCTTTTTTCTGACAGTCTTTCTAAGTGTCATTTAATGGCTTCACATCCTCTCCTTACACCTCAAATATTGATGTTTTCTTTTTTCTTTTCGTATTCCTAGTCTTTTCCTGGATGATATCACCCATTCTTACCACTTCAGCTAGAGGACTCAGTTATGCCCTGCATGAACCGTAAATCTATATTCTCAGCTCTGACCCACCTCTTTAACATTTCCAATTGGATTTCTGATAAGTTCTCCAAACTCAAAATTGTTCAAAATCAAACTCATTTTTTCTCCACACCTTCATCAAAGGACTAACCACTCCTTCACTGACTGCAGGATGTTAAGATGGCTGAGTAAGTGATATGAAGTGGGACAAGGAAGAGCAAGAAGTGAAATCTGCTAGACCCAAGCTAGGAATTAGTCATCCTCAAATTGTTCTTGTACATGACCATGCACCAACTTGTTTACTAATGCTTGTTTGTTTTACCTAAGTAATTTATGATGAATCCTTCCCTCTTCCTATTCCAGCTGTCATATTTGAAAGCCATCGCCTGATTGTTAATACTCACCTGAGTTGTAGGGAACCTCAGCTTTTACTATTTTTAGCTACATTAAATGTGAATTATGTTTCTTAAATCGACAATCTAACATTTAGAGATCGTCTTAAATTTTGAAAAATCTGAATCATGCTTTTAATTTTATTTTTGTTATTTTCATCATTTATGAAGGTGTCTAAAACTTAAGGGGCAATGTGAAGTTTTAAAGAACCATTTAGGGAGAAACTCCAAAGGGTTACTCTAGTTTAACTATTACTAAGAAAAATAACAGGTAAAGAAAGATTTCAAAGCAAAATTTCTTCAGCATCTAATGTCCAGTTTCTTTTAGCCATCTGTTTTAGTGCCTACCAAGCTAATAGGATAGTTAATATCATTTGATTTAGTATAATCATAAAACATTATTTTTGGATTTTTATATTTTTTTGTATTATAAAAACATTATTTTTTATTTTAACTTTCTAATACTTTTTTTTAGTATGTAGGATAGTCTCATAAAAATACATTGTGCTGTAGGTAATAATTGAAATTTTAGGATTTTTCTCTCCTCTTTATTATAATTTTTTAAAGGGGAGTTGTTTCTCAATTCAATTTCATTTTCCTTTAAATAGCTGTGATGCTTTAAGTAACCTTTTCTTTTTCTTTTATTTAGTGAGAAAAAATTTCTACCCATATATATGGTCAATAATTCAAGAATTTGTGCACATTTTCTTACATAGACTAGTCTTCACATTTAACCCTCTGCTCTATTTTTACTTCTGCATCTCACAATCAGAGGAAATGAATAAGACGAAGTAAATTGTCTAAGCAATCAGAAGTCATTCCTCAAACAATCTATCTGAATATCATTTGTGAGGCAGTCTACACAAATGACAAGTCCTCTGCTTGCTGACGGTGTCATGTAAATTATGCATACAATTTTCCTATAACTTCTCAGTCACCTTGCTTTAATTCCAGAGATATTCAAGTAGTTATGGCACTTTAAGGTGAGAAAGAAGAAATGTAAGGCTATGAGTTAGTTTTAATTTTTTCTTTTGTTCAGGTTTCCCTAATAGCCATTTGCTGAGATAGTTCTGACAAATGCTGCAGTTGTCACCTCTTCGTTTACTAGAGGAACCCTTCCTTGGGAGGTTCCTTGAAAACCTCACACATACCACAAGAAATCTTAAAAAGTATTCAGTTGAAAGTGATATAAGAACCATACAGTACATGGAAATAAATAAAAAGTCAAGATTGGGAGTTTGGAGGTTTGTTTTATTTGCTAGGATTACTGACAGTTATATTTTAAAATGTAAAGTGGTAGACTAGTAATCTTCGTAATCAGCTAATTGAAGAAAACTGATGAGGGCACAATCGAGTCATGTGGTACTCATAGTTACATGAAAAGCATTTGGACTAATATTTTGGCCAGTCATTTATTTTTCAAAGAAAATTAAAGCAGTATATAAAGCAGTTTAAAATTTCTAGAAATTGTTTTTAGTTTCTACTTTCTGAGGAATGTTTTTTTTTTAAAGAGATTGTACAAACCATCTGAGTCACTAAAACAATAAGTATCTCTACTTCAGGTAATACGTATAAATTAACACAGTTTATACTACTAAATCTTGGTTTTGTTATGAGATGAGAATCAAAATTGGGAAGTACTCTGAAGGGAATGGAGAAAGGCCAATGAGTGAGTTAAAGGATATAGGATAGAGGAAGGGAAATGTAAGATATGGATAGCAAACTGCACTCACTTCACAATTCTGTCTAGGCTCAGCCCAGTAAAAGCATGTCTTGTAGAGCAGGAGACCTCATTTGTTCCCCATTTATCCATCTGATGGAGTTCACAAGGTAAAGCAGGTGAATTGTTTGGAAAAGCATGAGACTCTGGAGAAAATAAAAGGTCACAATTCGGCCTGGTTTTCAGAAGTCAGAAGTGGAATGACTCATTCTGAGATCTGAAATGCAGATCCATAAAGGACAGCTGTCAACAATGGAATTTATTTATGCCCACTCAGTTCAGAAAGCACTTCTACTTGTGCTTCGGTCTCATCAGTCATATGAAGCACATTCTCCTGTGGATTGTTAGTGCATGATGGATTACTTGCAGAGGACTTAGAAATCACCTAAGGAGGACCTTCCATGTCCAAGGTCTGATCTGGAGATTTGTTTATGAGGAGGAAAGACATGAAAGGAAGAGCATGTTATGTTCTTTTTTACTTCGTGTAATGAAAGGTAATTAAGTGAAAGCTTTGGTTTTGCTTAAGGTCTATTGGAACATGATAATGTGCTTTACATCAGAGTAATAGGCTCAAAATACACAATATCAGGAGCTGAAAACCTGTAAAATAAATATTATAACAATAATAATGAAAACTAGTATTTATATTGTGCTTATTTAGAGCAGTGTTTGGTACATGATAAATATTGGTGATGATGATGAGGAGGAGGAGGATGATTATGATGATGATGGTGGTCGCTATGGAAATAATGATGATAATGTTATAATGGTGGTGTTGATGATGATATTGTGATGGTATGTGATGGTGGTACTGATGGTATGCCAGGCACTATGCTTAACATTTTATATGCATTATGTCATTTAATGCCTGAGAACTCTATGCAACATATAGTATCATTGTTTTGTAGATGAATAACTTGTCTAGTCTCACACACATAGAAAATGGTGAAGTCAGGGTTGCTAAAGCCCTGTATCTTTTACACCATGCTATATTTAAAGGCCATTCTTAAAGCACTTGCTGTGGCTGATTAGTCAAGGCTAAAAACAAACAAACAAACAAACAAACAACAACCCAAAGCAGGGATTTTATGCTTTTTTTGATTTTCTTCTTTTAGAATGGAATAATCAAACTTTAACCATTACTTATGATAATTATGCATGCATGCACATACATATAACTATCTTCATGTAGAATAGGATACTTTTGATGGTGACTGACAATGCATTAATTTGGCATAAACCATCAAAAAGAGATGAGTTGTTTTTATGAAATTCTTATGCAGCCTATAAGGCAAAGAAAGAAAGTTTTCAGAGATTCAGGCTCTGCACACATTAACTATAGTTGCCAACCCAAAAGTATTCTATACAGATACCCAATGTTCAATAGAATAATACAACAATCAATTAGTGACACTCACACAAACCATCAAAAGTAAGATCTCTTCCTATTAGGAGCAACAATTTATATAACTGAAAAAAGAAGAGAATTGTCTTGAGTTTATGATTGTCTGTAGTTTGTAAGTGTGGTAGTAATTATATTCTCATGCAGAATTTTTTTCCCACTATAAGATAAGGTCTTCTATATTTTCGGTTTTGATTTCACATACGCACAAAATCACATCTACACTTAACAAGCATTTAGCTGACAAGTACTTTGAATACTTAAAAGAAAATTTAAGTATGCATATCATAGAATATAAGAAATACTGGAAATATTTATTTTAAAAAAAGACAGTAATTTATATGTAGCAGGTATAACATTTTTAAAGAAAAAATATTTAGCTTATTGTTAAAATGCAAGTGCTGGCTTTTAAAAAGTTGTGTAATTTCTACTTTCTATCTGCCAGGAAGCCATCACAAACATATCAAAAGACCATATGTTAGAGACCCAATAGTCAAGCAATACATGTAATTTTATAACAAGTTAAATGTAGTTGGTACAGCTCCCTAATTTGATCAAGTTAACTATAGCTCTGTAAACTAGAATGAAAGCTACCTAAACTACATTTAATGGTACACAGAGTTAGTGGTACTTTTTCACTTCTAAATATCTCTAGATGAGATGGAAAATTTATATGAGGATACACAGAAAATTTGCTTCTCACTTGGTAATAACAATAATAATGATAGTAAAAAAAAAGTATTCAACATTTAGTGAATACCTAATTGTTCCAGGCATTGTAGTAAATACTTAACATGGATTCTCACTTAAGCCTCAAGATGGGCCAGGAACCTAGGCACAAAGAGGTTAAATGACTTGCCTTTGGTCACATAGCTTGAAAGTGGCAGGGAAAGGCTTTAAACCCAAAAGCCAGGGGCCAACTTCTGAAATCAAGCCTTTCACCAGTATGCAATTGTAGAAAGCAAAACAGTAACAATATTATATACTGATATATTCAACTACTAAATATTGTGTTCCATGAGATTAAAGCATGAGATATGATGTATTAATCATGTAGCACAGACTGACTTGGGTCCTAATCCAGAAACTGCCATTTATTAGTTTTCTGACTTTTGGTGAATCATTTAATGTGTCCAGACTTCACTCTTCAATGTTTAAGTGGTGGTAATAGTGTCTCATAGAGTTATTGTGAGAATTTAAAAAGCTAAATTCCTCAGCACTAACATGAGAGATTTATGTTAGCATTATTATTCCTGGTGCTGCTGTTGTAATATCAATATACTGTAAGTGTAAACTCTGCGAGAGAAGGGATAGATTCATGTGCCCATTGTTAGCAGGGAGTTCTTGAGGGAAGAATAAATTTGAGATGGAAAAAGGAAGGTGCAGGTCATTCCAGAAAGGGATCCAAGGGCATAGATGAAAGAAAGACCCTGATGTGAGTGAGAGATAAATGAGTTCAGATTGACAGGACAAAAGGTTTCACATAAGATAAAACAGAAATGAGATGGTGTAGACTATTATATATAATTTTATATTCCATGATACACATAGCATATTCATCATATTTGATTCTGAAAAGTGTTCTCAATGTTTATGTAAAAAATCTCTTACTTAAGTATTAAAAAGGAGGAGTCTTTCATTTGGCTTAATAATGATCCTGAGTATACTAACTCTCTGTGTAACTATCCTTATATATCTAATTCTATGGGACATTTGTTAAAAACAGTTTCCTGAGCTTCTCTTTTAGATTTGTGATGGAACCCAGGAATCTATGTATTTACTATCACTAACAGATCATTCTTATTCATAGAAAAGTTTGGTAAACACTGCTCTAATCCACCCTTCAAATTGCTGCCAAAATAATCTATGTAAACAAATAATTTCCTAGCCAAAGAATCTTAAATAAGTTTTAACTGCATTTCAGATAAAACACAAATACTTGGGCAGAGCATTCAAGATCATTCATAGTCTGTTCTGATCTAACCCTGTTGTTCACTTAAACTGAACTGCACACAGGTCTCTGCTAGTTCATGCTTTTTGTGTCTCTTGGCCTGAAATCTCCTTACCTTTGCTTTTTAACCTAGAAAACCCATTCTTAAAGGCTCAGTTCAAATGTCACCAATTCTATTATAACCATCCTGCATCCCACTAAGAAGAAATTTCTTTGCTTTTCTGACCTTCCATAATATCTTACATTAATACTTATTTTATATCAGTGGTACACTTTATTTTCAGTTTCTGATAGGGCCTAGATTCTGTTTTATTTATCTTGTACACCTCTCAATGCTTAGAATAGTGCTTAGTGTAAAGGATGAGCTAATAGACATTGGTTAAATAAATGAATGCATGAATAAAGACTTATTCTGGTTAAATAAATGAATGCATGAATAAAGGCTTATTCTGCTTTCTGTCAGTTCTTAAGTTTGTTCCTTAAGTAACAGAAGACATTTTAGAAAGATGGCTGGGGTTAGTTGCTATATGATTTTTGCTAATTTATTTTCATCTTATTCAACTTTAAGAAGCCTCTTTAAGTCATGAAGCTTTGATTTTAGTAATTAAAAAATGCTGTCTAGATTCTATCTTCATGTCTCTTTGTTAGAATAACACAGAGCTTTAAATTTGCCATACATTAGAGTTTGAGTTAAACTCAAGTATTCTTTGACATAAAATAAGATAGCTCTTTCTTACTCTCTTTCATTGCCATTATTTTTCACATTCAAAGAAAGTGACACCACTGTCAAAAGAAGGAAGACCAGGAGCAAGGTAGAGGGGAAAAAAAATGGGTAAATGCAAAATTAAATATACCCAAATGCTAAAAGGGGAAAAGAAAGTAAAAGAAGAGCTAGTTTGGTTATAAGATTGTAAAGTGAAATCCTTTATGTTTTCATCTTATGAAATTTTAGGTCTTTCTAAATGTGCCTAAGCCAGCTTACTTTACTTTTCTAAGGGAGGGTTTTTTTGTTTTTTGTTTTGTTTTTGTTTTTGTTTTTTGGGGGGCCAATTTTTTGCAGCACACACTGAAGCTAAATTTGCAGCCAGTTAGCATATAATTTTAAAAGCCTAAATGAGATTTTTTTCATGGAAGGTAAAGCTTTTATAATACAGAACAAGCAAGGACAGTGAATAGCTGTTACTCATTTCATGCCTACCTCTGAGTGGTGTTTATGGTGGGAACTGGCTGTATTTCAGTTGGAGTGCCCTGTCCCAGCAGGAAATGCAACACTCTCCTGACATCACTGTGAAGAGAATGAGAGGTTGTTTGAGTAAGAGTTCAAATGTTATCTTTTGAGGCAGGGACAATGTGATTCTATGTCCACTCTCCTCCAATTTCCCTCTTTTGTTGAGATACCAGTCTCACCATGCTCTTGAAATTAAAAATCCATGCGTGGAACACCAATGGCCAAATAAGAGATTTTTCTTCTGACACTTGTTCTCATCAAACTTTTGATCCTTCTTCTAATTACCATTTAGCTTGTTAAAGTATTTTTTATCTTGAGTTCTCAATATAGTTTATGGAAAGTATTTCATTTTTCTTTGCAGTGTTTCTAAGAATGCATACCATTTCTTTTTAAAAGTAAAAATAGAAGAAATGCTCTCCATCAGATATCAAAAACTTTGGAACAGTGAACAAGGTATTTGCAACTTTACTCTTTAGAGTTTAAATATGTAGACTATAAATTTATCTTCAATGCCGTCCGAGGTTAGTGCTAGTTTTTTCAGTTGCTTCTGTACCTTGTGCCCTACGTGGTATATTTACCTGAACATCCTTTTTTGCCAGGTTTGCTTGATTGATTAGGAGAAGAGATCATTTATTACATTTAGTTTCTCCTTTAAGACAAAGACACTGAAGAAAAGAAGGGAAAAGTTATTTGCCTAAGAGCAAAAAAGTATTCATTATTGAGTCTAGTTCCACAATAGAAAACTATTAATTTTTACTCATGCTATTTGATCTGGTTTTCTGTCACTTATTTTTCCTTCACATTATTATTTTTTTTTTAATTTTATGTTGGTCCTTAACTTTGGGATAAGTTAAACTAGATGTCAAAGAAAATGCCAATTTGAAAAAGTGTATAAAGGGTAAAATGACTGATTCTTTGACCATAGAAAGAAAAAGAAACAGTCATGCTTGCAAGTTTAAAAGAATTGCTCAGTTGGATGGTTCTGAAAGTATGCAGCCTTGTTATTAACACTGAAAAGTTTAATTACATTTCATTAAACTATACTAGCTTTTCCTAATTGCAAAAAGGGGACTATGAAAGCAAAAACAAAAATGCCTAATATCTAGAAGCTAGGTTTTCTTCGCTGCTTTGTAATGTAAATGTGCTTGTGTGTATATTAAAAATCATGCATTACATCCATCTCACTGTCTTTTAACGGAGGGGTCACCTGACTTCACCTAGAGCCGCCCCTCTCCCTTTAGCTGAGGAAATCCAAAAGTGAGAGACCGGCGCGAATTGAACACAGGTTCTCAAGCTTGGAGATGTAAATGACCCAAACTGACAGGAATCGAGTGAGGTTGCTGGGTGGGGGTTGGTGAAAGAGAATGAGGGAGAGAGTGTAAGCGAGTAAGCGAGAGAGAGAGAGAGAGAGAGAGAGAGAGAGAGAGAGAGAGAGAGAGAGAGAGAGAGAAAGTGCTGCATGCTTCATCTTTGAGAGGAGGGGAAAACAAAAGACCTTAGCGGCAGTTTTGTGTTGCTGTGTCTGGCTCAAAGAAGAAAATTCTAGACATCCATACTGAAAAAATCAGAGCTCAGCTGAGACTACTTCTATCAAGAAAATTATATGATCTGAAAATGGGTTGGATCAGTACAGGTGGTTTGAGAAGACACTGACAGAAGACCATGGAAAGGTGGGAGAGGACCAGCGGCTTCTCTGCTTCCTCTAAACGGAGCTCTAGGTTAGTAAGCTGAAACTGACCCGGGTCTGGCTTAAATATCTCTATATGTATATGTGCGTGTTTTCTATTCATAATATCCACACCCTCTGCTCCCCAACCCCTGGATAGGCAGTGCCATATTCCATCAGATGTGAAACTAAACTTGATTGACTCTCACTTCATTTACCAAATGCTTCTCGTTTGCTTGTGGAGCTTTTGTTTAATACAGCCAGTGGAGAGCCATCATAATGTCTCCTTCTGAGTCAGAATGTGTTTCAGCCCTAGATTGTCAGGTGGCTATTTGGAGAATAGTTAGCATTTTGCTCCAAAAGGCTGCAAATGTATGATTAGGTTATTATGGAATGTAAACAGTAAATATCTGCTGACCTGGCATTTCATGTAATGTAGTAATTCAGATATCAGACTGCATTTGTCTTATCTTAATTCATCATATAATTGAGTTCAAATACAATAAGTTTGAAATGGCACCCTACCAACAAAGACACACACCAGGTATTCTTCTGACAGAGTGTGTTTTACCTCCCATTGAAGACAAAGCTTAAAAAATTATTTTTGGGGGGACCTGGATTGAGGAAAGAATAAAATGTGTCATAACTAAAATAGATGCAAAGCTGTTTTTTTAAAAAAATAAGTGGGTCTAAGCTGTGTTTAAAATAAACACATAATTTCTCGTTTCTTGCTGTGCAGATAGAGTGTCTTTTGTTCTAGCATGTGTATTTTTTCTGTGTTTTTACAAAGAAAGCCTTGCCTGTGCTTTCTGTGACAGCAGACTTGTATGCCAATTTGCCATTGTGCCATGGTCAACAATCCGCTCTGTTCTGAAGTAAACTGCCCAGAGGTAGTATTCAAGAAGCTGGAAAAGGGTGGAGAGTGGAAAAATAAGTGTTTTTTTGTTCTTCCTCTTTTTTTTTTTTTAGACTGTTAGCTCAGAAGTGTCTAATTCACATGATTTTAAGAGGAAATGGGGGAAGGCATTTTGTTTTTAAATAGTATGCAGATCTGTGGCGTGCAATTGCCAAAGACTATATCAAGAAGATGCTCAAAGCAGAGGTGATCAGATTTGTAATGGATTCTTTAAGCAAATGTTCTTTGAGGGTGACTGCCGGGTCCCATATGACCAAATTAAGATGCACTCTTGCAGTGCACTAGCAGCTGTGAGCTGACATTTTCTTGTGAACCTAGTGAAAAATGGCTCCATATCTCTCCTCCTGTCCTGAGGAGACGGTCTCTCTGAGTTGTTGAGCCTTTCTCCAACGTGATTTGCTCCTATGGATGTTTTCTGATAGGGACAGACTGGCTTGTGGTTCCTTTCAGTTTGCCTAGCTTTTTAAATATCAGCTTGAATGGGGAGTGGGTGGTGACAGTTTTACTGCAAGTACAAACTGCCCAGCAAGGCTAGCAGAAGATATTTTTTCAGCAATCACAGGTTTCCATTTTTAATAGGGTAGATTATATTCTTTAGATATGATATAAAGCACTTTCTGTTGTTGTTAAGTGAGCTAGTAAACAATTTCTCTAAAAAATAAAAGCTGCATGCATGTGTGATACTTTACATTTGGACATTCCTCAAAGGAGGTGACAGGTAAAAAACAAGGATAATTGCCCATCGTTCCATCTCTGAAAAGATAAAGCTTCCCTTTTCTTTCTTATCATCCCCCCACCCACCATTTTTGAATAGTGATCCACTGTGCTAAGAGAAAGATCATGTCCCAGAGTTAGATGTAGGGAGGGAATACTCTTCAGTCCTGTTCTCCACATGTGCTTATTAAGGAATTCCTGTGCTGAGCGGGGAGTGGAGGTGCTACAGCACCCACACTGCTCCTTTTTTTGAGGCTTTGGTTTGTGAAAGCTCCAGCCGGCAGAGGCAGAATGCACTTTAGCAGATAGGTAGCTGTGTGTTTGAGGGACTGGTTGAGAGCATGTGTTGCTTGGGGGTGGGGGGGGGAACGTGTGAAATCCGTCATTCTCTCTTTAATAGCATTCTGAGCTGACTGTCTGAGTATAGACTGGGTTCAGGTGAAAGGGGTTGGGCTCTTCATATTTTAGGCAAGAAGTACAGCATTTCCACTAGAGAGGACAATGTGAGGAGGCAAAAACTGCAATAGTGCAGAAAGAATAATTATTTAAATCATTGTTTTTCAAATTTCTAATTTTAGAAATTAGACAAAAACCTCAAGGCTTTGTGAAAATAGCATGGAGTCATCTCTACATTATAAGTAAGACTTCTACTACAATAATTTGAACAGCATTACGGAACAGCTTCATAAGTGCTTTAAATATTATGCCACTTGCTCAGCTGAAGGGTACCCCTCCGAGGGTTAGCATCTTGGGCACTTTTACATGGGACGAAGTTACAGCACAGATTTTCTTGGAGTCTGTTAGACTAATTGTGATAAAGCTAAGAGCCTATAGAAGTAATAGATTTGCCTCTTTAGTAGAACAACAGAAATGCAACTTTAACATTGCATGTAGATTTGATTACTGCTTTTATACATGTACACAATTTGACTATAGTAAATAGTGTGCTTTGGGGAAACTGATACAATTATGCTTGACAATAAATAAAACCATAGATAATAAAATAAAAACATGGATCTCAACATTCATGGAAGGATTAGTAGGGTCACTCTTTAATATTGTTAACAACTACAGGTGAGGGGGCTTTACCCAGAGAAATTTCAGATATCTAGAATGAGAAGACCATATTCGTAAAACTAAAAGCATAGCTCAACAGTTGTTTTAGAAGGTGGATGGTTCTGGTATTTAAACCAAATAATATCCACATACAAAAGAATTATTAACCATAGGAACTTCCCACCAATGGAATTTTGTTTTAAAAAAAGCAAAATAACTATAATACAGAAGCAGTTCACACAGCTGGAGCCATAAGGGGGAACTGAGAAAATTTAGAACTAACATGAAATTTTTACAATGAGGTGTATGTGATGGCCTAGTGACCCTCAGGGTGCCAAAGAGTTCTTAATGAGGCTAAAACTAAAAAGTCACAGGTTGAAATAAATTTCAGTATGCCTCTATTCTTAAAGCTAGGTATGGAAAATAGAAAATTTTCTAAGAGTAAAATGAGAAAATAGAAAATTTTCTAAGAGTAAAATTAGTTGCTCATAAAGTGCTTGTGGCATAGAAAGAAAAAGTTGAGATAAAACATCTTGAGATAAAATATCTTCAGTAAAAGATATTTTACCCTAACTGAATTATTCTTGAAATATTTTTAACACAAAGCTTCTAACTTTCTGAGAATACCTTAAGTACTAATGGCCTGTTTTCTGATGTCTATTTTCTCTATCACTTTTACAACTCTACTATATTCCATTTTCAGTTTTTTTTTTAAACGCTTTCTAGGTGGCAATATGGCATTAAATAGATAGAGGAATGATAAAAGTTTAAAATAATTTTATTTTCAATTTCAGATACATTTCTCCTCTAAGTCTGTCATACCTTCAGCTTTTGCTCTAAGTTACACGGCTTATGGCAATCTCACTTCTAAGACCTCAGTTGCTTACACCGAAGATAGCAGATTTTTAACATAATTTGAAAAAATAAATAAAAGTGCATTGCTATTCAACTGTATTAGGTGATACCTTAAAAAAAGTTAGAACATTGTTATGATGTGAATTATCAGTTCAAGTGATTCATACATATCAGAGAGTAAAGCAGGTTGTATATCAGACTTATACTATATACTAAGTATACAGTATGGGGGTTAGTCCTTTCCCTAGTTCTCATTACAAGGATGGCTTTCTGTCAAATAAGAATTTTTTCAGAATAAAGCTTATTCCAGTGCATTATTCTGTTTCTTTCATAGATTTTTTATCAATTCTTCCAAGTCACACAAAGAATACGTCTAATCCAATAAAAGTGGTAATGATTGAAAATCTCCTAATCAAAGTGTTTGAAAATTTAATATTTATGCTATAAAAGAATACAGTCAGAATAGTGTTTTTTCCCCTTTAAATCAGTTAAGCAAATCAAACTTTAGAGTCTTTAAGGAAACTAACAATGACGTGTATTATGAAATAAGAAGCTCATTGCCAGCAGTCAGCCAATGAAGAAGAAGAAAGCTTAATTGATGACTCTAACTGAAACACTGAAGGTCAGAAAGTTCACACATTACAAGGACCCCAGCTGAGATTTCAGAGCCAGCTGCTCCATGCTTACCTTTCTCTTATCCTTGGGGATAAGGCTGGGAGAGTAATACATTTAATAAAAAGAGATCACTTTTGCTCTAACATCAACTCTGAGATGGACCAGTTCTGCAACCAGTTGAGGTATCGTCAGTATCCTCTCAGCCTGAAATTTTTGTAACTTTTTCTTCCCATCATCAGATTCCATATGACTTTGAAAGCTACACAGAGTTTGGTTGGAGTCAGTGGTCTCGCTTGGCATTGCCCACAAAGGCAGGACCAGTGGGATAGGAAAGGGAGAAGAGAGGAGAGCCCACAGCAGAGAACTGAGCCTGCTGAGTACTTATATTCAAAGGACCATAAAAGCCCAAATATCAAGCAAAGAATTCCTCTCCAGGTGTTGATGAATTCTCAATCTTTGATTCATACAATCTTTTAAGAAGTTTTTCTTTTGGTTCTTAGAAAGCTTCATGTTTTCGTCCATCTCAGGGCCTTGGAAGTGCTTTTTCTTCTGCCAGAACACTATTCTACTCTATTTGCTTGCTTTTACATTAGATTAGCACTCCCTAATCTAATGTACTCAGGGTTCATTATATTTTTACTTTATTATACAAACCATTTTTTTAATTGTTAGTTTCATATCAGTGTTATTATTTGGTTAATGTCTCTGCCTGCCAGCAGGCAGGACCTTCTAAAGTTAGGGTCCAAATTCATTTTGCTCACAATAGAATCGCTAGGCCCTCAGATTGTGTTAAATTATATATTGGGTATGGACTAAACATTTGTTAAATGATTAAATAAATGAATCAATGAAAATACTAAGGCACCAATACTAGTGGAAAGACATAGTGTATCTGGCTTTGGCTCAGTAAAGAGGAATTCTCTTCATTGAGTTAGCTAATTTGGGTACCTGCGAGTGAACTGCACCACAGTATTCCCAGGATTTCTCTTTTATTGGGATTTTCCATCTGAGAGAAAGAACACTTGAGTGTTTGCTGTTGAGATATTTCAAAAAGAACTTTGTTAGCCACCTCAAAATGTTCTTGAACCAGTCTTAGGGAAAACTGTGGTTTGTCTTTCCCTCTCAATTACTCCCTCTAAAGCATCTCTTTTTCTAAATCTACCCTCTCCTAGTCCTACCATCCTTATTTCTTTGCATCCTCAATCTTCTAGGTCTCATGTGACAGAGTCTATACCTTGCTAACTAAGCTGTTAATTAGCTTGTGGGCTCTGAAAGCTTTCCTAAGGTGTGAATTCTTCTAGCAGTATTTGCATTTTAAACAAAGCTGTCATGAAGTGATTAGAGCTCTGCTTATCAATATGAGGGATTGTAAAGCAGAATATAGTATGAAGCTTGCCTTTAGGGAGCTTATGTTTCAATTGTGGAGCTTACTTACACTTACAAGAAACAATTGGTGATTGCTCTAAGAGTCTGTAATCAAGAACTGTATTTAGTTGTGCAGATTTTAATAAAACTAGAACATGAAAGAAAGAAAGGATTTGTAGAAGTGGGACTTCAATTGTGCCATGACTGAGAGGAAATATGTCTCTGAGTTATCAGAGAAAAGTGATAAGAAAAATTTAAAATTTTAGGTAAGATAGGAATGAAAATGTTCAAAGGGATTTAGCACAAGGTGTGTCCTTATAAGTCTTTATATAGGATACAGCTCATGTTTTTCAATTTTTCAAGTATAAAAGGCAAAAATACCTTTTTATTCAAGAGTCATCAAGCTTTCACTCATTCAAGCCATAACCTTGAGATTATAAAAGTTAAAATTAAACAGTGGAATTTACTTTCCATTATACTTTAAAGTGCGCTGTCTATCTCAGCATTTAAAACTAATCTCGAAGAAGTTTTTTGTCAGAGGTGCTTTTAAAGATTCTTTTAGTAATATTGATCATTTTAATTGAGGTTTATTGAAAGTGCTCAGTATAGCTCTCTTGTGGTTCATGTTCTATAAATACATCATCGTCTTATTGATATATTGTGGAGTTTTCATTTCATTGCAGTCAGCCTAACACCTTTTTGAAACAGAGCATGAAGAAGAGGAAATATTCTTTTCTTCTGATCTTCCATGGAACTTAAACCACAAAAATGAATAAGAATCATTTTTAAGTATGTTCATAGTAGTATAAGCCTGTTTAATTCCTGTGCCTAGTTTGAAGGTTCTCTGATACAAATGGTTTTTATGCTAGTAGTTGGGTTTAGGTTAAGTCCAAGAGATGTTAAAAAATTCCATGAAAAATTACTAGGCTTACTTTTCAGACTTCCCTTGTTTACATGGAGATAATGACCTCTTTAAGGTAATTCTGGATGTGTATCTATTTAAAGAGTGGGGTCCCTCCAAGGACCCCTCACCAGCTAATGCTATAACAATGCACTGTAAGACTGCACATATGTCTCTTTAGGTACCCTAACTGCTATAAAAGGAAGAAAGTGAGAACATAAATCATTCCCATGCGTTATAGACAGCCCCTTCCACATACCTATGTGCATTACTCTTTAAGTATGTGCTAGGTTAAAGAGACACTTCAAAAATGAAATCTTTGCCTCCTTTTTTTATTTTAAAAGAGAAAACAAAAAAGGCTGGAATTGGATAGTAGTATATAAATTTCTACTCTGTGTGGATCCCCAGGTTATGATAACTCATTCCCATGTACATGCAAGTCTTCATATGTTGCTGCATATAGTAACTTTTATTTCCTAATATGTAGTTGCTACTCAGGAATCATAACTCTTTCTTTTATTTTTAGTGCATTAGAGCTTAAGAAAGGCTATGACTAATTCCATTATCTATGTCCTGGGAAAGAAAGGGAAATGAGCCTTACTAAAAGCTAATACCTTTCTTCTTCATCATCCCAGTCCAACTGGATACATTGGAGAGCAATGAAGTATGTAGCAGGAGAGACTAAAATTGAGTCTGGCCTCTTTATATTAGATATATAAAGTTAGACAGATTCCTTAGGTTTTCTTAACCCCATTTTCCTCTTCTGTAAAATGGACATTATATTTCTTGGCAAGGTTATAACACCCTTGGCAGACATTAGGCACTCAATAAATACACAGAAGCTATGGCTAACATTGCCTCACCCAGCTTCTTAGTGGCTTCTTGTTTAAAAGCGGAAATATAATCTCTTCTAATGCCATCCTCTAGGTGTTTGCCTCAGGTGCCTCTTGGAAGTGGACACTGAGGATAATTGGTTTGACTTTCTGCTACCTGATTTCAAGAGGATAAGCTAATGAACATCATGTGCTTTTCTCTCAAGTACACTTATGTATTTAATAAAATGCCGCTGGAAATACAAAGCAAGGGAAGAAACTAAAATTTCTGGTATCATATTCCTTCTTTCAATAAAGGTAACATTGCCGAGGAAGGTTAGTTTCAGAATTTTCTAGGGAAGGTAGGCTACTCATTAGCTAACAGAAAAAAAAAAAAAATTAACATGGGAGCCAAAGAATTAAAATCCCATTGTAGGCCTCTAATTCTAAGAACTGCTATTATATGATGATTCTTTTTTAATCTCAGTGGTAATTTTAATACTGGAACTTCTACACATTATTACACTCCACTTGACAGTATTATTGTTGACTTAAAAATATTATATAATGAAAAAAATACAGGTTGTAAAAGGCACATGTTCATCGAGGAATTGTGCAAAGAAATTCTTTAAATTTTCTTAAAGACCTAACTTGAAAAAAATTAAATTAAAATGTTTATCTTGGAAAATAGGGAAAGTGTATGATAAAAAGTTTGCACATATACTTACACATTATGATACTCAAGCATTGTCAATCTGCATATTATTTTGTCATAACAATATAAAAGGAAATAATAGGTGTTTGTGAAGTTAACAATTTTTATCATAATTTTATAATAATATTTTTTCTTACAACTAATGAATTTATCACAATGTGATATTCACATTCTCACATTGAAATGAACATTGACACATTAAATTTGCCATTTTAATATTTATGACTGGAGAGAAAAATAAATGTTCCTAATTAACTTTTTTAAATTCTTCATTTGTATTAGACCTAGAAGGTCTAATACAAAGCATTTACCAATAGTGCACTGAAAAAATATTTTCTACTTTTGACTTCATTAAATTTAGCTTATTTTCTTGGTTCTAAATGAAGTTCATGTAATCATTTTAGTGCCATAGTTCTCAACCTCGAAATTATTTTATAATTAAAAAACAAAGCAAGTTATTTATATTTTTACATAGATAATTTTAAGGAGGCCAACATTTTACATTTGAAGTTCTAATAAAATATTAAAATATTTATCTTTTTAATTTTTATCATTTCTGACTCTGACTTTTGGTTACTTAATTTGGAGGACTATATTGTTATTTTCTTGAAGCTAACCTTTTTAAAAATTAAAAAGATTTAATTTCATTCTGACAGTGAATTTCCTAAAAATATATTTGCAATTTATGGATTGATGAGTGCCTTAAGCAATGATTCAATATCTACTATGTGCCATACTTTGGTTAAATGCTGGAGATACAAAGATATCTGTGCTTATGACAATTTCATAATTTAGTTTGGAGTAAAAGAGCCTGAGAAGTCACAGCCAGAAAGAGAGGAGTAAGACGAGAGGAAATAGTGTCCTCTAAGCCAAGTGAAGTGCTTCAAAGAGAGAATGATCAGCTGTGTCAGATGCTGCTGATATGTTATATAGGATAAGGATTCACTAATGTCCATTGGCTTTAATGGCATACGGAATTCAAAAGAACAGAAATGGAAACACTGCAGATAATTTTTTGTTTGTTTGTTTGTTTTTTTTTTCTGTAAAAAAGAAAAAAAAGAATGAGAAACAGGGCAGTAACTGGAAGGGAAGGAAGGCCATGAAATAGATTTTTAAAAAGATAAACATTTTTAGCCTTTTTTTAATTAAAAATAATGATTCATCTAAGAGTAGGCAATTGACATTTATTTAGAGAGAGAGGAGAATTTCAATTTATTTAAATAGGTATTAGGTGGAGAATGAGACCTAGAGCAAAAGTCAGGGGCTGGCCTTTTCCAGGAGCATGTCCTATCCATTCGTTTGAGTAGGAACAAGGTAGCCATGGGGGGAAGAGGTATTTAGGTTGAGAGAACTGATGGTGGGAACTTGTGATTGTTTTCTTCTGATTGTAGCAACATCTCACCAAGAAGAAAGCAAGATTATGGTAGAGGTGGTATCAGATTTTGAGGAGAAATGAGAGTCTGCAAATCTAGAAGAGTAGGAAGAGTGGTCTAGAGAAATATAGAATGACTGATGGGTAGCATTAAGGGCCCACTTAAAATTTATGGTAATTTTTCCCTAGCCACCTTGAGCAGTATGGGTAAGACATGGAGATGATAGAGTTGGATTTAATTAGGATTGTGTGTATGAACAAGTGGTGCAAGAGAGTAAAAATGTAGGTATTAAAGTGACTACAGTGATAAATGAGAATAGGAAATAAGGTGCAAGGAGTGGAGCAAGAGAGTATGAAATCTGGGTGGAATTAGCAGATTGAAGATCTCAGTCGGATTGAAGGGTTGTGAGTTACTATTGCAGAAGAGAAGAATCTCACAGTTGTCTGTTTAGAAATATCTGATGTTATATTCTTCCACAATACTCTCAGGTGCCATGATGTTCCATTAAAATTGTCTTATTTTAAATATTACCCTCATTTTGCGCAAACATGGCTGCCAAATGCGTGTATTACTACCCATTTCCACTAATTGGTCTATTCTCTGAACAACTGACATAATGCAAGTGCTGATGTTGCAGCTGTTCTTATGTTCCCAATTGCCTCAGGAGAGAAAAAAAAACCCTAAAATTATTGTGTGAGTTAATGACAGAACAAACAGTTGTTTACAGTGTGTAATTATAAATCCATATCATTGATATTACCAGACTGATGCTTGAGTTTACTTTTGCATTGATAGAAGCACTTTAGTCTTTATAATAATTATAGTGGGGAATAATCTATAAATCCCAGACTTGGATTCCCACTTGGCTGGTTGGAGCTCTGATCTGCCTGGCTCCCACCAGCTTTTTCCTTTGGGGTATAGTTGGATTCGCTTCTTACACCCTCCTTTGGCCAGCAAGCACATCTATCTGACAGATCTTGTTTGGAGACACGTTGCTCTCCTGCCTGAAGCTTAGTGTAAGTGACCCTAGGAACCTTGGGGAACTCTCAGCTGGATCACATTTGTTTCTGAGATGCTTAAAAATTTTGACTCAGATTAATATGATCATAAACAAAATGAAAAAGAAAAGAGATATTATGAAAAATGTCATCCATTATTTTCTATGACAGCGAACCATCTTTCTCCAAGCAGACCAATTGGATTTTGAGCTAAAAAAATTAACATAGGCTGTTTAGTCAGATATCTTGATTTGTCATACAGTAGAATTGTGACTATGGATTGGATCAAGCCAGAATCCTGTAATGTTCACAGTGCAAGATTTTGGCTATAGTACAAAGCATAATTTATGCAATTCTTGGATTTTTGCTAAGGTCAAATTTGTATGTTGAACTGGAATGGTATCCTGTAGGGGAATACATACATTTTGACAACCAAAGAAAGGTAGTTAAACTTCAAAATTTTCCTTCAAACTATAGACCTTTCTAATATGGTACATATGATAGAACCAGGTGTTAACAAGTTCCACCAAACATACCATCAGTGGATGCCTGAAATTATTTTTGTCAAATCAACAGATGAATTTCTTGACACTGTTTTCAAAATCAGATCTTCAGAGGTATTTGTCTATAAGTGTACAATACTTTTGTTATAAAGACACACAGTAGCATCCAAATGTGATTTTTGTTATTATTTATTCGGGAGCTTTCTTATCTTCAGATAAATGTACATTAAAGACCTATAGCCTATAGACTCTTTGAAACGTGCTTAAAAGTAAAACCAAACAATATCACAGAATTCAATTTCCCCATTACAAATATTGCAAACATTAAACTATTCCTTTATATAAAGGAACATTTGAAACACTCTAGTACATGTTTTTACAAAATAAATGATTCTAGATTATTTTCTGAAGCTGTCATATCTAGTTTATCATGAAAGCCAGAAGTAGAATCTAGAACTCCTGATTTCTTGTCTAATGTGCTGCTCCACACATTTAAGAAAGTTATTGAGCTTGGGACCATTTAGTGTCTCCCACACTATGATAAATACCTATCCTTTTATAAAAGTGCATTATTAAACCTCCAGTCTTTAAGCGCTCTGCTAACTTCTGTAATAGGGTGTTGAATATAGTATGAATGATATTATCTTGGCATGCAAAAGTTGAATTTCAGCACATGCAAAAGCAAATGCTGAGCCTTATGATTCATCTTTCACAATAGAGACCATCAGTCAAGGTGCAAAAAGGCATGTTAGAGCAATGAGGGGCATTAAACCAAACTTGGTAACTCCAGTATAAATGGACATCCTCACTTAAAGTAAGTTGACCTAAAAAGTCAGGACATTTGCCTTTATTTTTTAGTTTGTTTAAATTTGTTTTAAAAAGATGCATGAAGTAAGGAAAGCTGACATGGACAATGGTTAGTTTGAAAGCTGTTTTAATCTATTTTAATGCATCATTTAGAAATGTTTTAAACATGAAATCTAATTTTTCAATTAATTTCACAAAAGAGATGCTTTTTATATTGATTGCTCACGTGGTCTATTTGTGTCAAGAATATCTAATTTGGTAATGCTAACATGCAATGCCCTTATAGCTAGCACGTGCTGCTAAATTTGACAGTTTAAGTGTCAAGTGACATTGTTTTAGTCCTCTAAGGATCTAGAGGAGTAAAAGAAGCCCTACTCAAAATTATTTTAACTCAATATGGAAAATAATCAGCAAGTCTTGTTCTTCACAATCCACATATGAAATATAATTTGTTTTCTTTGGGTTTGTTGTAAATAACTATTAATTTTCAGTTTGTTTTTATATTTACCTACATATTCATCACTTTGTGTGCTCTGCATCTCTTCCTAAATATCCAAATTTCCATCAGATATCAGTTCTCTTTGGTTGAAAAACTCCTTCCCATTTTTTGTAGTGTGGATCTGCACACTGTAAGAAATGGTTTCACTTAGCTTTTGTTTATCTGAAAATGTCTTTATTTCACCTTCAGTCTCAAAGGATATTTTTACAAGACATAAAATTCTCATTGGACAGCCTTTTTCTTTCAGCAGCCTTCCATTTTTTAGCCTCCATTGTTTCTAGGGAGAAGTTAGCCGTCATTTGTAACCTCATTCTTTTACATATTAATGTGTCATTTTCTCTGGATGATTTAAAATTTTTTCTCTTATTTTAGGGTTTCAACAACTTAGGTATGACTTGAAATTTTTTTTTAAAAATCTCTTCCCTTATTCTTATCTGTTCTAATCTGTAAATTTATGTTTCTTACCAAGTTTGGGGAGTTTGGGGCCATTATATTAATATTTTTAAATGTTTCTTCTGCCCCATTCTTTTTTCTTCTATAAATCCAAAAATATATTCTTTATACCTTTTAATGTTGCATTACAGGTCACAGAGGTTCTGTTTATTTCTTTTAATATTTTTATTCTCATGACTTCAGATTGGATCATTTCTACCAATTTTATTTTATGTTTACTATTATTGATTCTTCTGTCTATTATCTCTATGCTGCTATAAAACTCAGCCAGTGATTTTTTTATTAGATAGTGAAATTTTCACTTCTAGAATTTTCTTTCTTCTTCTTTTTTTAAGTTTTCATTCTTCTGCTGAGATTTCCTATCTGCTCACTGATTATTATTGTTTTCCTTTATGTCCTTAAACATAATTATAACAGCCACTTTAAAATAATTGTCAGCTAATTCCATTACACAGGCCATCTTGTGGTGATGCTTATATCTTTTATTCTTGAGTTTGAGCAATATTTCTTGTTTCTTCATATATTTAATTATATCCTGAACATTATTTTACTTTCAGCTATGTTCTGAAAAGTGTTTATTTTCATTTTAGTAGGTGGATAGTTCTGCTGAAATTCCAAACTATACTACATGTTCAAAACCAGAGATGTTCACACTGTCTTGTGTAGAGTGTGCAGCTGCTAAAATTTCTGTTTAGTCCTATTAGCTTTAACCATGCTGAGTATTTATATATCTGCCTAGATATAGGTAGTTCAGGAATGAGTCAGATGGTTGGGCAGAATTTGAAGCCTCTTCTGTAACTGTCCTCTTTCCGGATGAAGAGGAGAAAAGGAGATCTTGACAACTAGGCACTAGCCTGGAACTAAGAGATAAGACTGTGTTGTTAGGAATTAGGCAGGCACTCACAATATGCTGTGATATTCTACTGCTGAAGATTAAAAGAAAATCTCAGAATATCAAATAGGGCCATTCTTTAACCATTATGAATCAAGACAAAAACAAGATCACTATGTAATCATAACCAAAAACAGAAACAAGAAAATTGTCCAAAATGATTAAACTCCCCTCTATGGCTAATATAAGTGACTGCTGCTTCATTAACAGTCTTAAGATAAGAGATATTAAGATTCTCAAACCTAGAATTATCTCTTCTTCCTAATAGTATCAAAGTTAGAGCAAAACTGCTTTCTTGAACAGTCTCCAAAAGAATGCAATACAAGCCCAAATTCTAGAATATGTGAGATTACCCATGGTTCTTTCTCTGTGGTGTGTATTCTCACTTCTGAATCAATAAACCCAACTTTGTTCACCAGGTGCTCTCCTACTGATCTTTGGTTGAAAGATAATGGCACAGAATTTTCTCTTTCATTTTCCGGTATGTGTAGTAATCCCTAAATTGGATCTCTGATTTTTCAAGCCATAAAACGAGAGAACTATCCAACTTCTAGTATCACTACACTGTGCCATGTGTGTCTTTCCTCAGGCAAAAAGCAATAAAAATCCTTAGAAATTCACCTAGCACCATTATTTTCTTCTAGTTTCTGCCTACTTTTTGGTCGCTCCCCAGTGCCTTGAGAAAGTCTTTTCCTGTGGTTTGTCCAGAGTTTATAATTGTAGTCTCTAAGAGGTTGCTCTGATATAAATTATGCCACCTTTATCAAAAGCAGAAATTTTTGTTGTTAGGAAAATTACATTGTATTGTGTAATCTATTTTTCAATCGGGCAATATTTTTGTGATAAGTCAGCATAGACATTTTTATAACATTTTTTTGGAAGTGTGAATACTGCCTTTGGTAGGGGCCAACATTTAACACTACATCTGCCCTCCAGCCCTCCTTCCCCCAACCCCAGTGCTCTCTTAGTTCCCTTAGCCTACTCTATCTTTTCACCAGAGGACATATTACCTTCTCCATACTATATATTCATAATGTATTTACTTATATTTGTTGTTTATGTTATATTTATAATGCGTATTATCTGACTCCTCCTACTAAAATGCAGGGTAGGGATATTTGCCTGCTTTGGTCACTAATGTCATTTTGTGAGTTTAGAGTAGTATTTGACATGTAAAAGTTTCTTTGTATGTGTTAAATTAATGGATAAAAAGAAATAGTTTATATAAGCCAAATATTTTTGGATGATTAATATAGTCCTCCTACCTTCTAATTTGGATGATATAATAAGAGATCTTTCTGCCTCTTCCACTGTCCCTTCCATTTAAACTATCTGCCAGAGTTATCTACATAAAGCACTGCCCAGATCTTTTTAAATCTTTCTTCAGAAATTGTTAATATCTCCCCAGTGTCTTTAAAATGAAATCCAAGCTCCCCTAGCTTGGCGTTTGAGACACTTTGCAATCTTTCCTTATTCTGCTAACAGCTTCATCAACGAACACTCCCATTGCGCTTCAACTCTTTCTGATGTGCTCTTTGGACTTGCTTTCTCATTGCCTCATTTAAATGTCTTCTTTGTGCCATAGTCTACCCTGATTACTGAATTTAAAATGGGGCCACATTCCCATCCTCCTTACTCAGTTTTATTTCTCTTCATTGTACTTATCACCTTCCAATATATCAGATAATTTACCTATTTTCTGTTTTCTCCTCAGAATATAAGCTCTATGAGAACAAAAATTTGTACTTGTTATGTCCTCTGTAATATCACCAGTGTTTAGAATAGTGACCTACCCCCTCTACCTAGATTTTCCTTCCCTGGACTCCATGTACCTTAATCCTACCTATTTGCCAAGGCCTTGCTTAAATGCCAACTCTTCTGAAAATTTGTCTTTTCTCAAGCTCATGTGAAGATAATCTCTCCTCCTCTGAACCACTGTTATATTACTGATAAAAAATGTTTTATTGCCTGCATTTTAGTTATTTATGTAGATGTCTTATCTCTCCTGCAACTGTCTTAGGAACAAGTTTCATTACTAACTCATATTTACAATCTCAATAGTACGTAGTTCTATGTACATAGTAAATGTGCAATAAATGTGTTGAATAAATAGTCACATAAATATGCTTATTACAGTACTTTCTACCCAAATATAGAAACAAAGTTTCTGAATTATACAAAACTCCTGAGAAAAGGAATAATGATTTTAGCTTGATTATTTTGGGGGGAAAATCCCATCATGTCTTTAACTCAATGGACTGAAAATATCCAATAAAAAATGTATTTGTTACATTATATTTTATATTTATAATCTAAACTAAGTTCTATCATTGGCTTTTTCACTTCACAGAAATTTCCATCTTTGAAAGCATTTGTGTCTTGCAAATTGTTTATTCACAAATTAATGCCTTATAAGTTACCTGGAATAAAATTAAGAATAATGATATAATTCATAATAAAGAAAAATGTAATTAAAGACATAGAGAACATGGGATTAATATCAAGCAATATATAGAGATTTACTATTTGACTGTTTTTCCATAATGTGCTTTGGCATTAATTATTCACTTTATATTCAGTAGGACTGGGAGACATGCTAGGGAAGTGCTACAGAAGATCATAGGACAGAAAGCAAATTTGAGAAGGGTCTTATCTCTCTTTTTTTATTCTGGAATTCCAGACAAAAGCCTCTGTCACTAGATTGTATTTGATTTCAATGCTGTCTCTTAAAATCACTTGCCTTACATCTGCTGTCCATGAACAACAACAAAAAAGAATGACTCCCCATCTTGTATATGAAAGTTCCATGATTCAAAAGTTTAATATTCATCATCATTGCTTTAAGGAGGTATGATTTCAATGCTTGTTTTTAAGGAAGAATTTCCTCCTCCTTCTCCTCCTTTCTCTGTTCTTTCTTTCCTATCCTTCCTCTTCCTCCTAATTCTCCTCCTCCCTCTTCTAAATCTTCAAGGGAAGAATATTTTCAAAGTAATCAAAACTGGGAATTACTCACTGGAAAACTAGTACCAAATATGTTCCATTTCTTGAGGCAGGTTAAAAGCTAATATTAAAAGAAATTTTAACTCTGGTGGAATTATGCTAAAAGTCTTAAATGAATGTATCTCAGAGAAATGATTGATATTGAACATATATAGCATCATGAAATCTTAGTGTGCCAGTTGAATAGCCAGATGGTGGTATGCAGAAAATATGCTTTCCAAACTTTTCAAGTTAAAACTTATAGTCTTAGAACAGGAGTTTACTGTCTTTCCACCTGTTCCCATGTTGCTGAAAGCCTTTGGCAGGAAACCAGGCCTTGTGCTAATTTCCAGTGACATATATTCATTCTTCCTTCAGCTCTGTGCCCAGCCTAGCTCAGCTACCACAGATGCAGATCTCCTCAGAGCAGACAAACCTACTGGAGAGATCAGGGTTAGAATGATGGAGAGAGACTCTGCCAGGCAGAGCATTTCCTAGGATTGCAGATTCCTTCTTGATTCCCAAACTTACTGAGGACCAGTAGTAGAATATTTTACAAGTAGCAAAACTAGATATCCCTGAACTATCCTTTACCGGGGAATGTTTTTTCTCCAGTTTAGTCCTCTATCTCTGCTACTGCCAACCCATTATTAACAAACTCAATTTCTAAGGGTTTTCATCACCTCTGATTCCCATAATGTCTGGCGTAAATATTTAATAAATATTTATCAGGTATATTAATAAACATAAATAAATGATTCAAATGATTCATTTTCTATATGACACCTTTTACTACTTTGGATCAAAACTAAATATCTGATAGTAAAATGATACTATTTCCCGTTTAACTCATACTTTAGGAAATCACTATATAAAATCTCATTAGTTAATCCTTTTAGGAATAGTACCAGAAATCAATGGTACCAGAACAGGGTTTAAAAGGTAGCTCTTTTGCATTATTACCACCTTGCCAGTTTTACAAATCATGTATAGGACAGTGAACATTATCATCAGCTTGATGCTGACATGGCTGGCTGTGGGGCTGAACTGCTCTTGGTACATTTCCTCTAATCTATCATTTGGATTCCCTTTTTGACATTTGGAAGGTCTCAGAAATTGATTAGTGGTCCTTGAATCATAATGACCAACAGTGGCAAAATAAAACACAATGATATGTGGTTCTTATTTTGTCTTTTTTTGTATTCAGGAAAAATTAGTTTGTTCCATGCCAGATTATAGTTTATCCAATTGTGTCTTTTTTTTTATCCTTAGTGAAAGTGGAGAGAATGAGGATGGGGGATTCGGGAGTGGAAGAGGCAGAAAATTAATGTGCCTTATATAAAATCAGACAACCATCAGACTAAATCAAAACGAAATATCTATATAGAGTATTAAAACCTGTTCTTTGGAACAACGTGTGTTAAAAACAAATTGAGGTGCTAGAGGCATAGAAGAAAATTCAAATGCAAATGAGGAAAAGCCAGCCATAAAATGTAGGTTGGTTGGCTGCAGTTCTGCCCACGAAGCACTAGCTGGCATTAGTGTGAAATTTAAATTCACTTCTGTGCTGGTGATTGCCTTTTTGGAGCTCATTAAACATTCTTTGGCACCAAATTTTAGACTGAGTAAAGCCATAGAGCGTGATCCAGGCAGAAATTAACCTCAGGGTCTGTAAGCTCCTGTAACTGTTCATGTAAGAAGGTGATATTTTGTCCTCGAAGAAGATTCTCAGAAAGGGTGGAGCTTGGCAGAAGAAGCTTAGAATTTGAAACTTAGAGCTGGATATGAAGCCAATAGCACTAAAGGGCTTTGGCTATATTTATATTAACCTTTTTAGGGTTTTATGCTAATCTTTTGAGCTTCATCATTTTAGTTTCTGCTTGAGAACTGGATCCTCAAAAACTTTAAGTGACAATGACAGTCTACAAAATTGCTCTTTGAGAACAATTAAACAAAGACAGAAGGCATGTAATATTTTTAGTGATGGGTAAAAGAGATCATTTAACTATGACAGAATGAAGCTCGCAGTTTTTAAAATTGTTTCTAGAGATCTGATTGATGTGACAGGATAGGGATGATGTTTGGTTTCTACAGGTTAGTTCAGCCCAGGTGGTATGTGGAGGAAATATTGCCAATATAATAGATATGAACTTAGGAGCCACAAGGAATTACTCTTGATAAGAAAGTGTTTTCTTTTTGTTCAGCAGGTGACTGCAGATAAGATACATTGAAAATCATATTAAATGACATCACTATGCACTAATAAAGGAGGTTAGAGAAATAATACAATATTTAAAAAAAGAAGAGTAAAATACCAAATAGTTTTCTGGGTATCAAAGTAATGTTGATAGTCACTTCTTAAAATAAAGGAGTTAGGAAGTGGTTATTAATAATGGAGGAGATAACATTAATTAAATGGACACCTTGTTTTAATGACTAATGTTGTTATTGATTATGATTAATTACCAATTCTGAGCCTGATTTATTAAGTGTACAGACCTTTGGATAGAATATTGAATGAAACACAAGTTACCAAATACTCTGGAAAGTTTCTTTATATCAAGATCAGCTATATTTTAATTAATATGAACCACACACTTTGACTGCTGTGATGTGTGAAGGATGTGTCATATAGGTTTCAGGAAGCTGTGGCACAGAACAAGGAAAGTGGAGAACTGGGAACAGAAGGCTTGCTTCATTTGGAAGAGCCAGGGAGTTGGCTCTCTCCTCTCACTTTCATCATTGAATCTTTTCACTAGTACTGTGGGGAATACATAGGCTTTGCAATTAAACAAGTAGAAGTTCAAGTCAGCTCCAGCATTCAGCAGCCATGAGAAATTTGGAGCAATCTTTACTCTATTTAAATTTCATTTTACTTATATGTAAAACAGGGCAGAAATAACAAACTATTAGCATTTTTATACAGCATTATGAGAAGAAAAAGAGCATATTGACAGCTCTGGAGTCAAGAGCCTGGTTTTAATATTAGCTCAACTGCTTACCAGTTTGGTCAACTTTGTGCTTTGTTTCCTCCTGGATAAAATGTGGACAGTATAAGTATCTTGCTTCTGTGTTGTAGTGATGATTAAATATGGTAATGTATGTTAAGCACCAGAGTGGTCCTGATACATAGTAAACTATATTAGCTCTAATTATCAGTATGAGAAGTGCCTGGAAAAAATACCTAACATATTGTAAGTTTGCAAGAAAAGGAAGCTACTATTACTATAGGTGTTTTTACTATTAGTTTCTATCCAGAAGGACTATGCTTATATCACTATATGGTTTTAAAGTTTTAAAACCAATTCACTCCAAAGTTTTAAAAAGTACAGGCAAGATCATTCTCTCCTTGCAGAATGTGATACTAACACCAAAAATTACTTAAAATAAGAAATTTTACCCATTAAACACAAATTCATGAGGGAAGAGATTTTTTTCCTTCACTTCATAGATTACAATCATGTAAAGTTCCTAGTAGCCATAATTTTATGTAAATCACAATGAACAAAAATATCAAATTAATGGGAATATTCTCTAAGATAAAAGGGACCAGTAGATAATGGAGAAAGTAATGCTATATTGTAATACTTAAACATCTTAATTCATATTCTTCAAGATGAATCAACCAGATTAACAAGAGAATTTGCAAATGTACAAAACATAGGACGCCTGGAAAATGCCAATAAAAATAGGAATTAGCCTGTGAGCTAAGAATGAAAAAAGGAAATAAGACAATATGTATCAAATGAGACTTAAAGATATCAAACAAGAGAAAATTTGGTAATGACTAACAATATTTTCTCCTTAAAAAATAAGTATGGCAGAAACTTTGACTCATTTGTAAAAATATTTCCTAACAAAATAGGCTATCAGTAGATTTTATGATGTGTTGAAAACAAGTCTTGATTATTGTTTCTTTCAGTCATGTTAAATATAACATGGGTAAAGGGGATTAAATATATGATAGCTGAAGAAAGCTGGACTTTGGGTGGTAAACACACAATAGAATATGCAGATGTCAAATTATAATGTACACCTGAAAATTATATAATTATATTAACCAATTGTGTTACTGCAATAAAGTTTGCAATAAAAGGAAGCCACTAAACTTAATTTAAAAAAAAAAGATATGCAACCCCCCCCAAATATATATACATGAAATTATGGTGATTTAAAAGAAAAATAAGAACCTTATTTTTTTTATGGATGTGGATATAATTTTTTAATTTTTAAAAAATTTTGTATTAGTTTCAAGTATACAGTACATTGGTTAGGCATCTATATAGTTCATAAAACGACCCCCTCTATTGCTCCCTCCCTCCACCGACCCTCCACCTAGCCAAAGTATTAATGCTAACTGCATTCCCTATGTCGTGCTCCCCATCCGCATGACCATCCATCAGCTACTAATTTAACCCTTCACCCCATTCTCCCAACCCTCTAGACTCCCCCTCCCCTCTGTCTGTCACCAAATCGTCCACTGTATTTGAGTCTGTTTTTGATTAGTTTTTTTTTTATTCCTTAGATTCTGCATATAAGTGAAATCATATAGTGTTTATCTTTCTCTGAACTAAACACCCTCTAGGTCCATCAAAGCAATATCTTTTTCCCTCCCCTTTCTTTCCATATGTAAGGGTCTTAATTTCTTATCCTTTCAGCCACTCTGTTTTTTTGTTGGAGCACTTAATTTTTTTCCATCTGAGGTATTTATTGATAGGAATGTAGGTGTTACCATTCTTTATTCCTGTTTATGATACATGCTTTTCTTCTTAAAGAAGACCCTCCAATATGTCCTATAATCCTGGCTTAGTGTTGATAAATTTCTTTAGCTTACTTTTATCTGGGAAGTTCTTTATCTTTCCTTCAAATCTAAATGATAGCTTTGCTGGATAAATTATTCTTGGTTCTAGATCTTAGGTCTTCATCCTATTGAATATTTTTTGCCAAACCTTTCTGTCCTGGATAGTTTATTTTGAGGAATCAGCTGCCAGTCTTATAGGTGTTCCATTATAAATAATTATTTATTTTCTCTTGCTGCTTTTAATATTCTTTCTTTGTATTTAACCTTTGGCATTTTAATTAGGATGTGTCTTGGTGTGGGCCTCTTTGGATCCATGATTTTTGGAATTCTCTGAGCTTTCTGGTGTTTTATGTCCATTTCCTTTACCAGGTTAGGGAAATTTTCCATCATGATTTCTTCCAATAGCTGTTCAACATCTTGATTTTCTCCTGTTACGCCTATCAGACAAATATTTGGAGCCTTAATAGTGTCTCATATCCTCCTTAAATTATTTTTATAGTGTTGACATCTTTTTCTTGCCATTTTGATTGAGTGTCCTGATTGACTTTTCTCTCCTGTAGATGGGGCATTTGATCCTCTTCTTATTTCACTTTGTTTATTCCTTTGTTTATTCCATTTAATATGCTTCTCATCTCAGATAATATGTTTTTCATTTCAGACTGGTTATCTTATAATTTCCATTTCTGTTTTTATGTTTTTTATCTCTTCATTAAAGTTCTCACTGAATTCATCTACTCTTCTCTTAAGTTTATTGAGCATCTTTATAACCAGTGTTTCAAACTCTGCATCTGTTAGATTGTTTGACTCCCTTATTTCTGGATCTCTATTCTGTTCTTTCATATGGTTTCTGTTTCTTTTTCTTCCCATTTTGGCTATATCTGTTTCTATGTACTAAGCAAAGCCCTTAAGTCTCCGAGTCTTATTGGCATGACTTTGTGTAGTAGGTGTCCAGTGGCACATTCCTGAGAGGGATTTAGCTGCAGGCTAAGTTTAGTTACAACCTGTGCCCCTTTGAGACCACCTGTTAAGATTCAGCAAGCAATCTACAAATGCTGCACTAATAGCTGCCTCAAGTAACCACACCAGAAACCAAGGCCAAGCTGCCACTAATGTAAGTCTTGGTGCTGCTCAGCAAGAAGCACCTGACTCACTGAGGACACACCTGGATATAGCTTGGGTGGGGCCATAAGTTGAGGAAGGCAGATTTTTAGGGAATCCTCTGGGCTGAGTGACCTTTGTTATCTGGTGCACTGGTAGTGGGAGAAGGGCTCAACAGGGAACAATGGATACCACCAGCAGTTCTGTACCAAAAGAGTCTCACCTCGGTCCTCACTCTAACAGTGTCTCCTTGTAAGTCCTTGGTACCTCCTGCATGCAGCCAAATTGGCACTGGTGCTCAGAATGAGCAGGTCCATCACCGTGAAAACCCACTTGTGGACACAGCCCCTTTAAGAGGCTTCAGCTGCTACCGCTGCCTCCATCTTATTCAGCCACTGGAGACCTGGCAGCTCTGTGTCTCCACCCCAACCTACCTTTTGCCATTGCAGAGTGCTTTCTTGAATTTCTTCCTAGTTGTATGGCTTGTTCATCCCAGGCAATTTTTCCTTGCTGCTGCTCCTTATTTCCATCACAGCTTTGATTTGATCCCTAGAGGGATGAACAGAGCCTCTATCATCGATACCATTTTTTTTCTTTTTGATGTAGAACCTTAAGTTATGACATTTCTTTATTCATTTATGTAAAATGTAATAATTTTCTAATATTCCCAGTTAGAGAATGACTATTATCTTTAAAATGACAAAAAATAAACATGTGCATAAAAAGTAGATAGGTAAAAATGATTGTGTAATTAAAAAAGAAGGTGGGAAGGAGTTTCAGAGTTTCAGAAACTTTTCAGATAGAAGAAAAAAAGCAATTGAATAATGAGAAACTATTTCCCAGAACTGATTTATTGAGGTAGAAATGTTTGGTGTGGTGATTAAAATGGAAAGACTTTCTTATTGTTTTTAAAGTCTGATGAGTCTTTTGAACACTGAAATCAAATTTTTACCTATGCCTAAAGGATCTTTTGGTGCATGGCCATGCTAATATACATTGCCAGAAAATAGTTTTTCATTCATTTATTCCTTTGTTCATTCACCACACGTATTAGTGCTTAATATATGACTGGTATTGTTTTAGAATCTAGAGACACAAAGATAAGTTATACATAAAATTAACTTCAAGGAAGTTACAGTTTGGTAGGGAAAATAGGCATGCAAAAATAAATGAAGAATTATATCTTATAACTGGAATAGAAAAAAGTTCAGGATATCCTATAGGTACAGAAGAGGGAATAATTAACTCTGGTAGTATTGGGGAAGACATCAGAAGGAAATGATATCTTTCCTGAGCCTTGAAGAATGAGGAAAGTTCTTTTTTCAGAGGCTCTGCATTTATATTACATAATTTATCATATCATTTAGCCAAACTATTTAGGATTTGTGTAGCGCTTTACAGATTATAAATCACCTTCAAATGCTTTATCACTCAAAAAATACATTTTTTAAATAGTAGGGTCCTTTTCTGCATGTTGGTTGCATCTTATCTATTTTATCTTTTTTTACAAGTACTAGACCCATATCTTAGACCTATATCTCTTACAGTGTTTTAATAAAGAAATGTTTTAGGTACTATTACTACATAAAAAATCATCCTGAAACACAGTGATTTTAATAATAATTATTATTTTATTATTTCTCATGGTTACTTTGGGTCAAGATTTTGAGAAGAGCTTGACTGGTATTTCAGGGGGTGGCTTATGCATTTGCAGCCTCATGATGACTGGAGCTAGAATAATGGGGGGCTGGAAGCCCTGAGGGCTGGATGGGCATCTTTCTGTCTGTATGTAGTCTCAGGGCTGTTCCATGTGGTCTTACCATATGGGATAATTTGGGTATCCTCACAGTATGGCAATCTCAAGAGTCAGGTTACTTACAAGCTGGCTCAGGGTCTCTTACCCATGATGTGGAAGCTGAATGGCTTTTTCTGATCTTAATCTGGGAAGTTACACCACATCACTTGAATTGCAACCTATTTGTCACAAATGAGCTACAAATGTAAAAGGAAGGATATTATATTTAAGCTCTTGATAGATAAGAGATAAGATTATAGAATAACATCTGATATGGGAGATACTGTTGTGGCCATCCTTGGAAAATACATCTTTAACTATATCTTTATTCAAGCTTTGAGTAAACAAATTATTCTTCCTTAAGAAAGATGGCATGAAATCTTATCAGAAAATTATCTTGACCAAAGGGAAAAGACTACATTTTACCTAATGTTTGTTAATTGATTTTTCAAGTTTCAATACCTGACACTTTCTAATAAAACTGAAGAACATGATACGTCAGAGACTGGTCAAGGTAATGTAGAAGGTAGAGGCTATGCACACTTCCCCTCATGACCACAGCAGAATTAAAATTACAGAGCAATCAGCATGTGTATAGTTGTCTGAGGTCTGGCTGAACAGAAGCCATACAACTAGGGACAAAAGTAACGGTCACCATAAACTTATAGGAAGAGTGGGGACATGAAATGGCCTGATTCCACAACCATGTGTGGTGACAGAAAACTTCTTTAACTTGATGAGGGAAATGGACATACAACACTAGGAATTACAGAGTCTCTAACAAGGTAAACCCAGTGAGGCCCATACCAAGACACATCATAATTAAAATGCCAAAAGTTAAATATAAATAGAGAATCTTAAAAGCAGCAAGAGAAAACCCATTAGTTACCTATAAAGGAGCTCCCATAAGATTGTCAACCAATTTCTCAACAGAAAGTTTTCAGGCCAGAGGCTTTGGCACAAAATATTCAAAGTGATGAAAAGCCAGGATCTACAACTAAGATTACTTTACCCAGAAAAGTTATTATTTATAATCAAAGGACAGAGAAAAAGTTTTTCAAACAAAAAAAGCTAAAAGAATTCATCATCATCAAGCCAGAAATACAGAAAGTGTTACAGGAGAGACTCCTTCAAGAAGAAGAAAAAATATGTATCAAGAATATGAATAAAGAATGGCAATAACTACATATCTATCAAGTACTTCAAATGAAAAATAAATTAAATGTTTTAATCAAAAGATAGGATGGCTGAATGGATAAGAAAGCAAGATCCTTATATAGGCTACCTAAAAGAGATTCACTTCATTTTAAAAGACACACATAGATAAAAGGTAAACGGGTTGAAAAAGATATTTCATGATAGACCTAAAGAGTATTGTGCTGAGTGGAGTAAGTCAGATAAAGACAAATATCATATGATTTTATGTACATGTGGAATCTAAAGAACAAAATAAACAACAACAACCGAAACACAAAAAACAAACCAGAAACAAGCTCGTAAATACAGAGAACATTTTGAGGGTTGCCTGGTGGGAGGGGATTTGGGAGGAGTAAGCAAAAAAGAGAGAAGGGATTAAAAAATACATATTGGTAGTTACAAAACAGTCATGGATATATAAAGTATAGGAGAAGGAAGATAGCTAATAATATTGTAAGAACTATGTACTGTGTCAGAGGGTCACTAGATTCATTGGGATGATCACTTTGTGAGTTATATAAATGTCTAACCACTATGTTGTATACTTGAAACTAATATAATAATGTATGCTAACTATAACTGAAAAATAAAAAATTTTATTGTTAAAAAATGGTGTCATATAAGAGGGATTTATTTTTCAATGAAAAAGGATTTCTGACATAGAAGGCCATTGAACCTTGGTAAAGGTTCCCCCAGAAAACTGAATAATCACTTTCTTTGTAGGTTTTAATAATTGATGGTAGAGGAATTTCATGTCTCACTTGTGTCAAGGTAGACTCAGCCAGAGGAGAGAGATGAGTTGGAGAATGTTTTCAGGATTCTCTCAGTGACACAATTCCTCTGAATTCACTAATAACTAAGACACAGAGAGATTGTTTGGGTAGCCTTAGAAAGGTCTTGGTCAAAAAAGGACTTGTTTTATTTATTTATTTACTAATCATTCATCCATTCATTTATTGAGTTCTCTGTATCATAAAAAACATTCCAATTTTTACATGTATTTTTCTCATTGACGCAGTTACCACAGATTTTTTCTCAGGTTCTAATTATTATCTTTTAATCAATAATTAAAAAAAATACTTTGTGATAAAGTAAAAATTGTGGTTCCTTGCTTGGCATGGCTATGAAGACAAGTAACAAATTATAGGTAATATTTTTGTGTTTATAAGTGTGTTGGTGTCAATATGCATATATCACATAGAGAGCTTATGTGGTGCCAAGTATTTGCTTTACTTGAATTATCTGATTTAGTTCTCAACAGCCTTATACAATTAATATTTCTATTTTAGAAGTAAAAAAACTGAGGTACACAGATGTTAAGTAACTTTTCTGAGGTCAAGATGCAAAGCTAACATTTGAATTCATTTCTGCTAATATTAGAGCCTTACTAATGAACAAAGATCTTTATTTTTTGTTATTGAACATTAATAGAAAGAGTACTCACAATCTCCTTTTTAAAATTTAGACTGTATAATTCTGATTATAAATCAGAGTCTCTAATTGTCATTGAGTTATTGCTTAGGTGCTCTTTCTCTGGCTTAAAAGGCTCTTTATAATCTGGCCTCTATTTTATTATTATTATTTTTTTACTTTATTTTTTTCCTAATTTCTCCAAAAGAGGCCTCTTCTCTAACCAAAATGAGAAGTTCTTATGCTTTTGTGAAAAATCTTACCTTTTACCTGAAATTGTCACTCCACTCCCATCAATTCTTTTTATCCTTTTAATCAAATCAAAAGCTGCCTCTTCCATAAAGCCTCTCAGATTAGCCAACAGGAAGAAATTTCACCTAAATTTCAATAACTCCTACTTTCTCTATGACTTGTGAAAAATTTGCCATGTTGTTTTATATGTATAGAATCCTGTTCAATCAAGTTATAAATTTCTGGATGAAAATGGCCACATTCATTGCCTTTTTCTATCTTCAAACCCTGGCCCAATATGCCATGAGTGGTAATTTTTTAATGTTTGTTAAGTAGCCCATCTTCCTATTAACTAATATTTGTCTGAATTGAGTAGCATCATTGCCTTAATTTTTACTTCCAGGTCTGTTCTTGAGAACAATATTTATTCTTTTCAGGTTTCAAATATGATAATTTTACAGTTTTCTGATATACATATGTAATTATAATAAACTTTAAAAGTTCTTTCTCTGCCTGCTTTCACTATATTTCTACATCATTGTACTTTTGAATAACTTTAAGATACTCATTTAATTAGATAAAGAAAATAATTAAGTATACTTTAACAATTGAGCAAAAAGAATCTAGCTTGATTTACTTAATTGACTGATGTCAATGACGTCAAAATTCTGAATGAAATTTCTGAGCATCATTCTTTAGAAGCCAGCTGTTTTTGCTCTCTTCTAGGGCCACAGATAACATAACTATAATCTGGTCAGTGATTTCACATATATGTGCTGTTATTTATATAACTAGATAATTAGTCAAAATAAAGGCTCTGTAGTGATTCATATGTATTGTCATTTTTCTATATGAAGGAAGGTAATACTGAGATTAAATATTTTAAGTGTTCTAGAATTTAAAAACTGCTTCAGAATATATATAATATATATATATTATATATATATATACCTTCATTGTTACTAATTATAAAACAAGATTAAAATGTTATGTTTATTAATATTCTACTTTGTTCCAAAAAATATTTTAGAAAATGTATAAAAATATCAAGATATATATATACATATATATATAGTAATAAAGTAACACAAATTATAATTAAATGGTAATGATGAAGTCAGACAATAACAAAGATAAAGTAATAAAATATACCACAGAATAAAATCAGTGATATAGATATTGGATATTGTTATATACTCTTACTAAGAGTAGGTTGCATATTCCACTCTGATTACCAACATGAAGAGGGAAACCTGTTCAAGTTTATGGTCAGTTTTACTGATTTGTAGTGCCTAGTAAATAAAAACAAAGCTGTTGTTGAGGCAATATGTGCTTACTTACGACACTAAGAAATTTCTTTTGTGGATCTTCTGAAAGAAAACACCATTTAGTCCTAAGAAATGATTCTTAGGTAATAATTGTAAACCAACAAAAACTGCTTCAAACTAAAATACTTTAAAGAGTAGAGTTTGTATATGATAGATTTAGAGATTTCGCTTTTTGTGTAATAATATGCCAGTGTCTCCTGAATAGGCAATTTGTTATGTCTCTGGTGATCTGTCAGATTTCACAGCTCTAGTTTTCCCTGGGAATCCAGAAAAATTTCTCATTTCAATCTCTAACATTACCTTCACTATGGCATTTAAAACATTCCCCAGTTTGCCCTTATCTTTGTTTCTAAGTTTATGTCATGCTGCTGGCTGGCTACCTAATCCTAACCCCAACTATCATGCATCCCTGTATTTAAGTTCAGTGTTTTTTAACCTGTGGAGGGATTTTGTCAGGGATTTAAGGACTGGAGAGCTGGCTAAGTGAAAGTCCTCCCCACAACTGAAACACAGAAGCTCTACTTCTTTCTGTTATATTGATTATGATTTCATATAGAATTTCATTGAAGAAAAGAGCATTCAATTACCAGTAAAAAAATTAATACTTGGAAAAAAAATCAATGCTCACTGAGGTCCCTTTGAAGTCTAAATATTGATTAGATCAGCTAAACTGAATATTTCTTTTCATACATTGTCCAGATTTGCTTTCTGTATACTGGATTCTCTATATACGTGCTATCTAAATTTCTTTTTCTTTTCCATCTGTAAGCAGTCCTTTGCATGTACAATAGATCTTTTATTGAGTAATTTTTCTTTTGTATTTTTATATAGTTTCTCATTTCTTATTTATTCACTTTTGCTGTAGCAGCATATTATTACTTTATCTTTTCTTATTGTTTTTCTCCCCCATCCAAAAATACATGATCTTTCATCTAAGGGTCAATGATTTTTAAGTCATGAGAAACATCCTTCAATAATTGATGAAGTTAAAGATATGTGAACCGTCCTTTTCCCATTATGAACATCTTTTTAGATTGGGTATGAAGCTTGAACATTTTAAAAAAATTTATCACACCATTCTTAATTGTACCAATATTATAAAATGCATCTTTTGAAATTTGATATCAAATGGCAATTTTATTGAGACAGAAAGACTAATGACCTGTTAGCTAATTAAGCAAATATTCTTAATAATGGGAAAATGGACATAAATACTATAATGTGATTTATTTAACAAGGCAGATGTTTTTACCTAAAAAGTTATAAATTGCCCTATTAGTATACCTATAGAATTAAGATTAACTGCATATGTCTTACCAGAAAAAAAAACTTAAAATATTGCATCAAATGATAGAAAAGCAAATTTTAAAGATATAACAATGTATCATTTAATCGAACAAATTCTTAAAACATGATTAACATTTGCTCCAATACTGTATTCTCAGTCTTTTGAAAAATCATGTGCTATCCCAAATAGCACATTTTAAGTAAATAGGGAAAATTGCTTCAAGTCTCTGTGATTTAAATTAATACAAATAAATGTCATTTAAATTATTTTAAATATCAGTCATGCATACATTATGCTGTTAAAAAAATCTGAAATCTGAAATGTATTTAAAATAACATTAAATCATTATGGTACCAAACATTTTTTTTGTGGTATATCTAGAGAATAATGCTTCTATTTTTTTTTGAAATGTCAAGCCCTGTAATGTATCTGTAGTGAAATACATAACAGTCAGATGGAAAACCATGGGCTTTTGGTCAGACTAAGCAGAACTTTAATACATTTTTTATTACCACTAAGATAGCAGGTCTTAGTACTCATTTACACTATTAAAAATTATTGAGAACTCTAAAGAGGATTTTTAAAATGTGACCTGTATTTATAAATATTTGTTATGTTTGAAACTGAATTCTTTTAGAAATATTTATTAATTCATTAAAATAATTTTAAAAACTTATTACTTTTTAAAATAAATACCAAATTTTAATGAAAAATAACTATATTTTCCAAAACAAAAAAGAATGTAAAGAATATACTGTTTTACATTTTTGCAAATCTCTATTTTGTCTGAGTTAGTAGAAGATGCCTGGATTCTCTTATCTCTTTCTGCATTCAATCTTTTGTGATACAGTGCTGAAGTGTACAAAGAAAATATGTCCTGACACAGATATGTAATTGGAAAGGAAAGAGTATATTAATGTCTTTTAAGATAATTGTTAATATTCTTCAATGATGCTATATTAAAACTTGCTAAGCAGTAGTTCCTTAAAGGATATTGCAGTGAAGAACTGGAAACCATATCAAGAAACACTTCATATTTAGTTAAATTTAATTCCATTGGTGTAACTTCTACTTTGAATGAATCTTTTATACATGCATGAGTTTGTAACATCATGTACTACTCGTTTCACTGAATTATTCAGATCTTGCAAATGTTGACACTTTTTATTATAAATATCACATCAATAATTTCATCACCAATCTCATCAGAAAAGACTTTATGTATTAGAAAGTTGTCAAATTGACAGTGGTTAATAGAGGCATCGCAAAATTCTAATTTTTGCTTAGAAGCTCGAATTTTGTTATTGGCAACAATTACTGTCAATTTTTTTCTTTGAAGTGACAGGCTTGCTTTGTTTATGTTCAAGAAAATGTGGGCCAAATACCCAACTCTGAGTAACCATAGTTTATCTGTCAGTTATTCTTTCAAGTAAAAGTGGTAACCCAGTAAAAAAAGTGTCTAGGTCATCTTGTAACTCGAACAATTGCACAGATGATTTTCTTTGAGACAACCATCATACTTTGGTATGAGACAGAAGGGAGTTAGTTATGTGCATTTTCCATTATGTCACACAGACTATTAAAGAGATGTTTACTCAAGAATTGTGATTTAATAAAATATTTACTGTTTAATCTAAGACACTCTTAAAAGACTAGATTTCTTTTCCCCCTGAGTCTCTGGTGGTGAAGAATACAATGACTATTAGTACAGCTTGGTGTCACTGCCTTGATGTGTTGTAAGATAGCAGCAGTTATATCCTACATTGCTTTTGTACTAGAATGCAAATTACAACATATATAAAAGAGGAAATAATGGATTAGTACTTTTAAGAAAATTATTTTACCACATTCTCCCTGAAAAGTTCTTTGGGACCTCCAGGGGTCTGTGGACCATATATTGAGAACTACTATAACAGGGATTATATATAATCTCTCTGAGGTAATTTACTCACTAGTAAAAATGAAGATAATGTATGCATTACAGATTGTTTTGACATTGAAATCTGGTAGTATGAGGTTCTCAAGAATGAGAGTTTATGTTCTCTCTTTTTCCTAATATTAATCTGTTCAGGTATAACTTCTCTAAACTAATGTTAGTTATTCTTACTTTTGGAATAAGTATCTAACCAATCAAAAAATGTATTTCCAAGTTTCTTTTACTGAAAAATAATTATTCTTAGATACTCATTGGAAAACTAACATACTTTTTCACTTTAAGAAAATCTCAGAGTGTATTCAGAGTATCAATTTAGCTTTATATGTCTTACTTTTTCAGGTATCAGCACATTTTATATTCTTTAGGTATATAGGATGGTATATCAGTGTATAATCTTACCACTCTTTGTACTGACTCATGAGTCTGTGTCATTAATGTTTTACATATCCAGTGTCATTAAATTTTGAGTATTTTGACTCAAAATTGTATTTTTAAAAGTGCCTACTATACAATGTACATGATCAGTAAAGACTGTTGTATTTAGAAAGAACTTATCTTCTCTCTGATAACTCACACATCTTTGGTCTACTTTCCCCTGCAATTTGTTGACCATATACACTAGAAACAAAATATCTAATATTAAGCTAAGTAAAATGGTGTTTTTAAAAATACTACTCTCTTTATTCATTTCAGATAATTAAATTTAAAATTTATAAAGAAAAGAAATCAGAGTTCATTTAAATATATCTGAATTAACTTAGAAATTCACCCAACACATAAAGACAATGATCAATGACCATATGATTTGCAAAATTTGTTCTATGAGAGGGCGAGTTATCCAAAATTGCAGTCCTCTCTGTTGGATAATTCTGAAGCATTACTTGTAAGCTGGAACTAAGAAAACCAATGTATTCTAATAAGTTGTGTAATGATTGGTTTTATAAAGTATATCAAGAAAAATATTGCACGGAGTATTTTAAAAAGACAACTTGGACCAACACAATAAAAAACAAAAAGGTTATTTAGAGCCTGTTGAATATTTTGCATGTAGAAATTAAAATTATAGTGTATTTTAAGTTTATTTGTCCTATATCATGTGTCTTTAGTTGTTGCTATTAGTGATTCTTTGAAAAAAGCACAAAACTTCATTGGAGCTCTATAGACACTCACTTTTATTTAAGTTCATCAAGATTGTTCATAAATGATGCCATCGAATAATGTAATGGCTTAACTTTCTCTAACAAAGGTAAAAACAATGAAATATAAGTTCTTTTGATATACATTATAATGTGATTTTAACCGCATTTAAAATATTACTGAAAAAAAAAAAAACAGAGCTCTTGCCAAAGGGTAAGAATTTCTGTGCTAATCATTTTGAAATAGGCCATGAAAGTTTGGTATGTTTTATGTATTACAGAGCTATATAGCTTTTACAAAGAGCCATTTAAATAATAACCACCTATTTATGAAGATAGGAAAACTAGAAACAGAGAAGTGAAGCTATATATAAGGTTTTGCTGTGTAAGAGTTACAAAGCCTCTGTGGCATACAACAAAGAACATTTATTTCAAATACATGTTCAGGGTTCAATTGAACTAGGCTGGGCTTGATTCAGTGATTCTGCTGGTTTCTTCTGGGAGCACTCATGTAACTGCAGCTTAATCACAGGCTCTTTTCTACACTGGGCTTAGTTGGCATACCTTAGCTGAGACAGTTCTGTCCTACATGTTTTTCTTCCTTTTATCAGGACCAACAGTCTAGTCCAGTCCTAGTGCTCCCTGGCACTCACTTTGTAACTGTCACACTTCTGATTCATTCCTTTGGGTGACATCTGATTCATTGTCCAAAGTTACATTGGGTATTCAAGTATACTTCACTGTTAGAGGAAGAACTCAAAATTCTCTTGACAAAAAGAATGAATTCAAAAAGGATGAATATTTTAGGCCATAAATGCAATTAATAAGCACATTATTTTGTCTTGTTTCTACAAATAATGACTAGCAAAGGTGGGTCAAGAATATCAGCCTCTTCAGACAACTGCTTTCACCCTGGTTCCTTAGACAAAATTTGATATTTTCTTTAAACTTGGTACATTCAGAGGCCTTTCAGGTTTGAATGTCTGCATTTACATTCTAGTTTCTACCTATTTCCCTGCTCCCACCATCTATTGCAAGAAGAAAGGAAAATAGATATGATGATGGTACCAACTTCTATTTACCTCTGTGCAACTGCATTGATCAAGTGCTGGTTTATTTGATGCTGTCGAGGGATCATAGTCTGTCAAACATTTTGGTGTCTTTATGTTATTGCTTCTGATTATTCCGTCCAAATGCTCACTCATAAGCAATAGATAGTATTATCTTTTGTTGGTCTTAGATGATATGAGGAAAATAGGCCCAACCCATTTATGTCATTCTGTTTATAATTTATTGTGCATTTTACATTGACTAAGATAGTATATGAATTTAAAATAAAAATACTGATGTTCTTTGCTATTTTGTTGCTTATCAGTCAATTATCATTTTAATACATGACTCTGACAGTTGAAACATTGTATTGAATAAAAATATGTCATTTCCTCATTTTTAAGGATGTTGCTATATACATGCACTTCAGTAGAACGAAGAGATAACCTTTCTTATTTAGTGGTAAGAAGTTGGTCTTATAGTTACATATACTTAAAGTCTATTACTAAAAGCATAGCAAGTGATCACTGTCTTAATGGTGGTTTGACATTATAATATACAGATTTTGTTTTCCCATCTCCTAACAGTAAGCATATCAAAATATTATAAGGGCAAAATCCTTAATGTAAAACTTATAAACATATATGTATTTTTTTAACTCTCTGTTTTTTTCCCTTGGAAAAAATGATTAATTTCACTGGATTTGTTTGAAAGGAGAGTAACATGAAACTTAGACAAATAATTACTGGAATTATTCTATTACTGTATTTTCACTGTTAATATATATTTAACATATTAACATAGTAAAGCAACTGTGGCTCTGCATGTGTGTGTGTGCTGTGAGCTTGTGTTATATAATTGACCAAAGTTAGTGAAGATTTTGGTACATGGGTTTACTAGGTTTCCTCATCAACTTCATATACACACCATATCTCTTCTTCCATCTAAATTCATTCTATTGTTTTCAGAATTTATTTTTAAAAAACAGAAACACTTGCTTGTATAGCCCCTTTAAGCTCATCCTTCTTCCTGTCCCAGTTACCTTCAAAGGTAAATCTAATCCCTAGAATGATATATTCTCTCACCTACTTTGTAAAGCTCATCCTGTTTTAGTCCCAAATAGCCCTCTGCTTCAGCAGTCTAATTTATGACAGCCTGATTTATAAGTACTTTATAAAATGTTACTATTTATTACCTAAACATTATTTGTGGAAAATTAAAGAATATAAATAATTCATAAATCCCAAAATAAAAAGTAGATACCCATAATGCTACCACTCTGCCATAACCACTGTTACAATTTTAGATTTCTTTTGTCATAATTTCATTCCTTCCTTTTAAAAATGTATTTTCCCTAAGTTTTTATTATAAAAAATGTCAAGCATCTTAGAAAGTGGGAATAATTGTATGGTGAAAATCTATATACCTAGATTCTACCATTAACATTTTATTATATTTGCTTTGTCCCATATCTAAAACCCATCCCTCCTCTATCCATCCATCAAATCATCTAATTCCTGATGCATTTCAAAGTAAATTGCAGACATTAGGACCTATAACTGCAGAGCTGTTATTGGTTATTTAGAAGTTTTAAGTGATATGAGGAGACCCATCAGAAAAGGGACACATCTAACTGTTATCGTAGGCTTTCCTAGACAGTACTGTTTACCTAAATACAGTTAAGTTGTCAGACTACCTATCCTAGTTTTTAGTTTGGAAGTCAGTCCCCATAAAACATATCTGGGGCTCAGAGTTTTCAAAAGCTAGGGGATGGAATGTAGGCCATTCTCCTTGAATTAGCCTGAATCCTAGAAAAATAAATAGAAGCCTCTTTTCCCATTTGATCCACCTACATGTAGGTGATAACAACCAAAGTGACAGCAAAAATAAATTGATTGAAGTGCTCTTCCTACAGGATAAACACAGAACACTTCAAGAATTTTTTTTGCCTGTTTATTTTATTGCTTGCCTTTTAATTTATTGTTCAAATCAGCAATATCTATATCTATTGTTTCTTCACCTTTTCACTTCAAGCAAGTGCTTTTGACCTGGAGGGCATGGATTAGCTTCTGAAATTTTATGAGAAACTTTATGTTTGAATATGTGTATAGATGAGAAGGTATATGTTTTGTTGTTGTTGATTTTTTTTTTTAGCAGATCCTATAAGGTCTATAACCCAAAGGACTGGGAGAACTACTTAAATCCATTACCACATAAGTGGCACAGTTAGGTATATAGATGATTAAATAAAACAGAGGCAGTGTTTAGAGGTATACTGTAGTCCCCTTGACATTTTTTTCAATAAGCAAAAATTGGAGGCTGGTAATAGTAAAGAATTATAATAAGGGTGTAAGATCTATGCATTTGATTATTTCTGGAGTACATTCTTTAATCTGAAAGCTAGAAAATGTATGACCTCCAGAGCCTTTGTTAATGCCAGTTTGATAGAAAGTACTTTCACTGAAACTATTATTTCAATGAGATCCTCTTGCTCCTTCAACCAGTTAGTATATATTAGAGATTTGGGGATTATACTGTTGTTCAGTCACCACTCAATTTTGTGCCACCATTTCATTCCTTCTTTTAAATGTCTGGTAATGAATGTAACCCTTTATTTGTTTTCACTGCTGTTTTCCTATTCAAAATTATTCTCAGGCTGCATTCCAAAGCAGAGAAATCAAATAAAGATAAGCTTTTGATGATCAACAAAGTAGACACAGATGGTGTAGGATATAGCAGGAGTTTTTAAAAGCAATTTATACAATTCTAATTCTTTTACTGTTTCTAATGTCATGTTTACCTGAACTAATTCTTTCTCTTATTATTCATTCTCTATAAATACACTCTTATTTTATTTGTAAGTACTCAAAAAATAGGCCACATCAAAGATTACAATAACACATCTGATTCACTAAAAGGAAGTAAATTGTTATGAATTGCGAGGCTGAATTTAAAGAGAAAATGGATTGCAGAACATTGTAAAGAGCTTTTTAAGAAAAAAATTCTTACAGAGAAAATTGGCTGCCTTATGAAATTTAAAAAGATATTTATTAAACAGAAAACTACTTTGCTTAGGAAGCTGAGGTGTAAGCAAAATTTTGAAGTTGTTTCCAGTGGGGACTTATAAAGTTTTGGCTATTTAAAAGTTTCAGTAGAATACATCTTTCTACTACCTAGACATGAAGGAAGCCAAATAGAAACTTAACAAACTTAAGATCTTATCTTATGCACAGGTTATTTACTTATTACTTCTGCACCCCAACAGTATTTAATGTATATTTATATTTGTCTACATATAGAGACCACTACATAAAAACTATATGGCACTGCAGTTTTAATGTATGAATTTAAAAATTGACTCTATTGTAGAATACATGTGGTCATATTCATGTCATCATTTGTTATTGAACTTGGCATGTCCTGTACACATCTCAACTATCTCAATGATTTCTAAAATTTGACATATTAAAAGTGTATTTTTTTAGTTGTATAAGACTAAAAATAGAAGCAGTTTTGGATATATTATTAATGAATAATCAATCCAGATGTCCTTCTGTACAGACTCCTGATTGATTATGATTCTAGTTATGCCTTTTCTGTTTATTAATTTAGTACTAGTGGCTTAAAAGAAAAGGTATTTATTTAGGTCCCATTCAACATTACAAATTGTGGAATTAGTTTTTGTGAACATCTTGCCTAGAAAAGTATTATTAACTTTGAGTCTTCCTGTTTTCTGAAAACAGGAAGAAATCTATTTATCATGGTTCATATAACATAAGATGGTACCTATGGTGATAAAAATCCTAGATCTACATTAAAAAATTATCCTGAGTACATGAAAACTTTTTTAAAATAGGAAGTTATTAATAACTTTAATTAGATAATTTTAAATTATTTTGAATAATAACAGACACTTTTAAACCCTAAACTTTTATATTTGTTTTCTAATTTGAGTTGGGTTTAACTTATTAAAAAGATAATAGTGCAATGATTAAACAAAATGTTGTTAATACTTGCCTGAGTGGTCCTTATGAGGCTTCACAGGATGGCATTATCTTAATGAATTTACCACGGGTCCAAATGTGCTTTTCAGCTTTAAAAGTTCCTTCTCAGTATGCTCATGGTAAATTGATTTGTGATATATAAATTAAAGGGTTTATTAATTCACCCCTGATAGGTAATTATAATGTGTATCAGAATTCTTAGTTGGCAAGAACAGCATTTTCTCCTATAAAATATCTACATAGAAATCTACTAATGGTCAAAAGATGACAGGGTCAACACATGTTTAGATTAAGAGGAGCCCTGTAACTCAAATATTTACTGGCATCAGACAAAGATAGTTTGAAACCTCCACCTAGAATTCTCTCTAGATAGAAATGTCTGCTAGATATAAGCTCTTGGAGAGTGGTGGTCATTGTAGATTTTCTTAACTGCTGAATCCTCAGCACTTAGTGTGGCATCTAGAATATAGAAGGCATCCAAAAAGTATCACTGAATGAATGAGTGAATGAATGAATAGAACTGTAATGTTGTGACTCTGTTAGCTGAGATGCCTTCTCTCTCAGTGCTTGAGTGGGCTATCTCAACATCTGCTTTTGGAATTTCTTTAATGCTAACCCAACTTCATCCCAATTCACCTTTTTTTTTCATCAGATAGCTACGTATCTTCCATTTGATCACTAGACAGTAAGCTTCTTGTGGCCTGTGACTTTGTTCTCAGCTCTATCTCCAAAGCATAGAAAAGTGAGTGGCTGGTTCATAGAATAGTGGCTCTGAATAAATATATGTGGAATAAATAAATGAATGGACTCAAAGATAACAGACATATAGATTCTACTGAAGACAGATAAATCCTGAGTATCTCTGTTTGACAGCAAGTGTGTTGATCTTTGTCAAGTTTCTACCCTATACGATTTGACCAAGTATTAACATTCATTCATATTTTAAGTCAAAAGCAAAACTCTGCAATATCATTTATGAGTTCCATATTTTCTATATATAGTTTAATTATATCTTAAAATAAGAAGCCAGTTTATTTTTTTTAATTTTGAAGACTGTGATTTGTGCAGCCCCATTCATGAAAATTCTTCATTAATAAGGAACTACTCAATTGCCCTGAAAGATCTGATAGTCACAGCAAACTGTAATGAATAAGATTATATTACATTTCATGGCATCTCTATGGGCACTTAAGAGTGTAGTAAAGTCTGCTCTCAAGTACTATAAATTTGCATACACTGAGGATCAAGTGATGTATGCCTAGGTAATTATTGCAGCATAAGGCACAACCCAGCCCTATCACAGAACTTAAAGCACATGGCACTCACCCCCCC